>JAQPZY010001681.1:7992500-8600773 GCA_029931535.1 Margaritifera margaritifera
TCCATACTACAATAACATTATGTTTACTCTTTAAGATATTTAGTACGCTAGACCTTTGGGTAAATGACGCGTAACCTAGTTCCTGATTGGTTCTTAGAGGGTTGTGTTATTTTGAAATACCATATTATTAAAGACGGAGAAAGGATATTCCCTTTTAAAATCTGCGTATATATAGCAACTCATCCAGTGATAAAGGATTCTTTACAATTGCTTGAACGAAGAGAGGTTATTGAAATTATTCAGTTCAGTGTGGAATTTATTTAATTAGTAATTCATCTGAATTACTATACAGCTCCGTGGAATTATCGGACATTATTCTAAAACTTGTGAGATTCCAGACTTGCAAGGATTATTTTGGATTTAATCAGAACTTGTCAACTTCAGCACACTACAGGTTATTTTCATTCGGAATACTTCATCCGGATTACTCGGATTAACATCAGGAAGTGAACTTTAAAACAATTTTGGACTTTTTAGGATATTCTATACTGTAAGTTATTTTAATTCTTTCACTTTGATTGTTTGTTGAACTATTTTAATTCTTTTAATATTTTAGGAAATTAAAGTTTTGCATTTTAATCTTGAAAGCTTGTTTGTGTCTTTTATTCTGTTACATTACCCCTAGAGTCGTAACAATATAAACAAACATAGTTATCATTTTGTCTTTATGTTTGAGTTATTCTTTTTCCAAACGTGGTGGCATTAATATCTTTCCGACCATATATATATATTACAAAATGAATTATATTTTCGCTGTCGATTAATTGTGAAATATACTGCCTTTTTATGTCGACCATTTTTTCATGAAGACTAGTCTTCAACAATATTCCAGACCCAGCCAAAGTGACCCAGATGTGGATCTCCGCGAGAGAACTTATGCAGAATGATACTCTATCCATTTCTTGCACGGTGGAGGGTAACCCAGTAGACTTTTCATTACTCATCGTTGAAACACAACGGCTGATCGTATCCAGCAACATGGAAGGCTCGTTTACAGTCAGCATGAAAGTCACGTGTATGGACGAAGGGACGTACGCATGTACTGCTAGGAATTTTCTAATCAAAGAAAATTCCACGCTGACACAACAAGTTATTGTTTTATGTAAGTATTATGCCATGCGTTGTTTTTTGCTTTGTTTTTGTTGTACTTGTTTTATCAGATATACATCACACTTTTATTAAGGAAGTGATAATTCTTGATAATTGTCCCATTTTAAATAAGTCCTACACTTTTCCCTTTGAAAATGACTTATTTGGTTACTTTTACATCTTCAATCATATTCTCTTTAAAAATAAAATAGATTTTCACTAAATTAGATTGATCAAAAGCCCATTATGCAAGCGTACGAAGATGATTGAATTCATTTCTCTTATAAGATCAATATTTGTTCACAGTCTTTGAATAATCTCGACTAATTGTATTATTATGTTTCCGAATAAATGTTTCGTTAGTAAATGCTGTGCAGGGTGTATTGATAGCAATAATTGCTGCTGTCTTTATAGGTCCTCCACAAATAGATGATTGGCATCGATATCCAAATATGAAATATGCCAAACTGGGCGACAACCTGACATTTGACCTCACAGTGTGGGCTGACCCACAGCCTGAATTCACGTGGTTCAAGGCTGAATGGTGGAATCACTGGCTTCCAACTCCGATTCCAACTGACCGCCAGAACAACTCAAAACTTACAACCAGTCTTAAAATTCAGAACGTCGGACCGAGTGATTTTGGGAATTACACAGTAATGGTAAAAAACAGTCTGGGCACACTGAATTCAACGTTTTCTTTGCAACCTCGAGGCAAGTACAACCGTAGGTGAAAACTCAATGACTGTTTTCCCTCTATTGTTGAGGAATATTATTTGCATGCAATATTCTGTCCATTAATATGTACCCCCCCCCCCCCCATCCTTTAAGGATAAAATAATTTCATTTCCAGTACATACTCTTATCCATTAAGCCTGTACACCTGTATGGTCTTTTTGCATCATCGTAGGTTAAAATCGAATAACAATCCTTATGACTCAATTTGCGACAAATTAATTCAGATGGAAATATTAAAGCATGCATTTAGTACAATCTATATGCTCTGATTTATAAAACAAACAAAAAACAAAAAAACAAAAAAATTTAACTTTTATATCCATATTATTATTTTATAAAATAATTGATCTTGAGGTAAAAGAACAACAAAAATATCCCTGCTCGAAGGTCCCTTATCAGCTGTCTTTGGGGACACGCTTATTGTTATATCATCTTAGGGGACACGCTTATTGTTATATTGTTATATTGTTATATGATCATTGAGGGATCTTAGTAATCGCTCGTTAAAGAAATATAAGCAACTAAAATAGAACCCAAACCAAATTCCAAATGTTTATAATGAAGTTGTACTCAACAACAACACCGCTGTTTTCAGATTAAAGTCAAAGTCATTTTTAATGCGAACAAATTGTGTATGACGCAACCAATACTATGACACAGGAAACACATTTGATTGCATTGACTTAGCGTTTCAGATGATATAGTCTGTTTCAAAATGTTACTAAAGAAAATTACTGCAGATTATATTCATAAATAATAATAAGAAACATAATAATAACAATAGGATATCGAGGCATGTTGAAGGGTGAGAATTTACATAGAGAAGGGTGAGAATTTCTTTGTGTTTCAATTTTTGCAGAAATGAGACTAAAAAGTATCCTCTCATAGATAGAAAGATCCTCTTAGTTATACAGTTGACTCTCACAGATAGAAAGCTCATCTTAGTTATACAGTTGACTCTCACAGATAGAAAGCTCCTCTTACTGATACAGTTGACTCTCACAGACAGAAAGCTCCTCTTAGTGATACAGTTGACTCTCACAGACAGAAAGCTCCTCTTAGTTATACAGTTGACTCTCACAGACAGAAAGCTCCTCTTAGTTATACAGTTGACTCTCATTCTAACAAACAACTTGTCGTTGTAACGATTCGAGCAAATTTTTCGGAAAGAGTTCTCTTTCTTGTTAGGCTTGGAACAACAGGTGATGAGAGAGATATGGTAAAGAGAAAGTATGATACGTTTGTTATACTGGTAATTTTCTAATTCATTTACGGTTTACAAACAAACATTAATTGCAGCTTTCCATACTAACATAAAATATAGCAAGCACCGTGCTCGCTCAGCAACATTAAAGAGTCACAGGTAGATCAGAAAGAAAAAAAAAAGATAATTAGTTTTTTTTTAGAAAAGGATTAACGCCTTGTCCATTGAGTTGATGCCTTAGAGCAGTGTCGTTGTATCGATCAGTTTTGTATAGGTAAGGGACCCACCATTATCGGGGGGGGGGGGGGGGCGTTGGGGACGGGGCGACGCTGCATTTAAAATAATAAATACAAGAAAATTTAAATTTCCGGCTCCCAAATAGCTTGAACACAACATTCTTGTTCTGATTTGTAGAAAGAAAGAATTAATTATATCCACTATATTAGTTGAAGAATTTTTTTTACTTATCTTGAGGTAACAGAAAAAAAAGAAACTGGTTCTAAAAAGAGAATTACACACACACACACACACACACACACACACACACCCTTCCAAAAATTAAAATATTCTGACCCTAATTTGCAAGTTTGTTACAAACAATCAATATCGGTGTTGGAACTCGAAGGTTCGGTTGTAACGGTCACGATTATTTTTCGTCGGATAGTAAATGTTTCGTTACAACAAATGCCGTTCAACGAAAGTTGATATTGTAATTGCAACAGGGGCTATTTATCGCCTAGCCAACGAAACTGGTTGGAAGGCGGTGGAGGTGGGGGCCCCTATTTCACCCACTCTTATGAAAACTTGTAAGTGGATGGATCTCAGGGAGAGTTACTCAGCCACACCAAAACTAGGTCACTTTGACTGAATATTTATGCTTGAGTGACTTTTTTTTCTTCTGCCGTACTGTATTACAACCTCAATATCTTAAACCCTACTACACACACACACACTTCTGCCATACGTTGTTACAACCTCAATATCTTAAACCCTACTGCACACACACCTCTGAAAATTTGTATGCTGATACATCTCGACGAAATTAAATGCACCATACCAAAACTAGGTTGACTTGACCCAGTTTTCACGTTTGGGTGACTTGTGCATGTTCAGCGATCCGTTCGTGACAACCCCAATTTTAGGGCTGTGCAGATTACCCGGATAACCATTGACGGTTTGAGTATTAGCGTTAACCGATTACCAAATTTAGTATCCGGTTAACGACACCCCACCCCCTCACCTCGTGTGTATTTAGTTAGCTGAGCAAACGTACAAACAAACAGAAATTGTGAATAAATTTTATCCATCCCTTCCTTGTCTTCAAAAAACAAGCTTTAAACATGAATTAAAACAATGTAACAATTCTGCCTTAGCTACAGCCCAGTGCTATACATGTAACGTAATATGTTAAAACAATTTGATACCAAATATTATTAATACCATGTTTATTCAAACTTTACACAAAAAGTACACACTCACTCATTCACAACCACCGGAACCAATAGAGTTTCAGAGTTCAGGCCTTCTGCGATTTTGCATTCAGGTCATTTTAACTCTAGCAAAACACAAGTTCAACGCTTGGCATTTAAGTTATCCTTAAAATCGGCCCCATTTGGACCTGATTACTGCATAAAATGGCGGAAAATATGGCAAACGAATTAAAGGTAGAAGGTGCGCCTAGAGCTCATGAAAAGCAAGTAAAATATATCTTTGTGTCAGCAAATGTAACATATAAGCTTCCCTCCATTTTATAAACTAGGAACTTTGATTATACTGTAAATATTGCCAGTTAACACTCTGTACATATGTTTTCGACTGCGATTAACCGGTAACGGTTCGGTTAATGTATTAACTCATAATACAACGGTTGATGGTTAGTTAATTAGTAAATTAGTTAGTTCAAAATGGTTAGTAAAATGGTTACCCGAACCTATTAAGGAATTTAATAACGGCTTCAGCCTTGCACAGTATATTAGACCCTATTTTACCTACACATGAAAATTGGTATGTGAATGCATCTCAAGTAAAGTAACTCGACTATAGTAAAGCTAGGTCACTATAATAAATGTTCACGCTTGAGCGACGCTTAAAGGTTCAGCTATCTCCTTGTTACACCCTCTATATATTGGACCCTATTTCACTTACATTCATGAAAACTGTAATGTGTGGATGCATATCAAGGTGAGTAATCTTACGGTATCAAAACTAGGGCAATCTGACCCAATTTTTAAGCATGACTAACTTTTGTAGTTTCAGCTGCTTGTTCATTAAAACCTCAATATTCTGGAGCCTATTTCACCTATACTCAGGAAACCTGGCATGCGGATGCAAATCAAGAAGGGTAACTTAGCCATACAGAAAACTAGGTCAATGTGATATAATTGTAACGCTTGAGTAGCCATACAGAAAACTAGGTCAATGTGATATAATTGTAACGGTTGAGTAACTTGTGTATTTTCAGCAATCCGTTTCGTTAAACCCTCAATATCTTAGACCCTGTTTCACCTACACTCATAAACAATGTAGATGCATTTCAAGGCGAGAAACTCAACCAATCAAAAGTAGGGCAATGTGACCTCATTTTAGACTCGAGTGACTCTTGCAGTTTCCTCCATGACAATTTGTATGTCGTTGGATACTCCAAATGTACTCCTGTTGGTGAAGGTCTCTATGCTTACGAGTAAACACCTTGTTTAATTTTAGCCTTACGATGTATTTTTATTCGGTAATTCTCTCTCTCTCTCTCTCTCTCTCTCTCTCTCTCTCTCTCTCTCTCGTGTGATACTTTATTTTTGTTTTGTTTTACAACAGTATATTCTTAATACAGGTCCACCAGAGCCGCCGTTCAATTTAAGGATAGTTAACCTGACTTCAACAACCGTTACGTTAGACTGGTTCATCGGATATAACTACTGGGAAGACTCTCAAATTTTTGTAATCCAATATAGTTACCTAAGATTGTCATTTCAACCAATCGCATACGCAGTCCATTACAGCAACCAGTCAGTATACCATATGAACTACACTGTGCCAAACCTGTATCCTGGTACCCAATATTTCTTCCGTTTATACAGCTATAACAGATATGGGGACAGCGACTGCTCCAACACCGTCCAATTTGTTACTTATAGTGAGTACTCAAGTAGAACAGTTCTTTAATTTATTTTGGGCGGTGAATTCAGACTTTATCATAACAGATGAAAGATATGAACTTCTTAGCTTGACAGTATCTATACAAAGTGTTAATTTTTCAGACCAAAACAATATTTTCAATCTAAGATTTATGATCAGTTTTGGACTGGCCCATTTGGCATTCTGCTCGATGGCATATGGGCCGCCAGTTTTTAAGTAATATTATACGGGGAGGGCCGCCATGGTGGTGGGTCGCCTGATCTAAGGGTAGATCCAAATGTTTGATAGAGTTCGATACTGTTTGTAATCTTACAACATATAGACTGTACAATAATTTAAAAACACGGATTTAGTGTTTGTAAAACGCATAATCTCACATTTCCCCGATTTCCCCAGTAATAAAAGCATATATAAATTTACTTGGCATGGCAACGGAGATTAATTTATGCAGTTAGTATCGGTTTCTCTGTGTGTCCTTGCCACCTGGAGTCCAGGCTCTGAGTAATAACATGGAAACTGTTCAACTCCCTGCCCTATAACCACAATTACTCATATGAAATAACCTGAAAACTATAACGACAATTACACATAGGAATTAATCTGGAAACTGTTCAGCTCCCTGCCCTATGACCACAATTACTCATAGGAAATAACCTGGAAACTGATCAGCTCCCTGCCCTATGACCACAATTACACGCAGGAAATAACCTGGAAACTGTTAAACTCCCTGCCCTATAACGACAATTACACATAGGAAATAACCTGGAAACTGTTTATCTCTCTGCCCTATAAACACAGTTACACATAGGAAATAATAGGACAATGACAACATCACAGGAACTTATATTTTCACTGGCTAGTAAACTTATGGTTTTATCTTAATTTCATTTGAAATTTCAGGCAAAAAAGTAAGATTTATGCTGCTGAGCACAATTCTTTACTTCTCCTTTGCTAATGGACAAAAATTAAACCGTGAAATATTTGATACAAAATATTATTATAATATATGTAGTTCCTTTTTTCCCCAAATTATTTTCTTCACTTGAATGTAAATTCAGGTTCAATATGTATAGATTTTATTATTATTATTATTGTTGTTGTTGTTGTTGTTGTTGTTGCAGCACAACAAATATAAATCCTAACAAAATAAATGTAAAAAAATAAATAATAATAATAATAATAATTATTATTATTATTATTATTATTTCGTGACTTCAAAATCTGAATAAATTTCTTAATTTTAAAATTATGATAAAAATATCAACCAATATTGAAAAATAGCATTTCTATTTTTACTTGTATTTGCCATTGATTGAAAAAAATGTTGAGCACTTAGATTCTACATGTATATGCCAATAGTTCTTTCTGTCTTTATAGTAATAATAATAATAATAATAATAATAATAACAACAACAACAACAACAACAATAATAATAATGTTCAAATTAGTTAATTTTGTAAATGTAGTCAAAGCACCGACATTTTAAATACTACTTAAATATGAAAAAACAATTATAAAGACACTTCTATTCAGACTGCATTATTGTAGAATGTTTTGAATATAATAAACAATGATAAAACAAAATCTATACTTTATTTGCAGGACATTTTTATGATTCAGAGAATTTTTTCGCTGTGGTTTCGTCTCCGTTTATTTTAATTGTAGTCGTTATAGTGGTAGGTATCTAACATGGTGTATACAGTATATGTGTGCTTTCTGATATTTTTACATCACACCTCTGCAGCTCATCATGTACAATAGACTGCTCTATCTCCTAAAGATAGAATGAATTTAACATTTATCCAGGTTACAACAGTTTGCGCTGATGGAGCAAGGTATGGCTTGGAATGTGTATGGTATGAAGGGATGAGCAAGGTATGATTGGGAATGTATATGATATGAAGGGATGGAGCAAGGTATGGTTTGGAATGTATATGATATGAAGGGATGGAGCAAGGTATGGTTTGGAATGTATATGGTATGAAGGGATGGAGCAAGGTATGGTTTGGAATGTATATGGTATGAAGGGATGGAGCAAGGTATGGTTTGGAATGTATATGGTATGAAGGGATGGAGCAAGGTATGGTTTGGAATGTGTATGGTATGAAGGGATGAAATGTATATGGTATGAAGGGATGGAGCAAGGTACGATTTGTAATGTATATGGTATGAAACGATGGAGCAAGGTATGGTTTGGAATGTGTATGGCATGAAGGGATGAAATGTATATGGTATGAAGGGATGGAGCAAGGTATGGTTTGGAATGTTTATGATATATAGGGATGGAGCAAGGTATGGTTTGGAATGTATATGGTATGAAAGGATGGAGCAAGGTATGGTTTGGAATGTATATGGTATGAAGGGATGAAATGTATATGGTATGAACGGATGAAATGTATGTGGTATGAAAGGATGGAGCAAGGTATGGTTTGGAATGTATATGGTATGAAAGGATGGAGCAAGGTATGGTTTGGAATGTGTATGGTATGAAGGGATGAAATGTATATGGTATGAAGGGATGGAGCAAGGTTTTAGTTTGAAATGTGTATGGTATGAAGGGATGGAATGTATATGGTATGAAAGGATGGAGCAAGGTATGGTTTGGAATGTGTATGGTATGAAATGATGGAGCAAGGTATGGTTTGGAATGTGTATGGTATGAAGGGATGAAATGTATATGGTATGAAGGGATGGAGCAAGGTATGATTTGGAATGTGTATGGTATGAAAGGATAGAGCAAGGTATGGTTTGGAATGTGTATGGCATGAAGGGATGAAATGTATATGGTATGAAGGGATGGAGCAAGGTATGGTTTGGAATGTATATGATATGTAGGGATGGAGCAAGATATGGTTTGGAATATATATGGTATGAAAGGATGGAGCAAGGTATGGTTTGGAATGTGTATGGTATGAAGGGATGAAATGTATATGGTATGAAGGGATGGAGCAAGGTATGGTTTGAAATGTGTATGGTATGAAGGGATGGAATGTATATGGTATGAAAGGATGGAGCAAGGTATGGCTTGGAATGTGTATGGTATGAAAGGATGAAGCAAGGTATGGTTTGGAATGTGTATGGTATGAAGGGATGGAATGTATATGGTATGAAAGGATGGAGCAAGGTATGGTTTGGAATGTGTATGGTATGAAGGGTAGGAATGTATATGGTATGAAAGGATGGAGCAAGGTATGGTTTGGAATGTATATAATTTGAACGGATGGAGCAAGGTATGATTGGGAATGTGTATGGTATGAAGGGATGGAGCAAGGTATGGTTTGAAATGTGTATGATATGAACGGATGGAGCAAGGTATGGTTTGAAATGTATATGATATGAACGGATGGAGCAAGGTATGGTTTGAAATGTATATAATATGAACGGATGGAGCAAGGTATGGTTTGAAATGTATATGATATGAACGGATGGAGCAAGGTATGGTTTGGAATGTATATGATATGAACGGATGAGCAAGGTATGGTTTGAAATGTGTATGGTATGAAGGGATGAAGCAAGGTATGGTTTGGAATGTGTATGGTATGAACGGATGGAGCAAGGTATGGTTTGAAATGTATATGGTATGAATGGATGGAGCAAGGTATGATTTGAAATGTATATGATATGAATGGATGGAGCAAGGTATGGTTTGGAATGTGTATGGTATGAAGGGTAGGAATGTATATGGTATGAAAGGATGGAGCAAGGTATGGTTTGGAATGTGTATGGCATAAAAGGATGGAGCAAGGTATGGTTTGGAATGTGTATGGTATGAAGGGATGGAGCAAGGTATGGTTTGGAATGTGTATGGTATGAAGGGATGGAATGTATATGGTATGAACGGATGGAGCAAGGTATGGTTTGGAATGTATATGTTATTATGGGATGGAATGTGCATGGCATAAAAGGATGGAGCAAGGTATGGTTTGGAATTTGTATGGTATGAACGGATGAAGCAAGGTATGGTTTGAAATGTGTATGGTATGAAGGGATGGAGCAAGGTATGGTTTGGAATGTATATGTTATGAACGGATGGAGCAAGGTATGGTTTGAAATGTGTATGGTATGAAGGGATGGAGCAAGGTATTGTTTGAAATGTGTATGGTATGAATGGATGAAGCAAGGTATGGTTTGAAATGTGTATGGTATGAAGGGATTATATAATTCTCAGCTATGGTTTGAAATGTGTATGGTATGAAAGGATGGAGCAAGGTATGATTGGGAATGTGTATGGTATGAAAGAATGGAGCAAGGTATGGTTTGGAATGTGTATGGTATGAAAGGATGGAGCAAGTTATGGTTTGAAATGTATATGATATGAACGGATGGAGCAAGGTATGATTGGGAATGTGTATGGTATGAAAGACTGGAGCAAGGTATGGTTTGAAATGTATATAATTTGAACGGATGGAGCAAGGTATGATTGGGAATGTGTATGGTATGAAGGGATGGAGCAAGGTATGGTTTGAAATGTGTATGATATGAACGGATGGAGCAAGGTATGGTTTGAAATGTATATGATATGAACGGATGGAGCAAGGTATGGTTTGAAATGTATATAATATGAACGGATGGAGCAAGGTATGGTTTGAAATGTATATGATATGAACGGATGGAGCAAGGTATGGTTTGAAATGTATATGATATGAACGGATGAGCAAGGTATGGTTTGAAATGTGTATGGTATGAAGGGATGAAGCAAGGTATGATTGGGAATGTGTATTGTATGAAGGGATGGAGCAAGGTATGGTTTGAAATGTGTATGGTATGAAGGGATGAAGCAAGGTATGGTTTGGAATGTGTATGGTATGAACGGATGGAGCAAGGTATGGTTTGAAATGTATATGGTATGAATGGATGGAGCAAGGTATGATTTGAAATGTATATGATATGAATGGATGGAGCAAGGTATGGTTTTGAATGTATATGATATGAAGGGTTGGAATGTGTATGATATGAAGAGATTATGTAATTCTCAGCTAGATTGTAATTGTGCCAATTCAGTACTTTGGGAGATAGAAGGTCTTGTACGATTCCTGGTGGATCAGAAGCTGACTATAGATCAGCTTACTCCAGCAGTTAAGTTGTAATACTTTTTATTACTTTTTGCATATTTCTCATAAACACAAGTGTTGATACTAGAAATAACGTTTCTGCAAGACTCTTGCAGACAACAACACGTGATGATTGCAGTTTCGTTTTACAAAAAACGAGCACCACCTATGGCAAATTTGATGGTCATCCATGAAGATACTACATGACCCTGAGAGGGACGTTTTGCGCCGTTTAGAGCTGTGCTACCTGAAAAATTATATATATATATATATATATATATATATATATATATATATATATATATATATATATATATATATATATATATGATTTTTGTTAAGGTAGACAACATACATTAAAACTATTACGTTTCATTGGTAAATTCAATAATTTATCACAGGAGTCTGATGTTTTGTCCACACGAAACAACGAAAAGTTATTTTTTTTAAAAAACCTAAAACCTATGTAGTAGTATCCATATATAATATTCACAAGGAGTGCAATCCAGACTATACCCCTCCTCAGTATTCGATTGTCATCTCGTGGCTTTTTATTTTGCCTCCAAATCGCAAGAAGATTACAAAAGCTAGACTTATCGATTCAACATAGACTAAAGTATTAACACACATCTCTCTGACGACAGTGGCTCAGTACTAATCCGGCGAGTCTGCCTTTCTTTCCAGCAATATCCATCCAACCGACAGTGTTTCTACATGACTCTATGCGCCGGAGGTAGCAGATATGCACAGATTCTACCCCGTACTAAATTAATGGTTCGGTTTTAATGCACGTACTAGACTTGATGCCGAGAAACAAACCAAATAAAAACAAGAAACAGGACCAAAAAAATAAAAAAAAAAAAAAAAAAAATACAACAACAACAAAAACTAAAGATACATATGTGCACGAATGTTTCGGGGCTTTCTTCCTTCCGCTTAACTTGTCTTTTTTTGAAGTCTGAAACGTGCAACTCCTGCTTCGGTACTAAGTCCGGTACAAGTATTAGACTCCAACTCTTCGTCCAGTGCTGGATAAAGTTAAGTAAATCCACTACTTCCGGCAAAGGGTGTCATCTAGAAAGGCTGGTTGATGGATATTGATGAAAAGAAAGGCTGATTCGCTGGTTTAGATCTGAAAGGCATTCGTTCGAGATTTATTCGTAATTACGTTAGTGTCTGTCGAATCAATACATATATTATTTATTTTCTTAAATCTTCTTGCCATTTTGAATCAAGACAAAATAAATCCCCATGACAAAAGTCGAATACGCAGGAGGGTAAAGTCTGGCTTGCATTTATCGTGTATATTAAGTATGGATACTGGTATCTCGCTTGACTTCTTATTTTTTCGTTCTCTTTAAAGGACAAAACACCAGACTCCGGTGAATTCATGTTTCAAAATTTGTGCAGTACACATTAAATTTTCCGATATTTTCATATTTTTAAATGCTTTTATTTTCTTCCCGAAAGGTGCCAGCCCCTGGCATCCGCCCAGTCTAGACACAAAGATGATTGTTGCTAGCTCGGTGGTTGGGAGTTTGACGATAGCGTTTCTTGCCGTTGTCTCCGTCTGGTTGATCCGAAGGCGGCGTGGTTGTAAGTAGTTTAATCCATTAAAATCTAGTTACTTCCCACGCTGTATGCACATTAGGCTCAGTAGATATAAAATGAAGTTTATGGATAGAGTGACCTGGTGACATATGTGGAATAGGTGTTTTGGACTGAGTGACCTGGCAGTATAGCCCCACGGTCACTAATAGCTTCTGTTGTGGCTCTTAAAAAGTTTTGGATATGGTTTACTGATCGCCTGACAACGTAGTCTAAGACTGCAGGTGTTATTGCGTGTCTGGCAACATAAGTACAAAGTACAATATAAAGCAACCAAATCAGTTCAGTCGGAACGACGGGAAGTGGAAATAAACTGGAAGGACACTGGTGGGTCTTTGCACAAAAGGAGCTTGCCAAAACCTTTCTTAGTCTTCGTCTTTGCAGTAGAGGAGGGCTATCCTCCAGAAAATGTAGGCAACGGCATTGTGTTTTTCATGGCGGCTGGTATAGGCGAGCTTAGTAAGGGCCATTTCCTTATTCCTTATGCCGAACCGGCACAGTCTTCAAGTAGAAAAAGCGTGATTGTTTCCTTGAACTTTTTAGGCCATCCAGATTAAAGCCCTCAGGGTTGACCAAACATACTCCCGTATTTGTTTGGCCGCGGGCCCAGGGCCTATCGTACGCCTTGTTAAGACGCATAGTGGGGCAGATAATGATAATGTTATCGAAGTGACCCAGAAATGCCGATTGGAGAAGTTCACATTCAAACACGCTCTTTCCACAGCCAATGATCACGGCGCAGTGTCGCTGTAAGTTATCAAACAACCCCGCGCAAGCGCTGTTACCACATGGCTGACACAAACTGTGTATTGAGCATGATGATGTACAACACGCCGGCCGCCTGGGCTTTTTTTTTTTTTTTTTTTTTTTTTTTTTTTTCTCCTCTTTTTTCGATTTGCAGCGTTACGCCCATGCTCGCATTCCTGATGCGCCTTCCTGATCCGTGGAGCGTGTGGTCTTCCGTTAACCTCATGTCCATAACAAGGGCAAACTTGTTTTGGTAAAATTCCTGAATCTCTACATGCGTCAGCTCCGCGTGCTTGATAGATTCCCTGGCTATTATTTTAGGGCATCTTCACTCTGCTGGTATTGCGCCAGACCATGGGCATATATCTGGTTTGGGACACCCTCGATTGTAACCGACACTTTGATGATAAGGGGGTTGTAAAAATGCTCAGTATCGCGTGCGAAGTCAGCACGTTGCGTCGCGTCCTCGAAGAGTATCGCTATCGCCTTCATACTTTTAGCGGGAGTGTTGCGGTCGGGCTGGGTGGCGGCAACAGCATTGCCTACACGGACACGTATAGAGGCAGTGTTCGCGTTTTGTATGCCCTGGTAGACAGCGTTGGTCCTTTCTTTTGCAGTCAGCGAAAGATCTTTGTAAGCGCCTCAAATGTAGGCGTCGTCAATGCTGGCGAGCTCATTGCCGTCGAGCTTGCCACTTCTTATCTTCTTCACCATGGCGCGGCCCAGGTATTTCACTATTGTACGGTTGGCGTCAGACTGAGCTCCTGTGCCGCTGCTCAAAGCAATTGTAAATACCAGCTTGGGTTTCCGGGCACAATAACATCGTTGCCACCGAGGCTGGGAAATCTAACAATTAGCATCTTGTTTGGTCTATGGTGTTTGGATTGCTGGTCATAGCAATGGTGTTTCGGGCTCCCTTGGCACAAAGCGCGTGGCAGAAGGATCAGAAGGGGTCGAATTAGTTGCTGTATTGAGATATGCTTTAGGTAGCTTGCTGTTCCAGCAAAACTTTGTTGCGCCAGAGGCGGCTCTATGGAGTCAACATGCCTTCTCTTTAATAAACGTGCATAGCTACATCACAGTGGTTGAAGGCCACTTTGAGATGGAGGAGTTTGGTCATGATGAAGACGAGCTAGCCGTCGACGCTGAAACAGCTGAAGCCACATTTATCGAGACATCTTTCGATTATAATGAACAACGAAAGGAAATAGAAGATCGCCGGGCTAGATTCAGTGGCGATGACCTATCGGCACTTAAAGACGAAATTCGCAAAACAAAGGTCGAGGAATTCTTTAAGGCGAATAACTTAAAAGGGACTCCTGTTTACCCATACTTTGAGGTCAGGAATGATACGTTGCATGTCGGGGAGGAGGTGGGGGAGGTTGAACACGGTCTCAAGTATGATTACATGGGGGAAAAGGTTCCATATAAGCTTGGCACGATGATACCCCGGCGGGGTGTAGGCATGAAAATATATGATCAACTTGGCATCGGGAGATAACCAACAAGGGTCAGCAGTAACACAACACAAAAAATGTTAAGTGTACAAAAAGAGATCCCGTCCGAAACCGCTGTAGGTTTGCTGGCATATCATGAGCTGCTCTCTGCAGACGGTTCAGAGGACACAGCACTCATGGAAGCGGCAGCACAGGAGCATAACAGCCTCCCAATGCAAGACATCCTTGGTTTCAACGCGGCGCTTCATAGAATGAAGCAACAGACAAGCGAGAAAGCTAGGTGCCTTACACATTAGTGCTGCAAGAGTTTCCGCTCAGCGGAGAAACCAGATGGCTTAAATCCCAACTCCGATGCCTCCCATAACAAGTGCTGTTTTATTGGCTTCGTGGTTTTCAGTTTTACCAACTATTTTGGGCGAGGTTTCCGCAGCGTAATGGTTGCTAGCAATAACCGACGCTATAAATCCTCGAACAGGCGAAGCGCTTGCCAGCCTGCTGTTTATCGCGAAGCGAGAATGGTGTAAGTCCACCTCTTTATGCTGCATAGGATGCAGTTGTTTGGCTGTGTCTTCGCAAGCATATGCTCGCGGCACTTGTCCTGGTATCCTGTCTACATTGACGTTAACGTTGGTTCCGACCACCATGTCGTTGGTTGCCTCAAGAGTATCGTTGTTATACGCCATATAGGTGCCATCTTTAAGCTTCATGTCAGACGGAATCACGTATAGGCCAATCCCGAGAACGTAATATAGTTTAGACCTGGGTCTTGCAATTACGTCCTTATAATTAGCTATCGACTTCGAGACGTCGTTAGCACTGGAGATGTATGGGTTTACGAGCGTGCGCCAATTATTGCCCGTATACACACAGATGCTATCGTCGAAACTCACCACACCGTGGTGGGTAAAACCTTGCGATTTGTCCAGCATGAAGGACCCAAACCCATTTGTTTTTATTTCCATTCTCGTTCTGCACAAAATATGCGACGTACTGACTTCAGCCTGCCGGCTCCCCAAACGTATAATGCTCGATTTCATACATAATGGGGTCTGGCACATGAGTAAGGGTGCCTTCTCATACTCCGGTCCAGATTTACGGACTGGCCCTCAGAGGATGAAGCTGATATACATTATGTCCATACCATTGTTCATGCCATGTTTTATCCTCCAGTAGTCCATTCTATTCACGAAAAAGTTACGTCAGATTGCCTCGTATTTTTCTTTATGTTAATGCCTTATTCCAACGCGTCCCACCCTGTTTCTTTATGTTAATGCCGTATTCCAACGCGTCCCACCCTGTTTCTTTATGTTAATGCCGTATTCCAACGCGTCCCACTCTGTTTCTTTATGTTAATGCCGTATTCCAACGCGTCCCACCCTGTTTCTTTATGTTAATGCCGTATTCCAACGCGTTCCACACTGTTTCTTTATGTTAATGCCGTGTTCCAGTGTTCCAACGCGTCCCACCCTGTTTCTTTATGTTAATGCCGTATTCCAACGCGTCCCACCCTGTTTCACCCCGAATGTGGCCCTTGGTCTGATTGAGAATCTTTCTTACCTGGTAGTAAATGTGAAAACGGTAGAATCTTTGAGCGGGTAGACCTGGTGTTCCAGTCGAGGTTGGTAACTGGTGGTCGCGAACGCTAACGCCTCAACCAGTAGTCGTGAAAGCTAACGCCTCAACCAGTGGTCGCGCACCAAACGACAAAGTTCACTTGATTTTGTTAGAACTTCATTTCATAGTCTATATTTCCTGAGCTCCAATGGTTATAAACATCTTCAGTTTCTATGTAAGGCAGCGCATACTTTTCAAACACGTCGAAACATTTGTCGTTTCTGAATGAAGTGGTATCCAGCACTGGCGAATCTGCGCTCTCTCTGCGTCGCTGTAGTTAAAGACACCAGCAACGCTACACATTGCGTCGCTACTAAAGCAAAGTACATGTGACAATAAATTCGCTCTCATACAAGTGCTGACAATGTATGGTGTATTAATCAATCCTCTAGATGGGCCTATGGTTCTAAAACAGGAGATATGTACCGACTAAAATTCGCTCGTAACGCTCCAGGAGATTACATACAAACCAGGTTGGTTCAACATTCCAGTTGCGCTTGGCAACATCGAATTTACTGTGATCCGTCCGCTGCGCCAAATTGGCGTCTCCATTCGCAGTAGGTATTACAACATAGACACAATACAAAATGTAATTCACGCTTTCATGCCTGTGGAGTATAACGGTCAGTATCACGCTCACTGACCCAAACGAGTCACTCTATCTCAGACAGCAGCTCTCCTCCATTGTTGGGCTTGCCCCAGATACGATCTTTGATGCAGGCACATATGTAGCACCTAATGCCCCAGCGTGTATCAACATTCCGCGGCTTTATATCCACATCGATCAGATACACACAGTAGATAATTTTACTGAGGAGAAAAACAGTACCCTGCAACAAGTTATTCCTGTTCGTGGTGAGTCCTACAAGGACATGCGTACTGTCTCCTATGACAAACTACATTGGCGCATATTACGTGAAGACTGCATCCACATGTATTTTATATGAAAAAGGAAGACTAGATATGCTGCGGTGCACTATCATTCTTGTAAGTAAGCAATAGTAGGCCTTCCGCTGGCACACTATGAGTCTATTTATTCCTTCTTCTTTAGTGGCCATCAGAGCCATCGCTTCCATTTAGTGGCAACACCCGCCACGCAGGCCTCGAAGTTGGTTGATTTGCAGGCGAAACGCCAGCGTACACAACAAAGACCGGCCTCGCCAAGTAAGTAAGACCGGACGAGCTGCCGACAGCAGGGCCTGCACGGCTGGAAAATTCATCCCTCCTTTTTCAAAGGAGGATGTTTTGTACTTAACGGCAGACTGAATCACGTCAGTTGGTGGGCTCACAGCAATAAATAAACGCATCTGGTTTTTATCGCTGGGATTCAACGCAAGACTTTCAAAACGTTGGCGGGTTTACACTCAGCAACGAAAACGACACCATCACTGTCCCTGGCACCGGTTTTTCTTCATTAACCTTCATGGAAGTCGCGGCGACGGGTCGTGGGCATCGGTTTCAATCCATGTAAACGGGGTCTTAATGCACATAATGGTAGTGCTGCCGTTCCGGCTAACTCCTCAGATGAAAGCCTCACAAGTAGCTTTGTTTGCATCTGTAGACACCATTAGGTGCGAGGGTCTCAACGTCAATGCACATCCGACGGGATTCTCAGTCACACTAATCATCTTTGCCTGCTCTTGAGCAGCAATTATAAAGCACTATAAAGGTAAAATAAAGCCATGGGTGAACAACCAGACATAGATGAGAAACGCAAATCATTGGTGCTGTCTGACGATTCTAAGGAGCGGGCTACGACGGAGTATCGGAGCAGCTCGCAAAACAGGCGCTTGACCTCGGCAGGGAATTCAAACCTCTGGTTGAAGTGTATCTGCACCAACATGGGGTTCACACGCCCCGGTTCACATTAAGATTGAACGAGGATGCAAAGCAGATAAACAATGAGCACTGGGGCCACACATAGCACCCTGAACTAACTCGTGGTCAGCTTGGGGTAATTGCGCTTTCGCTGCAACAGAAACCCCAACAGAAGGCACGCTGGTTGTGACTCTTGGCGAGCGTGTTGACGGGCGTGTTGAAGACCGTGCTATTTCTGGGTCTAAAGATATTAAGGAAATTGACATTTTCTTTCGCTACATCGCAGTTTTCCCAGTACTAAAAAAATGACAAGATAGAGGTGCATACCCAAGTGACAGCTAAACCCCTCCCCAGTCACACAACCACCCCAGAAGAATTAAACTTTCATATTACGTTCCTCATAGAGGACCTATAATGCCAATATACACAAAACTCCAAGCTCCACAAGATTTTCATTTTTAAAAACAAATCTGAGAGATCAAAGGCTAAACATCGGCACACTCTGTACAAAAAAGTACAGGTTGACGCGTTTGATGGCGTTGACACCGAACTTACGGCTGTGGCAGGGATTGGCATATTGTCAAGAACACTTGCCGCTCCCATCGCAGTTGCCCATGAGATAACAGTTTTGGACTACGAGCTGGTTTCCATGGTTGGAAATTTCATTAGCCGGCGGTTCTCCGTGAAGGCCAAAAAGCATGACGAAATCTGCGTCCTCGCTGAGACAAAACTCAGCACAATATTCTCGACCATATATCTAAGCGCTGCGCGACAATGCCATTTCCGAGGAAGAGTTTAAACTTGTCCTCAATAAAGTCGAGAAATATTCGGCCATGAAGAATGAGATACGGACTACATGGCACAAGGCATACACTTCAGTTCTCGTTGACGAGGTGGGAAAAAACGAATTGATAGCAAGAGGAAATGCAGAAGCCTGCGAAGAGATTATAAAACGTCCAGCTGGAAATTCTCAATAAGCTGTGTTTGGTCTGCGGAAACAGCCGAAACAGCGGACACGACTGGAACAATAGGAACGGCGAAATAGCTGGGACGACAACTTTCTTGTTTTCATGCTCCGCTCTATCCCGAAGAGCGCCTGAGGCCCAGCCCCAGCGCACCGCCACCATATAATGCATTGTGCCCATCTTAACGTGCTGCTCCGCGTAACACACAATAAATAAATAAATAAATAATGATAATACAAAATAAATTAATAAAAATATGCCCGCTTTTTATGTACACCATGGGATTACCAGAGGAGTTATGGGCACATATGCAATCAGCAAGCTTGGCGGCACGAACCGAAAAAGCCCCTGGCTACAGTCTCGCCAAAAACGCCAATTGCTTGCTTGAAGTACGGCGAGAAACACAAAATGGAATGGAGTGGCTTTTATCATTTGCGAAAAAATTGCTTCCCCTCCGCGAACCCCGATGCGCTTGATAGAAGATATGGAGTATCCGCTGACAGCCTACTCGCTAGAACATTTATATATCCTTCTGGAGTACATTATCACTCTGGAGTAAACCTGCACTTCCTCAACATATTTTTTTCAGCGCTTGCACAATCGCATCATAAAGAACAACTGTGGCCTCAAGTGCCATCGCCAACGTTCGGTATGGTTTTATCTGCAACAGCAGATTGTGCACCATCAGTGTTAGTAGCAGCATCTTTATTTGGTACCGCCAAATATTCAACCCCCACAATAGTAAGTGTTGTAATAGATATTACTGTTAGCGGCAACAACGCGTCAATAACAAATCAGCCCATTACGCATTGCGACATACTTATGTTAAATATGGGACGCTTCTAAATCGTTATGGTACCCAAAAAGTAAGGTTGCACTGGAAAAAAAAACGCTATGAATAATAATATATGTGGTGAATTGCGGCCAAACAGTTAAGCCACCCCTGGGGTGAACAAGAATTGTAATGCATATTAGACCCCGGGGTAGCAGGGGGTGGGGGGAGGAGGTTGGTGGGCAAAAGAACAAAGTAAAATGGAGCAACCCCACTGTGCCGTCAGGTCACATATGGATCTACATATGTCACCAGGTTATTCGGTTCAAGATTCTTATTTTGCGTCTACAGGCTCCAGTAATAAAGTCATAGCATCAGAAACACCTTCAACATTATAGTTACATTCGATGTGTCAAGCAGTTTGATAAATATATTCGGCGCACATTTCTTCGCCAGATAAAAGCCTATTTACTCAATGTGTAAGGCTGCTCTGAGCAGTGGTGTACTGGCCATTGGGCATACCGGGATAACTCCCGGTGGGCCGCCGCAAAAACATCCGTTTTTACCGGTGTTTTACTGGTGTGAGAAAAACCCCGGGCCTGTCCCGGCAGACCGCCGCATCGGTGGGCCGTCAAAAAAATCCGTTTTTACCGGTGTTTTACTGGCGTGAGCAAAACCCCGGCCTGTCCCAGCAGATAAGTCCAGGGCCGAGTTGCTTACCCAGTACACTCCTGGCTCTGAGAAATAGTGCGACATGGTGTAAGAATCGTTTGATGTGTTTCGACTGGCTACTAAATGTAGTTTTTCTATACATGTATAAGAAAAAGATGATGTATAAATCGTCTCAGGTGTTCCGAGCGTATACATGTTCATTATATTTGCTTCTCCGACTATTTCAGTCTGTCTGAATATTAATCATAAAATATGTGGATTACATTAACTCATATATATATATATATATATATATATATATATATATATATATATATATAGAGAGAGAGAGAGAGAGAGAGAGAGAGAGAGAGAGAGAGAGAGAGAGAGAGAGAGAGAGAGAGAGAGAGAGAGAGACAGACAGAAAAAGAGCGAGAGAGGTTTATTAATTCAACAGCACTAGGTAATATACACATACTTTATACCTTCAAGTGTTTTCGCAATATCGTCATGCATGGTCTTCAGGTAGATATATTATACTTTTAAAGTTCATTATACTTTGAAAGTATAATGTACCTACCTGAAGTGTGTCCATGACGATGAAGCGAAAGCACTTGAAGGAATATATATATATATATATATATATATATATATATATATATATATATATATATATATATATATCAGGATACATGAAGTCGGCAATGGGATACAATGTCAAATATGGATTGTAGTCATCAAATCTGAGATATGGTGGTCATCATAACGTCAAATCCATTACCTACTTAAATGATCGAAGCGAGACGTTAAACTGCCAGAATCATGGATTCAACTTTCAAATTCAGTGACTCTAATTGGAACAAAGGACTCGGATATAAATGCTTGTTCCACAATCGTCGTAGGTGAAATAACAACAAAGAAAACAAACACGACCGAAATAAACCTAATCAGTTGAAATTTAAAGGGGGAGAGTTTATGAGAAACCTCGAAATATTAAGGTATCTCCTATATTTCAACATTGAAATTACAACATCTACCAATTACATAGTTTCTTCAAAAAAAGTGATATCTAAAGTATTTAAGGTTATAGAAAAATAATTTCTTCCAACCCTTCATTACATCAACACTTACAATCTACTGAAGAGCGATCTTAAGTCATTTATTTATTTATTTTATACACGTTAGTGTCATCAGTTCAGAAAGGTTATTCACCTATGAATCATCCATATGTTCATCTATTGCCTGTGTTTCGCGTCGCAAAATAAGGAATGCATCATTTCATATATTGACGGATTGTTTCCCGTGCATATATCTCATTTGCAGTGATATTTTAAAATATAATGCAACGTTTTCAAAGTTTACGAGATGTAAGGTGGTCTCTGAGTTGTAGGAAATTGGAGAATTTGGAAGAAGTCATCGATCTTGCATCGTCCACTACATACCCTTGGATTAACTAAGACTTGGAATATTACATGGGACTGTAGAGATTTAAAGCAAGTGTGTTGTCACTAAGTCTTTTCAGTCCCCACCACAATAGTTGTAGGGGCATATAATATTACCCTTTTCCGTACGACCATCCGTCGCACTTTGTTTACATTTATTTTGTTCAGTCAGTTTTCAGGCGTTATGGTGGGGCATTTGTGTTCCATGGACACGTTTGTAGTTCATTCTTAATTTTTAAAATGACATTTCTTTTACAGCAAAGTCGTCGTTTTACTATATAAAGATCGAAGTTTAATTAGCTTCTTTTCGGTTACAATATTGACTTACAAAATAATAATCATCATATATTTCTATATCTATTTGATTTCCCAAAATTACATATTCAAAATTAATGTTAATATAAGTCTAATTTTCTTTTCCTCTTCTTTCTTTTCTTTCTACTTTATGCAGTCTCTGTTATAAACCGGAAAAGTATCCATATAGTCACTTATGATCTTTCCTTCAATCAACTCTGTCTCTTTCAGACAAAAACCTGAAATGAAGGTTTGCAGATTACGAATGGAGCCGTGGATGCGCAACAGACGGTCATACTCATCAAACAATGAAATGTTTCTAAAAATTTCTCTATGTGTACCAATTTTTGTTTTAAGACTATAATATGTAGGAGCATACACTATCACTACTGTCGAAAGAATAAAAAGAATAATTTACAAAGTGTATACAAATATTTTCATCACTTAAATAATGATTGTATATGAATAAATTTCTCTGAATGTTCAGAAGTAACAAGGAACTTGCACATGACAGCAAGGCTTAACATGTGATATTATAACAACAAATGCTAACATCTATTAGCTATACGACGAATTGTTTTCTTAAAAACAACCTTGATACGTAGACTTTCATCTACAATTTATGTGTTGCTCGTGTATAACGCGCTTCCAATTGTAAGCGCGTGTATAAAGCGCTTCCAACTGCAAGCTCGTGTATAACGTACTTATAACTGCGAGTTCATGTATAACGGTCTTACAACATCGAGCTCGTATATAACGCGCTCCCAACTGCGACCTCGTGTAAAACGCGAATGCAAATGTGAGCTCGTGCATATCGCACATTTAACTACGAACTCATGTATAACGTGCTTCCAACTGCGACCTCGTGCATAACACGCAACCAAAATGTGAGCTTGTGTATAACGCGCATTTAACTACAATCTCTTGTATAACGCGCTCACAACATCGAGTTTGTGTAAAACGCGCTTACAACATCGAACTCGTATAAATCCTCTTCCAACACCGAGCTCGTGTAAAATACTTTGCCAACATTGAGGTCGTGTATAACGCGCTTCCAACTGAGAGCTTCTTTACAATGCGCTTACAACTGTGATCAGCGTTAACCCTTGTATGCTTCGCATATTACACCTGCAGATCCGGGTCTACGTCTTCATCCTAGCTTTGATTTAAAGCTATTACCCTAAAAATTCGAAATTAAGCCGACCTTGAATTTAAGCCTACCCCGAAAATAAGACAAGTTTTGTCCTCGAAATTATGCCATCGTCAAAAATAAGCATACATGCAAGTGAAGACGAAAGACAGAAATTTACTTCTCTTTAGTTGAAATTCAGACGTTAATAATCGTATGTGAAAATCCAATTGTAAGATCAAGTATAAATTAAGGTAAAACTGACATAATGTTCATTAATGCTGAATTTAAAAGTATGAAACTTAATATAAATATCTTTAACATTCGTGTTGTTTGTATAAGTAATTTCGATACAGAACAACCATTGTCTTACTGTCTACATATTTTTTGTTCTCGAAAATAAGCCTATGTCGAAAGTTAGTCTTAAAAATGTTCATTATTTAATCAGAACCTATTACTTTAAAAATAATACTAATATTTTTAAATATGGTTGTTGTTGTGACATTGTCCACCTTAAGCTGCACTATTTCAGTGGTATAATTACGTCGCTTCATTATTTGCTCTTTGATTCAGGGTTGCATTTTTATGTATGTTTTTTAATTCCAATATGGAATGATGTGAGATGAATGTTGTTGACTTGACCAAAATATTTAAAGGATTGTTTTTTCTTCGCCAGAAATAATAAATGGATAAAGCTCATGTTTCGTGTAGATCATCTTATTTCTAACCTGTTACGAGGTGAATATATTCATTTCTCATATTCCTATATGTGTACGATTGTGTTTTCCAGCGTGGAACACCGGTGTAGGATAACTCTATCTTACCTCACACGTAACCTTTATCCCGACTCGTGCACTATTTTGACCTTTAAATGCGAGCATAGTGTACACAAAGTAGGAAAAACTTAACAATTTCAATCATCACTTGAACATTCTTTCACAATAATCAAGATAAATATTAATTTTGTAACACATTTTAGTACTAAAACAAGCAGTGGTTGAAGTTTAGTGTTCCAAAAACAGGACATTTCGCACTGATCGACCTAGCTACATGTACGGCTTCTTTAGTCCATTTGGAGTCGAAAAAGCCGTTGTTGAAAATGTTATTTTTTAAAAAGTCATATTCTCATTATTATTTTTGAAGGGTAAATCAATTCTAGCTCAAAGTTGAATTGATGAAAATTTCATGATTTTTTTGACTGTCTCGATTATCAGCCCACTACTGTACTAAGATCACTGAAAGTTCCAGCTGCAAATAGCTCTTCGAGATTACTAACAAGCTAATGTCAAGGAACAAATGTACACCACTTCCAACTACCTTCTCTCCAGTCGACCTTCCGGACCAGTTTGCAAATTTCTTCTGTGACAAAGTACAAACCATTAGAGATAAGCTTGACAACACAATTTCAACTGACTCGTCGTCGCCATGCAGTTGCGATACAGAATTTCAGCGGCAACCGTTAGCAGCATTTGAACCGGTCTCTATGGATTTAGTACGTACAATCATGATGAAGAGTGCCCCAAAGTCATGTGAACTTGATGCGATTCCAACATCACTTCTGCTTGAGTGCTTAGATCCAATATTGCCTTCACTAACTGATGTTATTAATACTTCTCTCTGATCCGGGGAATTCCCATCATTTTCTAAAACTGCCATTGTAAAGCCTCTGTTGAAGAAACCAACACTTGACCATAACGATTTAAAGAACTACCGCCCAGTTTCTAACCTCCCATTCATGTCAAAAATCTTAGAAAAAGTTGTTCTATCCCAAATTGTATCTCATCTGAATTCAAGCAGTCTTTTTAGCAATGTACAGTCTGCATATCGCCCTCGCCACAGTACCGAAACTACCCTTCTGAAAGTAGTTAACGACCTTCTCTCTGCTTTGGAGAGTGGAAGATTACGGTCCTCATCCTCCTTGACTTGTCTGCAGCATTTGACACAATAGACCATGATATATTACTTCACCGTCTCCATCATGTATTTGGTATTCTCGATACAGCCTTACAATGGTTCAAGTCCTACTTGGTCAACAGGACACAAATTGTGTCCGCAAATGGAAAACACTCCAGCCCAGTTGATCTATGTTTTGGTGTTCCACAAGGTTCTGTTCTTGGACCTGTTCTCTTTATTATATACACTCAGCCGCTCTCAAGTGTCATAGATAGTCATCCAGTGTCTCGCCAATTGTACGCTGATGGCACCCAAATATACAAATCGAGCCACCCAACTGAAGTTGATGCTACCATCCAAGGTGTAGAGAGGTGCATTTCCGATGTGAAATCATGGATGACATGTAACAAGCTGCAGATGAATGATGATAAAACTAAAGCCATTCTGATTACAACATAAAGACTTTCTCATTCACATCCTTTACCTCAAACAATAAATATCAGCAACAACAACATTAAATTCACACAGTCAGTACGAAACCTAGGTGTTACTCTAGACAGTACTCTCTCATTGCACCAACATGTCATGAACATATGCAAGGCTGCATATCTTGAGCTGAGACGCATCAGCTCCATTCGCAATTATCTTTCAGTTGATGCCACTAAAACACTTGTGTGTTCCTTAGCACTTTCAAGACTGGACTATTGTAACTCAATTCTATCTGGTTCGTCTCAGTATCTACTCCAGAAACTTCACAAAGTTCAAAACACAGCTGCTCGGATCATTCTTAGAGTACCACGAACAGAGCACACCTCCCCTCAGCTCTGTACCCTACACTGGCTACCCATTAGATCCAGAATCAAACACAAAATTTGTTCTCTGTGCTACGTTTCATTAACTGGCTCCAGTCCAACATTCCTATCTCACCTCGCCCTTGTGTACACACCAGCAAGATACTTACGCTCCTCTTCCGACACTCGTATTCTCATTATTCCCACTATCAAAATGAAGTCATACGGACAACGTTCTTTTGCATACCAGGGCCCAGCAACGTGGAACGAATTGCCCACTGAACTTAGACACAAAGACACAGTGATCTCATTCAAGAGTGCTCTTAAAACTCATCTATTTCGACTGCAAGAATAGACCTAAAGACTTGATAATATTTCCTTACCTTAACTATTTTCAGCCTGTCTTGTTTTCTAATTTCATGGTGTTTGTTTTTCGTAATCATATCATTATATATTTTTGTATGTGTTATCTAATGTTGTAAAGCGCTTAGAGCTTCTAAAGATTAGGCGCTATACAAAGTCCTCATTATTATTATTATTATTATTAATCCTATGGATAAAAGTGAACTTTACATTTTGACATGTTCACAATTGTATCATTGCGCAAGCTATCTGCAGTACACAATTCGGACGCTGTGTATTACAATTACCGTATCAATTTCCACCTCTGTTCTTCGAAAGCTAAAATGTGTTTAAACGTCATTGAAAGTTTACACTGAAAAATTAAGTGTAAACCAAACTTTTTACGCTCTCTCTTAGGGTAAGGAAATTTTCAATGGGTGTTCTGCAGTTTGAAAGTGACAGCAGTATTCACATACGCCAATTTTTTTCGGCCGTCATTTCTAATTCAGAAATGTGAGAAAAAGAATTCATAGTTATGCTTCAGTGTAAGATAGAAAACTTCCAATTTCCACCCTCGGGATCAAAATTTTGCGTCAAACACTCGCCACGGCCGAGTGTCTGACGCAAAATTCTGACCCTCAGGTGGAATTTTCCTATCCTACACCGATGCATATGATGAATTCTATTAATCTCTCTCTTTCTCTCTCTCTCTCTCTTTCTCTGTCTGTCTGTCGCTATATATATATATATATATATATATATATATATATATATATATATATATATATATATATATAACAAAAGGTTAGATCAACATTTCTAAAGTATGCATGATAATGCTCAAGCAAGCACGACACTTACCTGCAGGAAACGGAATCGCCATGCAAACAAAGCAAATCACCAACTTTACACACACACCCCACCCACTCCTCGTGGAGAACATAAACCTAAAATATATTGGTAGCGCTAAATAGCGACTAATGCACATTCATAAATATAAACAATGCTAGTTTTAGAGCGTGCCACATAGCCACTGAATCGTGCACTCCATTATTACCTTTTTTCCAAGGGAACAAAATTAATGTTTGGTCCATAACAAATTATTGTCAAACAAAATAAATCGTAAGAAACATAGTAAATAATCTGTATATACATGCATTTCATAAAATATAATATACCTGGGTTTCTTGTTTGAATCTCCAAAATATGTAACTTATAAAATTCACAGCACAGTTGAAGGTGTAAGTAATATTTAAGGACGTGGGGGGGGGGGGGGGGTCGGGATAGTAGTGAGTATAGATTGATTTACAGCCAACTGAAGAATCACTAAAAATGCCGAGTGCGAAAAAAACAAATGTGTGGTATAATTTGTACGTTTCATGATGAGTATGATATTTAGTGTTTTAAGGGGAGGATCACATTTTTTTCCACGGTGATTTGGAGTCATTCTTACTCCCAGTAAATATTGACTGCTCCTAAAATCGTGCCACTTTTAATTTCTGAGTTATAATGAGTGATAAATAACGTTATCTTACGAGAGTCTTTAGGCTTTCAACTTCCATGAAAGTTTTCAATGGGCAAATCCTTGCATAAAATCAGATCAGAGTTCTCCGATGCAACGCTGTTTATTAGATCCGCACTTTTGCTTATATATTGTGATTGGCCATGTCCGTCGACCATGTGTACGTGCGTCCGTCCATTGGTCAGTCCGTCACTGTTGTCCTTGTAACCTGAACAAGTTATCAGATTTAGTATGTTCAAAGGTCACATTTTCACAGGTAATATGAACTCTTCCTTGTATCATGTACTCCATCTACACCGACTAAGGAAAAATGATCACATTTAGTATGTTCAAAGACCACATTTACATAGGTCAGTATGTACTCTTCCTTGAACTCCATCTACACCGATTGAGGCAAAGTGATCAGATTTAGTATGTTCAAAGGCCACAATTTCGTAGGTAATATGAACTCTTCCTTGTACCCTGTACTCCATCTACACCGACTGAGGGAGGATTATCATATTTGGTATGATGTTTCAGAAAGATGACAATAAAGGTTTCAGATCCTGAATACAGCCAGGGAGGTTATGGTGGGGGTGCGAGGGGGAGGGGGGCAAATATAAAAATGCAGATATTTATGATGCATTCCATCTCTTTTATTTAAGTTTTCTCAGAATTCAGCTTTTTATATATACAGAGATGATTTATTGCATTACAATTCATGGGTAGAAAAAACAAGATTACACAAAACAAAACATAAAAAGAAATAAAATGAAAAAAGAAAAGGCCTCTATGGTATAAAGTACATGATTCAATGGTCAAACTCATTTAAATGTTTAAAGTATACATAGATATAATGTTAATTAGAGTGCTCATTTGATATTTAATTTAAGGAAAGAGTTGAATAAATAATATTCTATGACACAAGGTGCTCACACCAAGTGGAATGTTGTATTATCACATAGTTGATATACTTTACATACAGTTTGCGGTTTATTATTTTTGATTTGTCAACACGTTAATATATCCTTTTCTGTGAATCTGATTGGTCCAAACAAGCCTATGAAATCCTTGCGCAGTATTCTCATTATTGATTGGCTGCAACCGTGGGAATTTTCATTGCCCCGCCAACTGGGACTGCTTTATTTTACAACTATTTACTATCAAAATATGGACGCTGTATTTCCAGTACGTACCAGAGTAGACATAGGCAATACAAATGCTATGGTTATAGAAACACACAGCAGATGAGATGTGGTTTTCTCCTATCGAGTGAAGTTTGATGACAACAGCAAAGAAGCGATGATTCCAGCAGATCTGAGTCACATAATGGTTCCTCTGAGAGGGTCATGTGTTGGGAAGGGGGGGGGGGGGCGTACAAGACAAACAAGACTCCAACCGTCAGACCTACCTGGAACTTTCTGAAAGACAAACTAAACCGAGAACTGATCCAAACCGACGAGATATTCGAGTTATTAAATCCAAAATGTGGCACAACCAAGAAAACACGGCACGCTGCCCTGTAAGCATCTACGGTTTATATGCGGAAAAACATCCAGTGGCCTACCACGATGCAGACTCACCCTTCTGTACAGCAACTAACACATGACATGGATCTTGAACCCCACTCCCATGACAAATATGGTTTAAATGTCAACCAATAAGAATAAATAAATTCAATTCTCTTATGAAGAGAATATCCAATAAATGCTGGTCTCCCGGCTGACAAAATATCATCAAACCACAGCGCACGAAAACATTTAATCCAAACATTGAATGATCACTGCATTCCTCCAAATCAAATAATGCTAATGTATGGTCACGAAAACATGCAGTCGGTTAATAAGTAAAGCCAAATGAATGCTAATCAGCACAGGCAAATCTCCTCAATTCTCAGCAACACTTCTCCATCTAGCATAGTTTCTGCATCCAGTAATACTCTCTTCAGACACATAGACAACAACCGGAATGGTATTTCTTCTGCCAAAACCAACACTGCATCTGTGTTAAATGTCCATGGTGGAAGCAACACATTTTTCTGTGGAAACTTCCAAAACAGCCACATACAAATCCATATATACAGCGCTTCAACTGCTCCAGCTGACATATCCGAGTGAATTACCTAACAACACCCAGAACTGAAAGGTGCAGCGTCTAAGCCAGAATGAAATGCCGAAAATTATTTGTTTTTCTTTCTCTTTCTTTCCATTCTAAATAAAAACTATGTGATAAACAGAATATCAAAAATGATTATCGATTTTATATTGAATTTATGAAATTATTCAACTCGTTTCATAAATTCAATATTAAATCATTACCCATTTGAGATCCTCTATTTATTCAACGAGTTACATAAATTTCATGTGAACGGAAAACAAGTTTAAGATTCTATTTACTGCGTAAAACGTTAAGAACTTTGCAACACTCCATGATGTTGCTAAGTGTTACAACACAGTTTATGGTACAACCACTTAGTACCTCCTCGGTTGTTTTTTTCCCCCATACACTAGAAAAATACCTCGGATGTAAATAGTTTCCATTTTTAACTGCCCTCATTCCCATGGTTGTTCTTAGGTCACAATAACTTTATTGAATTCACAACGACTCATTGACGTGTCATCACCAATAAGCAACGTAAGCAAATAGTTTGAGGCGTTTGGAATTGACCGATCTTTTACAATTCTTTTTTCTTTTTTTCCATTAAAAATTGCAGCAATTACATTAACATAAAAATGCAGGTATTTCAGTGATGTTATTTTCACCGCCTAACCGTCGTCAAATGTTATTTTCAACGCCTATCTTTCATCAAGAGAATATATTTTTCGCATATCGAGCCGGATATTCGTTCGCCCAAAACTTAACAATATGGGATTTGCTGACAACTGCGTAACATTTCCGGTGGTAGTTGTGACCGCAGAGAACTATCATGTCTGGTACTAAAGTGTACTTCAACGTGGTCATGTAGACGCACTTACTGATCATACATTAAATATTTACTGTTGTTCTAAAATTTAATACTAATTTAGTTTAATCGAAGTCATTTCATTCCAGTTGTTGAGAAATCTACACCTTAGTTGTCATCACAAAATTCCAGGCGAAAATTTATTGATCGCTATAAACTTTTACAGTGACTTTAAGCTGAGTCAAGAAAATCGGACGTCAGATCTAGCCATTACCAGTGCATGGACTAGTGTAAGTGTTTTCCAATACGTGGCGCTTTCATTTTGACATCATAGCGCGACATTCACTCGGGTTAACATTAGATCACACCCTTTCTTGGCGCCGCCTAAAAATGTTTACGTACTTAACACTGATTGTGTCATATGTATTTCCTGGAGCTGTTATATAATGATCTTGCAAGAAATATTGATGGACGAGCAGCGAAATAAACTGAATAATCGCCATTTAAAGGTATGTGTAACCAAATTCTTGAAAATGGAGCCTATAGCTAAAATAGTCAGTACCGCACGCGTACACGACCTGTATGACTAGTACTTTAGTCTCGGTCTACCCAGACTATACTTGCATGGGAATTTGCAGATATTAGTCTCAGGAAAATACATTAAAAATCGCCCCTTGTGGATTTTGATCCCGTCCCTTGAACAAGTGTTGAAATCATCACGATTATGATGTCATAATGTGTGCATGACGTAAAAAAAATGACATTAGGATAATATACAACTTAATTTATCACACAGCATTCTTCCTGACTGATTATTATTTTACTTTTGTTTACCCTAAAAGTGTGATATTCCAAGCTTTGTTTCAAGTATTAATTTAATTTACCTTAGTCAACGCTTACAGCTCCATCAAGCGCACCAAAGTTGTTGCGCTTGTTTTCATTTCACTTCGTTGTTTTTGTGTTGGTTTTTTTTTTTTTTCTTTCCCATGCCCTGGTTTTGCATAGCAATGAAAGTCGAATGGGTCGGGCGATTTAGGCTACGCTGGTACCCGGCCTAAATTGACCACTACCACCGAAAGTGTGAGGCAGTTGTCAGCGAAATAATTATCAACCACTATCTTGAAACAAAGTAATATATAATATCTATAATTTTATTGTTAATCAAAAGTCATAGTTATTTTCTATTCATCTTGCTGCATAAGTATTTACCAGCACAATAGTAAACCTGCATGTATAATGATCGTATTATTTGAGTATGTTGATGGGCAAATACACAGTCATACCAACTCAACCATCCACCCACCGCGTAGCGCGCAACTGCACCGATTTACAAATCACTTAAAGCGTTACTGCTACATAGGGTAGTACTCATTTCTTACAGAACTCAGTTATTAAGTGTCTTTATTTCTGTAAAAATAAACAAAAAATAAAGCTACTCCTTGCGTTAAATTTAATGCGTTACCTCAAGGCGAAATTGACTTGGGCATCCAGCAGATGCTACTCATGTCGATGACATAACGGGATATGGTACATTAAATTACTCTACAAACAACGGTACCCTGTCTTAAGTAATCACAGGCACGTTACTATTAGCAGAAACTGTGCAACTTCTCAACACGGCTAAATAAATGTAGAATGCACATATTATAGATTATTTTAACACTTTATTGGGTTTAAACACTCTATTGGGCTTTAACACTCTGTTGGGTTTTAACACTCTATTGGCCTGATGGTATATTCTAATTTTACTTTATTGTCTCTTCTCTTTTTCCTTTGTTGTTACATTTTTGCAAAATGTGATTTAAAGCAGATATGTTCTATGATTTAAATAGGATGTCAATATTACCATGCTATGTACAATTAGCATTATATGAATTTAAAATAAATTTAAATTGCAACGTTCTGTGTCATGTGCGTGGGAAAGGGTACTTGTATGCATTGCCTGTTACCCGATCCCAGCCTCTGTCATGTGCGTGGAAAAGGGTACTTGTATGCATTGCCTGTTACCCGATCCCAGCCTCTGTGTCATGTGCGTGGGAAAGGGTACTTGTATGCATTGCCTGTTACCCGATCCCAGCCTCTGTGTCAAAATATGGCAAAGACTTTTAACCATCTGACGCAACCTTGGTCATTGTTATCTTAAAATTCTGAATATATATTCATTCTTCAAATGATGTTACATCTACTACCAGATCCACTTATATAAATAATATTAATCGTATCAGCTAGTGTTTCATCTGGTAGAATTTGTAATGATTTTAATACCCCTACATCCAAAGTGCTCAATAATTCCACCCCTACATCCAAAGTACATATTAATTCCACCCCTACATCCAAAGTGCACATTAATTCCAACCCTACTCACAAAGTGCACATTAATTATTAAGAGATTTATTCTCAGTGCAATTTTGACCACCAGTACGTTGTAGCCAACTGAAAAGCAACAACAGGTACGCGCAAAGAGAAAAATAGAAATGAAATTCTTATCTCAAGAAAGAAACTTTAAGGTGGGCTTTTAAAAATGTTAACGTTAAAATGGTATATTGAGTAAATGTTTCTTCGAGATCTTTTTTAGCATAAAGCAGAGATAAACGGTTTGGTGGACACCAAAACAGACAAAAATAAGATAGATAGATAGATTTTGAATATCTGTCACGTCGTGATAGTATTTTGAGTGTATGGCTCATCGATAGCATTTCTTTCTTTAAAGTATAGGCAGTCAGACGGTTAGACGGATATACGGACAAAGCTAGAAAGAAAATAGGAGTGATAGAAAAATAGACTTAAATGTTTTTATTTGTGTCACTATAGTGTCTAAACAGTTCAGGCAAAGATAGATCGATAGATACGCTTAAAAAAATTGTCATGACATGAGAGTGTCTTGAGTAAATTGTATATCTAGAAATTTGTAAGCATAACGCAAATAGATTCTTCATTCAAATAAAACTGGGTCCACTTCAGTTTACGAAGTCCACTTCAGTATACATTAATGTCGTAATAAAGCCTATTCATAAATGTCGTAATAAAGCCTATTCATAAATATCATAATAAAGCCTATTCATTAATGTCGTAATAAAGCCTATTCATAAATGTCATAATAAAGCCTATTCATTAATGTCGTAATAAAGCCTATTCATTAATGTCGTAATAAAGCCTATTCATAAATGTCGTAATAAAGCCTATTCATAAATGTCATAATAAAGCCTATTCATAAATGTCATAATAAAGCCTATTCATAAATGTCATAATAAAGCCTATTCATAAATGTCATAATAAAGCCTATTCATAAATGTCATTATAAAGCCTATTCATTAATGTCGTAATAAAGCCTATTCATTAATGTCGTAATAAAGCCTATTCACATAAATGTCATAATAAAGCCTATTCACATAAATGTCATAATAAAGCCTATTCACATCAATGTCATAATAAAGCCTATTCACATAAATATCATAATAAAGCCTATTCATTATTGTCATAATAAAGCCTATTCATTAATGTCGTAATAAAGCCTATTCATAAATGTCGTAATAAAGCCTATTCATAAATGTCATAATAAAGCCTATTCATTAATGTCGTAATAAAGCCTATTCATAAATGTCGTAATAAAGCCTATTCACATAAATGTCATAATAAAGCCTATTCACATAAATGTCATAATAAAGCCTATTCACATAAATGTCATAATAAAGCCTATTCACATAAATATCATAATAAAGCCTATTCATTAATGTCATAATAAAGCCTATTCATTAATGTCGTAATAAAGCCTATTCATAAATGTCGTAATAAAGCCTATTCATTAATGTCGTAATAAAGCCTATTCACATAAATGTCATAATAAAGCCTATTCATAAATGTCGTAATAAAGCCTATTCATAAATGTCGTAATAAAGCCCATTCATAAATGTCGTAATAAAGCCTATTCATAAATGTCATAATAAAGCCTATTCATTAATGTCGTAATAAAGCCTATTCACATAAATGTCATAATAAAGCCTATTCATAAATGTCGTAATAAAGCCTATTCACATAAATGTCGTAATAAAGCCTATTCATAAATGTCATAATAAAGCGTATTCATAAATGTCGTAATAAAGCCTATTCATAAATGTCGTAATAATACCTATTCATAAATGTCGTAATAAAGCCTATTCATAAATGTCGTGATAAAGCCTATTCACATAAATGTCGTAATAAAGCCTATTCATAAATGTCGTAATAAAGCCTATTCACATAAATGTCATAATAAAGCCTATTCATAAATGTCGTAATAAAGCCTATTCATAATTGTCATAATAAAGCCTATTCATAAATGTCGTAATAAAGCCTATTGATAAATGTCGTTATAAAGCCTATTCATAAATATCGTAATAAAGTCTATTCACATAGATGTCGTTATAAAGCCTATTTATATAAATATCGTAATAAGCCTATTAATATAAATGTCGTAATAAGCCTGTTCATATAAATGTCGCAATGAAGCCTATTCACATAACTTTCGTAATAAAGTCTATTCATATAAATATCGTAATAAAGTCTATTCATATAAATATCGTAATAAAGTCTATTCATATAAATGTCGTAATAAAGTCTATTCATATAAATGTCGTAATAAGCCTGTTCATATAAATGTCGCAATGAAGCCTATTCACATAACTTTCGTAATAAAGTCTATTCATATAAATATCGTAATAAAGTCTATTCATATAAATATCGTAGTAAAGACTCTTCACATAAATGTCATAATAAAGCCTATTCACATAAATGTCATAATAAAACCTATTCACATTAATGACGTAATAAAACCTCTTCATATGTATGTCGTAATAAAGCCTATTCATATAAATGTCATAATAAAGCCTATTCATAAATGTCATAATAAAGCCTATTCATATAAATGTCATAATAAAGCCTATTCACATTAATGACGTAATAAAGCCTATTCATAAATGTCGTAATAAAGCCTATTCACATTAATGACGTAAAAAAGCCTATTCACGTTAATGACGTAACAAAGCCTCTTCATATATATATATATATATATATATATATATATATATATATATATATATATATATATATATATATCGTAATAAAGCCTACTCATATAAATGTCATAATAAAGCCTATTCATATAAATGTCATAATAAAGCCTATTCACATTAATGACGTAATAAAGCCTATTCATAAATGTCGTAATAAAGCCTATTCACATTAATGACGTAACAAAGCCTATTCACGTTAATGACGTAACAAAGCCTCTTCATATATATATATATATATATATATATATATATATATATATATATATATATATATATATATATATCGTAATAAAGCCTACTCATATAAATGTCATAGTAAAGCCTCTTCATATATATGTCGTAATAAAGCCTACTCATATAAAACTAAGCAATGAAAACAGAGTAAACGAATTTGCTTATACTAGTTTGAGTAATAGCCCCGATATCGTTGTATCATTATACAGTTATATGCCATCTCGCTTGTCAGATATTAGTGGTGTACAGCCGATTTTGAAATGCTCTTCTGGTATTATTTTGACGGTGTTGTGTTCGACCACGAATTGATGGCGATGTCAAGTTCCGATGGAAAAGCTTTCAATGTAATTTGTTTTTACTTTCTCGCATAAATTGAAGGACGTACAACTCTCTGCACACCTGCTGGCGCACACAATAGACATCCTTTTAACCTTTGACCTCGCTTTCAATATGTGGTCAGACAGTACGCATGCTTTGTGACGATGATATTAAAATTACCGAAACGGTATATTTTACCAAAACAGTCACTCTTGTGATATTCAATTAGAAAAGTAAATATAGCAGGCAGATGTTTTCTGTTGGACATGTAATTTAATGTAAATGGTAAAGTGTCTAGTTTAATAGTACATATTTTACATTTCGCAATATCAGACAAAAAAGAAAAAAACCCTAACGAATCTGTTGCATATTAAAGTAGTGAATCATATTATTATATATATAACAAGAAATGCAAAATGGAGTGCTTTTCATTATTAAATTAACTTCGGAGTCTTGCATTTAGTGTCGAGGAAGAGGTTGTATATATTATCTTATATTGAAAGGAAAATTCCTTACATTCCCAACAAAGTAAAACAAAACCAATGCCATGTATCGGAAACGATTTAACTATTATACAAAGATTGTATCCTCAAATGATGACTGGATATAGATCAAGTGCAAAAATGAAAATGTCATAGATGATGATATATGTTACTGACAAAAAGGAGTATTTAACGACTATGAAAGAACGCATTTTACTATTAAACAAGTAAGAACGCATTTTACTATTCAACAAGAAAAACGACTAATACTAAAACAAGCAAAATTACATGTTCAGCAAGAAAAGAAACAACCTGCCCAGCTGTTTTCAAAAGCCAGCTTATTACGCTGCCATTAATTCCAGGCAATGCTGCCGCTGCGTTTAGGGGCTAACTCAAACAAATAATTACCAATATTTATTAAACCCCATTTAATTTTGTAAGCGAACGGATTATCTTTGTCTCCTTATGGAGTAGCAACTCCTCCACCACCTCGCATAGAGTAGCACCTCCTACTAATAAAGGTTATACAAAATGTTCTATAGACAGAGTAACAGTTGATATTACCAACCCAAGAGCAGTGGCTATAGCAGCTATTACACCATTTTCTTTAAACAGTTGTTTCGACCTTTCACCTAATGATACTTTTCCTGAACTTTTTCATAAATCTTTTAATTATGTTCTCTAAACGTTCTCTTCAGCTGCTTTAGATGTCCAATTAATTGTTACTTTCAAAACTTTCTAATTGTTCTTCCGATACAGCCTTTGTTTATTTGTGTGTCCCTACTGATCTCGTTGATTAAACCGTGAATATTTTTTCATATCTTTCAACATCAGATTAAATTTTCAGCCTCAAAGCTTTATATAATTTGCATAGCCCCTTTATTGTCATTCCTTTTTGTGCATTGAATAATCTTACCTCGCCTTGAGTAAAGATTAAATTCAATTCAAACATTTAATTTCAAAGATAGTCTCAGGTTCTCATGCCTGTTGATTCGATGGCTCATTTATGTCTATTATGTGCATCTCTATGCTATCAGATACTTGTATCAGCTGTCTTTGAACAACAGTGGGTTATAGCTGATATTTAATTTGCGTCTCTTTAACATGACATACCCATTTGTCTCCTTGTTTGCTCAACCTAATGCGACTAGCAACGCCTTTTCTGTATGGCATGCTAGATTGCTAGTTGCTCTCATTGATTTCAATTTTGCCTTTCCTTGAAGTTTGAACTACCTTGACATACGATCAGAATCACGTTTCGCATAGAATAGTGTTCTTTTTCTAGTTGTTGTTGTTTTTTTGTTTTTTTTGTTTGTTTGTTTTGTTTTTAAAGGTTTTTTTTCCCAATTGGTAATGTGTTTTATCCATGCAACTGTCTTTTGTTTTATCTCAACTTTGAATTCGTCGACAAGTTCCAGCGAACTAATGTTCGGGAAAAACATCTTCACCTGTTGTAGTTTCAGTAACAGCCGGTGTGGTTTGAATCAAATCATTTGAGAGATTTACAGTGTCATCAGATTTTAATTGATCTTGTACAGCTACTACATCGTCATCATGTAACTCTGGATTTTCAAACTCTGGTTCAAAACTTTCACGTCTTATGCCATTGTTTCATTTGTTTAAATAGCGAAAACTGTGCCTTCGTCACATAAGGACTGCCATAGACATACCTCGCCAAAAGCGACGCAAAGCAAGATAAATTGATAAATGGACAAGAGTCATGCCGAATGCAATGTGTAACAAAGGTACAGTCAGATGGAAACATAATTAGGATTTTTGGATGATAAAGTACAGGCTACAGGATTTTAAGAGTAAACACAGAAATTAAACATAGTTATTGCAAATGGAAACTACAGAGATAAAGGGTAAAAATAAAACTGAAAATGAGATGGCAAAATAGATGAGAAACAAAACAAGGAGACATATGAAATCTTTGTCAATGCAAGAGCTGCTAATATTTCCAAATCATTGTCAGTCATAGTTATTTACATGTAGACATAATATGTTATTAAATTTCTTCCGATCGATAATTTCGACAGCCTATATAATGAATTGAAACATGATTACATGACATCAAAGGAAATTAGGTACTTCACTGGATGTTTATCATTCATGTTGGGACTACTTGATCTGTATTGAGTGCAAGTTTATTAATATTTAAGCATGTTAATTTCAGAAGTAAAAAAGAAATAAAGGAAATGGAATATACTTTAAAATGCTTAATAAATGAAAGTGTACCGTTTACATGATTGTTGTTGCTTTTGTGCCTTTAACCACAAATGATGTCTCACATCTAATGTTAGGAATCTCTGTTTTAAATGCAATATATGTCTTCAGGGAATGCAGACTAGACAATAATGTTCATTATTTCATCAATGTTGAAGTTTGCCATTCTAAATGGTTAAATATTTTTCTTGTGATCTTCAATCTCTTTCGTGTAATGAATTTTATTATTTTTTATAAGTTGTCGCTGGCTATAATATATCTTGTGTTTCACCATTGGAAACACTTTCTTTGTTACTCAGTATCAAGCAAATAAAATGATGAACATGGATTGAAATGATTAATATGAGGGTCATCTTCACTGTCATCTATATTGTATTGAATTATAGCCACCTTCGGTAGAAGTTAATAGACAGAAACCAGACATTTTCAGCGTCGTACATGATTTAATGCATGGCTTTAATTCGTGTGAAATTCTACATCTTGGATTGTTAATTAATCTTAAGTTGTCATCATTGTATTATTTTTGTCTCTTGTATTTATTGACATGCTCTCTAGTTTCGTCATTCCATGTTCTTCTTATACTCGTTGCGTTGTTCTTTATTTTCATTCTCCATTATATCATGTATTTATTTTGAGAACATTTGCATTACTTTGCTTTTGGTTGTCCTCATATGTATCTTTCACTTCTTGACATTTTCAACATTTCTTGAAATCCATCTCTTTTATTTAAGCAATTAGATTTCATTTTGTTTTTCACTATTCAAAGTAACATTGTAAGACTATACTTTGCACACATGCATTCAGCAGCTAACCTTCCAGATAATTTGAAATCATGTTGAGTTAGCTTTCCAAATTTCCTTGTAAAATAAATTGAAGGTGAACAAGACAAAAATAGAAATCAAAACAATATTTTAAAAATCATGACAAAAACAATGTGTGCCAGAGGTACAATCACCTAAAGAAGTTACTTCACAAAAGTTGAAATACATACGTAGCGTTTAAGCCAGGAGCCAACTTGGAAAACGTGCACTAGAATTCAAAAGATTAAAACCTAAAAGTGCAAGAACGAACAAAAAATAAAAATGAAATATCACAAGATGAGAGAAACAAGTGCAAGGCTATGACTTTCAAACAGTATTGTACCTTCGACACTCGAGGAATGCAAAGGGCGACTCAAAGCACGATGACGCTATAGCTGTTTAGATAACTTGTTAATGTCTTTAGAAAGCAAAGTTGTTGTTTTTTTCAAGTTGATTATGTTGCAAAATGTGTATAAAACTTGATATTTGAGACCCATAAAATGAACATCACATAATCACAACAGCAAAGCCCGTACAAAGTTCTACATAACAAAACTTTGTCTTCATCGAACTCATTCCCAGAGATGATGTAACTTTAAAGGTAATACATAGCACAGTTTGTACCTACAAACAAATGTCGAGTGAAACAAAAACAAATATAGTATTAACTGTGTTTACCATGCAGCTGGATCATGTGTTGCAGTGATAGTCGCCAGTGTAGTTGTTCTTTGGATTTTAGATCGTTTAGTACAACAATAATAGGATTCATTGCAAACGCTTTCAAACAAACAAAGTTTTAAAATATTATGAAATAGTAGCATCTGCCATTAGTAACTTGAACAGCACAGTGGAGGTACAAATTGAAAAAAAAAACAAAAACAACAACAACATACTCTTGGTTGTTTACATTTCACCTACTCAGTATAAAGTGTTATTACCATCGACTGTCTCAATGAGAAATCTGTGTATCTCGACAATTTCAATGACAACAGGAATGTAAAACTATCGATATATGTATATCTTGCTACAGATATGACGCCAGGAGTGTCTTAATCCCGGATTGTTTTTACAGCCTAGAAATATATATGAAAACAGTCAAAGAGCGAATTACTGCGGGTAATCACAATGAAGAATCTATGGATCTTGAACGTTTGAAACACAAGTCAAAATTTAAAATCACTACGAGTTATAATTACATCGCCAACTGCAATTCAAAATTGCTAGTATTTGATAAAAAGATAAATATAAAACTTTTACTGAATTTTATATCTTCTGAGGGTGTTTGAAACCTAAAAGCGTACACATTTACGTTGATGAAATCAGTTGCACAACAATTATTTTATCGGTAAAAATTCAACTTTGTTAGAGGTTTGCCTTTCAAAATGTTTTTCGCAAAGGCTCTTTCACCTAATTGTAGATAATTGGCTTACTGGCGGGGGGCGTTGTTGCTGTTTAATTGGTCTAAATATTAAAACATAATCCAAATAGTGTTCTTTTATTTTATCCACATTCTTGTTGTCCTGTTTCCTACCAAAGAGTTCTTCCAAGGGAGGTCACTCCAAACCATACACATTATTAGGAAAGGAAACAACTAAGGTGGCAGGGGACAGTTTCGTAAATTGGCCCTTGTCAAATTTCTTAACTTAAGGCTATGATGTGACTTTTTCTTTTAACTATTATTGTTTAATAATTAAAGATTGGATATATTTGTCAATTAGGTGTTTTGGCCTTGTGTTGTTCTTCAAATTGATGTGAGGCATGTACACCTACCATAGTCAGTTCACAGTATGTAGACAGTGATATAACAATAGTAGGCTAGGAAGCAGAGCTAGCCACCCATAGCAGTAGACACGTGGGTTCAAGGCAAGTAGAATATCGCAAAAACTGCATGGATGGCAACTATTTTGAATTGCATCAAGCTGTTTAGTACACAATGTGTTTCAAAATTATCACATAGAGAAAGGGCTTGCGTTAGCACTGTGAGCATCACTTTGTGTCAAAAATGGCCTTCGGACATGAAAAATGCATGTATAAATTGGGGGTTGGGGTTCATACACTTTTTATGCTATGAACTTCCATTGACTTGTCAGGTCAAGTGAATGATATTCTTATGTTTTGTTGTATTATAGCTATCCAAAAATATGGACCTTTTTGACCTCACTTGTGTTTTTTTTAATGAATTTTTGTATTGGGCAGGTGGAGGCAGCAGTAAATTTTTACATAGAAACTGTCCCTTGCACCCAAAGTATGGTTGAAATACCACCATTAAATTAAGTTATCACTCTTCACATATAACCCTGTCCTAATGAGATACATAAGCTCATTATTATAGCATCCCGCCCCAAAATTAAAATTGTTAATACAATTTTACCTTTGTCTCATGAGGAAGTTTACATAGGAAAAAAATTGTTTAGCTTATGATTATGAACAAATCTGAAAATTGTAGATATTATGTTTGGAAATCAATCAATGACAATTATGTAATACACGTACATATATGAAATTTACATCAGAATGAAAGTCCTTGACTGCTACCAAAATGTCAACACACACATACAATAACATAATTATTTATCTCTGGCCAGGAGATAGAAAAAAATATAAATGTTCAACCTACATACCAATTAATATCTATTCTCAAGTATGAGTCAAATACAATCATTGTAAGTGGGAAAAGGTACAAGTAACTGCAATGACGTCAAGAAATGTGAATTCCAAATTTTCCATTGAAATAGTACTACATGCATATATCATAAAACATTATCATTGCTTTATATGAAGAGAAGATATAAACTAAAACTTTTAAAAGAGATTACAGTGAATAATGCAAACTCTAGCATATACGATTGCATATAATATGGCTCTCTTTACACACATCAAGAAGACAATCATTAATCCCTGTTTCACTGACATTTTGTTTGCGTGAAAGAAAAGGTGATAGTTGTGTCTAACTTGACAAAGTACAACTTAAAACAGTTATTAAGAATTTGCAAACCAAAACATATGGTAAATAAGTAGAATCATGTGAATAATACATGTTTGGCTACATAAAAACCATATCTTGGATATCGCTGATTACCCATGTACCATTATTAAAAGTTCAGTTCCATATAAATGCAAATACCTGTCCTATTCATAAATGAAATATATATAGAATTCCTTGTTAGCACATGATACAAACAGTTAGTACATATAACTGAAAATACTTAACTTATTCCAAATATTCAAAGAACTACAATATGCATGAAAAAAAAAAAAGAAAATCTGGAACTTAATGTCTATAAATAAAACTGATGGAAGAAATTTCACGCTCAGTTCTCTTGGAATCGGCAGCATGTGACCTTGACTTTTGATATGGTGATCAAGACCTTGACATGTCATAAAAGTTGCTGATCTTCTACCATCAGGTGACCTTGAGCCATTCCTCTTGGCATTTGGAGACCTAGAATCCTGATGTTGTCAAAAGCAGCTTCTTCCGCTATTACATTTGGGTTCTCCGTTCCGTATTCTTCAAGAAACAAGCGTCGGACAGTAGTCTATAACAGTTTAAACATAGCAGGCAGGGAGTTAAACCATGTAAGTGATGGCTTTTGTAGGTTCAGGTGAAAAGCAGCCGATGGGAGCCGATGTTTGCGAGTAGGAGATACAACTCAAATTCATGTAGAAATTTTGCAGCATCTTGATGCATATAACGTGAAAATTTCTTAACAGTTCTTTCTACACCTGCAGGTTGTTGAATGTTAAAATTATGTGTTCCAGCCATACCTGCATGGTAACCTGGTGTACTTGCTGATGGTGGCGGTCTTGATGATACAAAAAGCTGATGCTACTATCGTTGTTCTCTTCAACAAGATTTAAAAACAGATTTGTTGAATAGGATCCATTTCCAGTCCAATTAGTATCAAACTCAAAACACAATTGCCCATTTTCTTCCACGTGCGAGAAGACTTGCGAGCATGTTGTCTTACTACAAATACTTGTTTTTGATACAAATATATCCGAAAATAACCGTCTATTGAAGATAAACTTTAGATTCTCCAACATGTGGGTAATTGGCTTATTGGCGGGGTAGGTGCCCATGTTTTAGTGGTCTAAATTTTAAAAAATGTCCGAAATTGTATTTGTTTTTTTATTGTTGTCTACGGTCTTGTTGTTGTCCTTTTTCCTACTAAAGAGTTCTTCCAAGGGAGGTCACTCCAAATCATACACATAATTAGGAAGGGAAACAACTAAGTATGGTTAAATCACAACCGTAAAATTGAGCTATCTTCCTTTACCTATAACTCTTTCCTAATGAGATACATAAACTCAGTATTATAACATAATGTTAATGGTCATTACATGCAATTACAAATGGGTTATATTAACAAATTAAATATCGGCATAAAAAGAAGACAAAAAGTCACTTTCATGATATGCCTGTAACATGTTTTGTTTCTTTTTACTAGAGATTAATAATTCAACGATGCTTTATATATATATATATATATATATATATATATATATATATATATATATATATATATATATATATATATATATATATATGTATATATATGTATATATATATATATATATATATATATATATATATATATATATATATATATATATCTTTAAAAGGCGCTAATGATTCTCCTTTGGGGACGCTACTCAATTAATGTTTTCTTTTAAACATTGAGTGCGTACAAAAACAGGACAGAGTACATCAACGCGTGATACAATTAATTATGACTTAAATTTCAACAATAACCGTATAGCAAATGCACGTGATACTGTTAAATTAAATGTTAAACAGAGTGAGAATAAAAGAGCTAACTACACAAACAGATTGGTGAAAGCAGAAAAGATGTATTTTAGATGCACATGAATTGATTCAACAGAAATTCAGAACAGTATCCGGTGCTGTACTGACATTGCAGGCGGTAAAAGAGTGGAGAAGGATCATCTATATTTAACATTCAAAAATATTTGCAACCTGTTAAAGAGTGGACAAACAGTAAGATAGATGGTTTGGAGAATGACCTGGGGAAAATAAAATGAAAAAAATCTATGAAAGACTAAAGCACTAAGGATTTTGTACAAATACAGCTTTTTCACAATTAGTCAATCAACAAATTATTTTGTCATGAGGTTACATAAGCAAATGTGTTGCAGTTCTTTAAAAACATTTATCCTTGCGTAAAGCTACGCTGTCTATTTGATAAGAAAGAGGTTTCAAAGAAAACATTCATGGGGTGTGATTTTATACCAACCTATATTCCAGGAATCGTGTCAATCTTTCTTCTGGTGCTTGTTATCTTTAACAATTTAAACGTCATATCTCCCCACCTCACATCTCCTCTGCGATTATTTTGAATCTATTCAGATAAGGATAGCGCAACGTGGAAATCGTAAAGCAATATATATTCTGATATCACTTTCATTTTCTCTTAAAACTACGTTTTTTTATTATCGATATCCTTTTTTTAATTCATCCATTCTAACACTCATGCAACACTTTTTATGCCCATTTCCTTGTTAAATTCAGTTTTAATTGTCTCTTTATTTTCCTTTATTTTGGTTAAAGTCTTCAACATATTCTTTTATATCTGTTTTAGATTGCTCAATCTCAGCAATGTAACTTGCTGTAAAATTCATTAAATGTGCCATCTTTTATGGTCTTGATCTTGTCACCCAAATCTGTAATAGTTACATTCAAGTCTTCTTTATTACTTGTATCGTGTTTTCATTAACATCTATTTTATTTTGGTTCTCCTCTATCATGTTGGTTGTCTTTGTTAAATCATTCGCTATCTACAACTCTGACAGCGTATTTGTGTTAGCTGCTATCTTGTTCTCCAATCCAGTAACTTTTGTGTTATAATTATCAAATACCTTTATAATTTCTCGGTCGTTTTGTTGGATTTTAATATTCTGATCTCCCTGTAACTCTTCCAACTGTAATTGTAAAGTGTTTAAGTCTTCAGAGATTGGTTTGATCTAATCCACGTAATTCTCCAAGGCATCTATCTCACTGTTTATCATCTGTTTATTTGTTTTTTTTAACTTGTTGGATGTTAGGCACTGATCCTTGTACGTCTAATCTTTCTATTTATATTACCTTGTTCTCTCCCTGTCTTGATATGTTTCAAATCATTATCCTCAAAAGTTTAACGTATTTGAGTATCAACATTTCTCTGTACAAACCGATAAGTTAAATTAACATTATCAGGTAAATTTGTAATACGGCAATGGTTGAGCCTTAATTCAATGTTATGTGACCTTTTGATGTCGTTGGACTTGGTTCAGGTTTCACCAATACTGTTTCTGCACTTTCCTCGATGTTAAAAGGTACACCGTTAAGCCCTTTAAAAGTCATAGTGCCTGGCACCATATTATTTATTTAAAATGAAAAATACATACTACATGCATACCGAGAAAATCTATAACTTTTCCATTTTCAACTTTTATACTCATATTCAATCTGTTAATTATTGTAATTATTTGCAATTGCCATTGGCTTTATATGAAACAAAGTCCTCGTGCGAAATAGTTTTACCGGTAAAAGACTCCAGCAAACACGAATATTTGCCTTTAGAGTAAATTTTGGTGTTGTCACGCTAATCGAGGAAAATGTGCAAATTGCTAGATTTTGAAGCCCCACATACTATATCCCATTCAGTCAATTTATATGTAGATTTCTTGCTTTTGAATACTAGCAATTTTAAGGTGTAGTTTCTCATATACACTCTGTAATTATTGCTTGGAGTGACGAGGACTATGTTTCAAACATTCAATATTTGTATTCTTTTTCGTTGTTTTCACTTGACTTTTTGTCATGCACATTTCATGGCTATAAGAAAACTAAACAAAATTAAAAAAAAAAAAAAAAAAAAAAAAAAAAAAAAACAGTTTTGGTCTACTTTCAAAGGAATACCTCAAAAAATCTCTGACGTCTTTAACACTGTGTATTGTTTATTTTTTTCCCGATTCTGCTTTTATCTCTCTATTGACTAGACTGAAATGTTAAGGCATTTAAACAATATAAATTTGATCTTACGTTTGTTGTTACAGTGTTAACATTTATATCCGATTAAAGTATATATGCCATTTGTGGATGAAAATGGAATAATTAATTTTGCAGTTTCTCCAAAATCCATGTCTGATAGTGGACTTATTGACATCTTAAACAATTTCTTGAGAAGCATGCTGTAGGCAACTGCATTTAAGTTTCCATATGAAACAGGGTTAATAATATTTTTGTTTCTCCCTGTACGTAAAAGCTATTCGTTATAATTCATCATGCCAATGCAATGTGCAGTGAAGGTAAAAAAAGAAGAAGAAGAAGAAACAAAAATTAAATTGGGTTTATAAAACCAATGGATATAAAAAGCATGTCCTACGTGTTTTAGGAACAAAAATATAAAACTGAGTAGCTTTGATTTTACAAACCATCTAGAAAACTGTTGATTAGTCAGTGGAGAAAATTAAACAAACAATTCCAACATTTTATTATATTCTCATTTTGCTTTTCTACCTAAGGCTGAATAATAAAAAGAACACACTACAAGAAACAAAGTAACTGAATTTCTGCTATATTCTAAAGTAAATACACAACCGAAGTTAAACCAATACACAGTAACAGTATTCATGCGCACATGGTGACCTTTGAACTTGGTAGAGTACCGCGCGCTCAGTGATTCGTTTCAAAAAGAAATCTCATTTTGGTCTACTTAAAATTGAAATTTTGAGTCATATTGTGAATGACTTCTCCTTGGAACAACTTTCCCAGTTGATCTGGAATGGAGTGATTTTGTTTTTCTGTCGATTCAACTAAATTCTGCTCTTTTAGTTATATTGAACTTGCGTTATTAGCTGGGTCTATTACGTACGGTGTGCATGTAGCTCGAGGGACTGGCCTCGACAGCAAGCTAGCTTACACATGTGTTACTGTCCTGCCATTGATAGTTTGGAATCATAAGGTGGACAAATATGAAATTCTTTTAATTGAAATTCTCAAGAATATGCAGGACTAAATATCAAATTCATTTCGTTTTGTCGTACAGTAAATTCTCCTTTGGAATGTGATTTCTGTTGGAAATGTGGTCTAGATTGCAGTGCAATTTCGCGCCGTGGATTAGAAAGTACATTTTGAAGAAGTTCAAGATGCAGAAAAGTAAGTACATTTATTGCCATTCTTAATAAGAGCTATAAATGACATAATTATATTTCTTTAGTTGTATTTTTTTCGAATTTAGTGCTTGGACTGACTTGTAAAATTGGCGGTCTCTGAGAAAAACTGAATATCATTTGGTAATAAGATGCCTTTTTATGCTATTTTTGTATAGACTCTAGAGAGCACGGTTCATAGTCTGAACCATCGGCTAAATAAGTGTTTAAATGATCAGAATGATATTTTCAATACTGCATGTCTCACGTTTGTTGTCATAAAGCCACCGCTGGACATTGTGAATATCACGTTCAGTCACTTGCTTGGTTGAAAGATTATTTTGTGACTCAATGAATTCATCCAGATCGTCAGCTTTATCATCTCTACTCTCAAACAGCTTGTTTAGTTCATCCACAGACAAATCTAATAAAGCAAAATCTCCGGTGTCTGCTACATTGGCGTACATTGTTTGTTTACAATAAAAAGTAGTTCCTAACACGCGATACTATTTTTAGACACATGTGTCGTGCAGTATGAAGCCGTGCAGTATGGAGAAATACTGCACGATTCTGACAATGCAAAGTTAATGGAGAAAAAAATGAGTATATAATAATTGGTAATACTGTAAATCTTGCTATTGATGTAGATGATCAAAATCCACCACATGTTGGTACTGAACATCAAGCTATAGGATAAATGTAAATAAGGTCAACAATTTGTAAGCAATAGTTATCAAGTAAGTGATGAATTTCTCAAAGGAACTTTTTGGCAAATAGTTCAATAGAGAAACAATCTGTAAATATTTTATTAACAAATTGAAAGATGGGGATTTTGCACACAAACTTCTAATGCCTACTTTAATCATAACAGCAGACTTTTATGATAGATAAATTAGAACTAATGGAGATACGTCTGAGCCTGTGCAAAGTCCAGCGACAGAACTTGAATATCCTTGAGAACCTACTGTTGCTCAAAACACGTACTCTGAGAAATAGAGGACGATAGTCAGTAATGAGTCGTTTTAGACCGGTACGATAAGCATAATATTTAATCGATCAATACTATGGATAAAATCAAACTGAAGATCTTCCACCTGGAGTATAAAGATTATTCAGTACACAAGAGAAAATATAATTAATGGATTATGTAAACCGTGTATTAGAGTTTAACAATTAAAAAACAGAATTTATAAAACCCGATGTTAAAATGTATGAAAAGCAGACTGATGGCTTAAAAGAAGCGATCAACAGGCAAACATACCCAAGCTAAAAGACTGCAAAAGTTTCAAAGTGTGGAAAGTAGAAATCACAGTTGTAGAGAGTTTTCGGAGAAAATATTGAAAAAATCAAATCAAATGTTAGAGAAAAATACTAAATTCTGCTGTTGTTGCTCATTTTTTGTTTCCAAAATTGGACTTGGTCCACACCTTGTGATTGCATTGTGTCATTTTATCATCCGAGTATCAGATCGTGGTTTGCACCTGTGACAGAAGAACAAAGCAAATGTTGCACCATCCTTACAGTATTATATTTCTTATTTCAGGAGTCCGTCAAACTTTGCGTTATCATGTCAATTATAATATAGCTTTCAATTCATTAAAGACTTGTTTGTTTTTCTGAATTGTATGCTTTTTGTGTCTGAAAAAGGACACAAAATGCTATTTTCTCAGCAATACATTTGATTAGTAAAAAATTGAAAAAGCTCAAAGTTATAAAAAAAATTATATTCAAGTTATATCTTTACTCGTAAGTTTCGCTAGGACCTCTATCTCTTTTAATTTTTTTATTTATTCCGAAAAGGTCATTTTAAATTATTTATGTTTCATTTAAAGAACTTGCTGTCTACAAAGGTTCTACTTTGCACGGTATTTTTCCTTGTCGTGTATTTTTATTTCATTGTATCTGTTATATTCGTTCATGATTAAATTAAAGCCTTCGTGATTGATTTCAGTATCACCGATAACGAAATTATGAATACAGTTTAACTTGCTAATAGCAGACGTAATTATTTTATCTCGTTTTTGTGACAGTACCTACAAGTGTTGTAGTAACACCATCAATTCGGATGACTATTCCCGTTAAACCCAACCCATCTGCTGAAACACACATTGCAGCCGAAACTGTTTCCATCCCTACCTCCACCCAATTCAAAACTATGTATACTATTTTGTATTTCTAACGCCTCAATAGTGCTCGAGCATTTTTTGCAACCTGAAAACAGGGCTGTTGTCAATTTTGACATGATCTGCACGTGTTCTATGCACAACTTGCATAGGATCCACCTTTGGTAGTGATGTACCTCGCCAGCGACTTCGAGTCCCCTACGTTCAGGTTTCGCAGTCCGTGTTCCATAGGCACACCTCAGGCGACAAAGCACTCGGTGTCTTTTCGCTCATTTATCTAACGACACAATCTGTGCTATTTATACACATGAAACAGATACCTTAAGATTCAGATTGGTAAAGGTTATTTCTTTACTCGTTAGATGTTGTGCTTTTCCTCGCCATCAGCGTTCTTCTTTTGGATCACCTCGCCCACGGTGATTTAAAAGGATTAGTCGTTTTAAGTTGTACTGTTGTGCTTATGATTTTAACAGTTTTTTTTAAAGTTTTTTTTTTTGGGGGGGGGGTGGGGGATGGGGGGTGGGGGGGCTTGCTCTTTTAGACAGAAATGTAACTATCCTTTGATCGATAAGTACTTGTTCTGCTTTACAGATGCTAGTCTACCTACTACGTACTGTGACTGAAAAGGGCGTGCGCATGAGCATTGACATGTTTCGGGACGACAACAAGACAGGTACGGTTGCGTCGCCAAAGAAAGACAAAGATTCTCCTTCACAGATGTCGTCTTTTGACAACTCAACTCTGGTGAGGCTATTATATTTTTTGCGTAACAATTTATTTTTTGGTAAAGTTCATATGCAATTAAGTAGTCAAATGTAAACTGGCAAAAAGACACTGGAATGATTAGTTTTACAATTTCTTCAATATCTGTGTTTGACGGTCGGTCAATTGTCAACCTCAATAACTTTTTCAAAGGCATGACGTAGGTAAAGATAAGAGTCGAGTTAATTGTCGCATGATAAATTATGTTCATGATGCTTTTCGTTTCACTCAGTTGGATGCAGGTCAAATCTATGATGTGATTTATGTTGTTGTTGTCTATACAGTGTTAGCAATATTATCCCGTAAAAGTTCTTGCTCTCTCAGATAGTCGATTGAGAACCAAGAGCAAATGGAATAATTAGTTTTACAACTTCTACAATACCCATGCTTGATGGTGTTCCTAATGACATTTTAAACAAATTATTCAAAAAAGCAGGCTCAATTCAGCTGTTAATACAGATATAAGTGCTGCGTGGTAAAAAGAGTTAATAATGTTGTTTGTCTCGCTCGACATCTGTCGGTAAGTAAAAGCTATGCTACTCATTGCCTGAAAAGTTAAAGCATTTCTTGTATTGGGTTGTTAGATACAGACGGAGTTTATTCATGTTGAACATAATACGGGCTTTGCTATTGTTTTTAAGAGGTTTTGATTTTCTTAGTCTTTAACATTATGCTATGTACAGATTTGACATTTTCGAGCCTTAAAAACAGAACCAACTTTGCCTTTAGACCAAACGAACAGATACACCGCCACAGATCAGAAAAGGTATCGTCCTGCTTGAGCTATGTGAATTTGTATCTTTCCTTTCATCTGATGATGTTTGAGAGTCCTCTTCCTCTTTCTTGAAACCTTCTTCTCTTAATCTTTGAAATTCATGTAAATGTTTTACAAGTAGTCTTCCAAGTTAAACTCTACGACGGCCTTTTGGTTTTTCTGAAGTAACCTTTGGAAGTTCCTTCCTGACCTTCTTTTAATTTGCATTTTTGTGTTCGCAATTTTCTATTTAATGTACGGTGAAATTTGGAATCAGAACCCAGGTTACTTTTAAGATGACTTAAAAGTTTACTTTGAGTAGTGCAAGGTAATTTGAAGTTTACTTCGGTACATAAACAAAAATGGATTTCAATATATTTGTATGAGCGGAGAAATTAAAAGCAAATCACATGGCTCAAAAATCAGTCAGAATGGCTAACGTCATCATTAGCAAGATGGTGCGGGTGCCTATTGCTCTTGGCATGATCTTGAACAGTATTACCTAGGTTTTTTCCCAAGGGAGACTTTCATGTAGCAACTGATGTGAAGGCACAAATGTATCAACAGCAAAGCAAGCACTACACATCAATTTATTAGGCATTTCCACCCAGAGTCCTTAATTTATGTTGTCTTCTTGAAGTTATTATGTCTGATTGTTATCGAAGCACTGGATGCAATCACAGTTTGAACGACAAAAAAGCCAATGAGGTGTCTAATACTATTCGATGTCATGTAATCATCTTTCGTTTTTTGTGTGGATACTTTCAAAATTATTGATCGGAAGTAATCTGCTCATTATTGATGTCACTGTGGATATTACAATATATAAGAATGATTTGGAAATGTTATCATCTGTGGGATTAACAAAGATTTCATATGTCGTCTTGATATTTTTCTCCAACACTTTTCTGTAAATGTTTACAAGTTTTGTAGGTTCCATTCGCAATAGTTATATTCAGCTCTTCAGTTACAACTGAAGTAGAGTTCTAGCTAGTTTTGTCTTTGATAAATCCCAATTCTTTTTCCATTTGTGTTTTGTCCGTTTCTTCGCTATTTAATAAGAACCGAACAATAGCTGAGTGTGGTGAGGATGATTTTGATAATTCAGTATATAAATCTTTACGATGAATATGATGATGTGATAGATGAACAACATCAAATGTGGGTTGAAGATATTGTATATCTTGCTAGCGGTTGTTCAGAGTAAAGTCATGGAAGTTTTGAAGAATTTGCTAGAACCAAAGGTGCTAGTGTTTCATGCCAAATTCTCGACCTGTACAAGAAATACATAAACAAAATCATGCATTTTGTGAGTTACAATATAAGTTGGAACGATATAACTTTAGAAAAAGAACAAAACATTCTATTTTGAAAAACCTGTTGGTAAAATGGTTCAAATATCGAGGAAAGGCAACACCAAATCAGGGCCAGCACCAAGCACTATTGCAGGCCAGACTGGAAGGGAATATTTGGTTACATATTGGACACAACAAGGCGATAAATGGGTGTTATCTATACACGAGATAGAACCGAAATATCCATTAGAACCAACTGTTTTTCAGAGAAAACCAGTAAAAATACCCAATGAAATAGACATGCAAAATATAAACATTAATGAGCCGTTTAATGAGCATGCAAGAGAAGCTGAGACTGCAACTGAGAAATACCTTGGAAAATGTCAAAGCGGAGAGCTTCCTCCTGCTGTTAAAAGATAGACTTGAACTAGGTCTGCTGTTAAAAGATAGACTTGAACTAAGTCTGCTGTTAAAAGATAGACTTGAACTAAGTTTGCTGTTAAAAGATAGACTTGAACTATGTCTGCTGTTAAAAGATAGACTTGAACTAAGTCTGCTGTTAGTAGATAGACTTGAACTATGTCTGCTGTTAAAAGATAGATTTGAACTAGGTCTGCTGTTAAAATATAGACTTGAACGAGGTCTGCTGTTAATACCAGTTATTAGATTAATGATAACTGGACTTACTGCAGCGTACTCAAGATAAATACCGTACGTTCTGGGGAACTATTCAATCAGGAGGCAAAGACGATTCGTTCGTTGACAAAATTTCAAAGGTTTTAATAGAAATGGGTTGTTATGAATTAGCCCCCAAACGCAGTAGCAGCAGGATTGCCTGGCAATGGAATAAGTTGGCTGCTGAGGAGTGCTGGACATGTTGTTAATTTCCTTGCTGAATATGCTATATTACTTATTTTGGCATCAGTGGGTTTGTTACTTGCAAGATATGATCAAAGGTATAAACAAAGCATCAAGCACAATTTGCAAAGCTCGTTAAAGTAGTTGAGGTCTTTCTTGCAGAGAACATGATCATAAGTAAATTAGAGGTTCTTAGTTCTCCAACACTACTTCACTACCTTAAATCTAAACTATATCAGCTCCTGTAACATTTAGTACCAATATAAATGATTATATTTTTATTTCATGAAAGAGTGTTTTATGCTGTTTCTGATTCGTCATGTGCCATCCGAACGTTTGTGTAGGACAGTAGGACTGTAACCATCATATTCATTTTCTCTACATATTGTTACTCACTTTGTCTTTCTTTCTTTCCTTTTTTTTTTTTGTCCTATACAATTTCCTGTCGAACGGTCACTGATTGTTTATCAGCATGTGGAATGCCATACTTTTTACTACGACGGTAATAATGGTAGGATTTAATCCAAATTTAACCTAATCTCTGGATTTCTTTAAATATTTACTGTGTCAAACGATACTACCCATTTTCATGACCATACCACTCAGTAACAAAAAGATACAGTCACCACTAAAAAAAAATAGCCCAATTTCACGTCTGACGCTGAAATATTTGAAATCTTATCATAATAGTTTCATCTAAGTGCTAACCCTGTACATCAAGTATTAGTTTCTCAAATAACGTTTTCGCAATGTCTTGAAGAGTGGAAATGGAATGAGTAATATATGTTTTGTTTTTAACATGTTTATCTAATACACAAATTACATATAACCTTTCACTTTGATTTAAGCTTGGAACACCTTGATCTGTTAGACCATTACTATCATCTAAGAAGAAGTATCTACAGCCTGTGTTGACGTCTGTTTTTATTTTTTTACTATTCATTTTTCTTTGCATGGTATCTGAGCCTTAAGGAAAAGAAAAATCCAGTCGCCAAATTTTTGTTCTTCACGATATTATTTATTTCGTCATCTGGTAAATCAAGCCAAGTGTTGTAATTAACAAATTCACTGTGTGCAACTAACCAGTTTTAATCCTTATCATATTTGCGGTCATGATGATGAGGAATGTTAAACTTCTTGCAAAGTTAAATTGTTTAATGTTAATTTTACTGTTGGTTGGATTAAACTTACCTTCAGCAGGGAATAGAACAGCACATTCAGACAGCAGTTTTCTTATTTGGAAGCAAATATGAAATCTGCAAACAGATTTAACATTGTAGCTCTGGGACACCTAATATGTTCCATGTTAATATGATATACCGCAACCTGGTGTTGCCATCCATACTTGGATTCTGCCAGAATCTCATTTTACATGATACTACGTATCTATTCACTGAATCTTCGCTATCAAATTATAAAGTGTAATTATCAAAATATGTAATGGTCTGCTGGTGAAAAAAATCTCTGTCAGTAAGAATATAATATATTTCATTAAATATATGTGCAATATTATGATTGGGATTAGCAGTACACTAAGCTGAGCAGCCTGCTAAAGTTCTGTGCTTGTATTTTAATTTAAAAATTATTTATTAAGATCATGGATGCCTTTGGTACAATTAAAATAAATTCAAAAATAATTGTAAAAAGTGTTTACCAATACTTCGAATATTATATTAGCTTATTTTGTGCAAATTCCTTTACCTCTATTTACTGTGTTTTTCCGTATTCACGTGTACTTCTTTTCTGATTTGTCTATCTCTAATCTGTTCATTTTCTCTAGTATAACACCATTTTAATCAGGTTGATATTACATAGTATTTGCACGCATGGTATTTTATAGTTCGTTTTTTCCTCAACCACTTTTTTTTTCTCTGTTGCAACTGAACTGTATTTACAGCAAGTTCCCTCTCCAATACACTTTGCCTCTGAACTGTATTTACAACAATTTCCCTCTCCAATACACTTTGAACTGTATTTACAACAAATTCCCTCTCCAATACACTTTGCTTAGCGCAAAATTGATTGTACCATTTATTTTTGTAGTTTAACTTCAGCTACTACTAGACGTCAAGTGAAAGATTTGAAATATTGTATCTTCAAAATATGTATATTTACACAACTTTAAATATGCATTGGATTTTACTGCATCCATGTGCAATATGAAAAAGCTGGTCCACTGATGTTTTTGTATTTGTATATCTCGTATATTTATGTGTGGTTGTTTTGGAAAAACAATGAAAAATCACTGAGCCACTCACATTTATATGTATCACCATGTATTGTAGGGATACGACAAAAAAAATCAGAATTAAAACATTACTGAGCCAGGACTAGGAAGATAATTAATGACAGAAGTGGGCCAGTTATACTGTGAAAACAAAACTGTGACAGAGCTGGGCCAGTCAAATCAGATTAAACCAGAAAGTGATATTTTTGTGCATCACCACCTCATATACACATGGGTACAAGAACATACAAAATAAAAATAAAATTGCAAAATTACAACAACCGCCAGACTCTAGGGTATCATTTCAAAATATAGTTTTTTTCAATAAAAACAGATCAAGATATACGGTAGTCTCGCAAGAAGCTCATAAACTCTCACGCGCTACAGATGAGTGCTGACTCACGCAAGGAACTAGTTACGTATTACATTACGCAGACACTTTTGGATTGATAGAAGACCGACATTTCATGAGCCTATTACAGAGACAGGTTACAGAAGATTTAAATCATCTACTGGGATTTTTTTATGACATTTTTAAGCAAAAGAAATAAAAAATTTTTAAAAAATTAAGTTCATTTATACGATTTTTTTTTTAGTATTGCAAAGAATTGAAGCCTAAGTTATGTGAACAGATGAAGCAGCAGATGTGTCATTATATTTGAAAATTATATATGTGCTTCGATATTAAACGCAACCAATAAACATTCCTCATAAACATGGACATCAACAGAAGATTCAGATAGTTGAATACGTAATATGGCTAAATGTCACCTTTCTTGTCAGAACAAGAAATTTCCACTGTATAGGCCAAACGGCGAACAGGACTGACTACAGTTGAATATGTTATAAAGTTACAGGGCTATTTTCTTGTCATAACAAGAATATTCAACTGCATAGGATAGACAGCGAACAGTTTTGAGATCAGTTGTATGCATCATAAGTTTAAAAGTAATTTGTCCTGTGTTTATCATAGCATTTGTATCCCATACATGCATGTTAATATATTTTTTAATTTCAGGACATGGAGAAAGATGACTAATTTCAAGAGTTCGGGAAAATTATGGACGAGCTCATACAAAACAGACACACACACACACACGAGGTCAGCAGATGAGGATCAACTGACTTGTGCCCATTAAAATGGTGAACAGTTCAGAAAAGCATAAGGCAAAAAAAAAAAAAAAGAAACAGAAACTGTCGACAAAAAAAATGGTTGCAATCCTAAAGAAAATACATTGGTCTATAGAGAGACCAACACTTGGAGATATAGATGAATCAAGGATAGACAGCATATAATTATACTGAAAACATAAAATAATTTGACAAACAGAGTAAGAACTTAATTCTAAAACATTTCGTTCACCACATATTTTGAGTGAATAAACTGGAGAACTGAAAGCTGTCATTAGTAAAGGATGGCATGTTGACGTTATAAATTCAGTTGGCTATGATAAAACCAAGTCCAGTCAAGTGTGGTAAATTAAATTTACTACGTTTGCTGTCTCCGGCATTTGGAATACACAAAATTATATAGTATCTCCAGAGGAGAATCTGCCCTTTTGTGGTTACGTTTTACAGCTAGTTTTGGCAATTACGCTAATTTGTAAATGACACAGCCGATACCAACAAGCAACAGAAAGTTGATACAGACTGTGTTCCAAACAATACCTTTTCCTAATTGTCATACCCTTAAGCTCTTTGTTTTCTCCTATTTTAAGTCTCTTTCAGATGTGTTACGCAATTCCTTCTAAATGTCCTCCACTATATGTTCGAGATTCTCGCCATTTTTTCCCCAATTGCTTCTGCTATATAAATTGCACCATAAAGAATATGTTTTAACTTTTTTCTGTTTCCAGTAGCTTACGGAAAGAAAATGTCTACGCTTCTTCAGTTGATATTTTTCTGTCTGATTTGTCCAGTTTTCATCTACAATGTGCTTCAATTGAAGCTTTTGCCCTTTATTAAAACCTTGCCGTTTTCTTCTTCTTGTGAAATTGACGATTTTGACTGTCATAAAAGTTCACTCGCTAAATGTGACATAATGTTACTAATAAAATGTCACAAATTATTACCAACGCAACTAAATATGAGTAATTGAATGTCACAGTACGTCATTAATTGGATGTCATTAGTTGAATGTCGCATAATGTCAAAGTCATCATCGCCAAAGGCAAAGTGCACAACATATAAGGTTAACTGTAGCATTTATTGGTGTAGATCAGTTGCTATTACTACTAGATCGCAAATAAAAGTTCTGAATAAACCGTGCTGAAGATGTGCGGAAGTGTCCGGCACTGCAGCGTGTCATACTTCGCACAGGCCGTGTTCGGCCTGTATAAATTAGACACAGCTCTACCGTTCCGCAGGAACAAATATATCCTCAAGCTCTCTATATCTCCACACCGTTATATGTATATTAGATTTTACTTCATCCTTGTGGTGCAAAGACGCATTTCATATGAACCGATTTTGGTTAATTGTGTGGGTAATTCTTTCTTATTGAGGGTTATATAGATATGTTAAAGTTTTACATAGTAAAACTTTTGTCCAGGAAAAATGCATAGTTCATGATGATGCTGTGTTAAGCGCTGCTATATCTTCTTCGAATAAAATCTGAGCTGAGTTTAAATATCCTCATGATTGAATCAACATTTAAGTTATTTCGTTGCCTTTTATTTTGTTCAAAATCTCGCAGACAAGATTGTATTTTGTCATATTGGATTTGTTTTCAGATTTCTGGAAATGTAGTTTGAATCATCTTCATATGTCTGAATCTTATTTCAGTTCATTTCTTCTGTAACTTCATTCATTACCATTGTTGGGCATTGTTTACATTGTAGTCACCCTGTCACGTTTTTCATGTATACCATTTTGTTATTTACTGGTGATGTTTATGAATGTACTTTCTTTCTTCCCTCTGTTTTCGTGATCAATATATATTTGCATTCCGTGCCTGTCTTAACTCCTTTATTCTATGATGCGCCGTTTTTAAAATATATATATATTGCACACTTGCAAATCATTATCTTTCAAAATCTCAAAGAATTTATGCTGATTAATACTTCTTCTTTCAATGTACTATTCTTTGAAGTAGAGGTGTCATTTTTTTAAGGGCATAATATTTTCAGCCGGTTCTCAACTTTAAAAATGTTTGATCATGCCCTTCCCATTTGATCATGCCTTTCCCATTTGATCATGCCCTTCCCATTTGATCATGCCCTTCCCATTGGATCATGCCCTTCCCATTGGATTATGCCCTTCCCATTTGATCATGCCCTTCCCATTGGATCATGCCTTTCCCATTTGATCATGCCCTTCCCATTTGATCATGCCCTTCCCATTGGATCATGCCCTTCCCATTGGATTATGCCCTTCCCATTTGATCATGCCCTTCCCATTGGATCATGCCTTTCCCATTTCTCAAGTAGATACTTCATTATTTGGTCTTAAAAGTCTTTTAACATCATATATGAGTAGTATAGTGGGGGTACTGGGGTACCAGGTTGGGCGGTATGGGTACCAGTACTACTTATATGTCATTTTGTTTATGGTATATAGATTACACTTGTTTGTAAAACATACACTCCATGTCCTCTCCCTTAAAGTAGTCCAGTGTGTAAACGATTAGATCACCTATTGCTTTCTTATTTTTTAATATCTCCTCAGTACAGTCAGGAAGGTAACCCTTTTTTAAAAATTGTTTTGTATTTCGAAATTCTAACTGTTTCACCCATTTTAAATTTAGGCGTTCCAAATCTAGTAGTTGTCACCTAGCCAAATAGATTGATCCATACTTTTCATCTATTTTTTTCCTTGCTTACTGTTTACGAGATCTTCAATTTGTTCTGTACTTTTAACTAAATAAAAATGTGTGCATTTACCCAAATTATTATTTCATTTATTCCTTCTTCATACTGCACTATTTTTAGCATCTTGCTATCAGGGTTGATACTACTCATCTCGATCTTATCATCTTTGAAAGTAATCTGGAAGTCTGCATCTTTTTCTTGAACATTGGTACAGATAATTGTTTATATTTTATATGAACAAATTAACACTTTTATTCTACGGTATGTTATTTTGTAACACAACTATCTTTGAGCATGGTTGCTGTCATGTTAAACACATTAAATATTTCTATAACCTTTCCAAAGACTGTCGAGTTCAATACAAGGTAGATTTGTGTTATTACATTTTTGCGTAAACACAAAATCAAATTATTATGCGTCATTGCTTATTGTGTACATACAAGTTATTGTTTATCAGTACATGTCTTACAGGTCCTGCACTTCCTAATTATCTGATTCAGACTTAATGAAGAATTTCCATATTTATCAGACACATCTTATCATTTAGACTTACGTATTACCCGATCTGACAAGCTGTCTTATGTAGTACAATATGTTGCACCTTTGCCGAGTTTCGAACCACAGACCCTTGGCTCTGAATTTTTTACTTTACTACTACACCACACGGCTCATATAGGCTATGAAATAATTATTTCCCTGTAGAATCCTAGCAGACAATATTTTCACATGCGAATTCCTGTAGAATCCTAGTAGACAATATTATCACCAAGAAGGTAGTTATGGGGACCGATAAAAGCACAAAAGGGCCGCTATGGGGACAATAGGAAATCCATTCTCCAGCCAGCTTGGATTGGGCCACTTTGGGCACTAACGAAAATTTGATGTTAAAAATACCCATAGGATTAGCAATGTGGGCTGGTATGGGGTTATATGCGAATTTAGCATGGTGGAGCCAATAGAGATAGTTAAGCCTAGTTAAGATATCCCGTCAGGTAAAGTGAGCATGTACACTTAATAAAAATAGTCTGCGCATGCGAACAAAAAATAAGGGGAGGTAACTCTTGCAAGCAAAAATCGAAATAAGTGGGAGATAACTCTAACATCAAATTTTAAAAATAAATGGGATAAAAATCTTCCTGTAAAAGGAGACAACTCTGTCTAAATATAAAAAACATGGCCGATAACTCCCACTAAAATATAAGTAGGACATAACGCACAAAAAAGAGTAATGGGAGATAACCCTTATCAACAAACAAGGCAAGAAAGCACTGTCTAAAAATTTAAAAATCAAAAGAAGAGATAACGCTTATCAAAATTATTAATATCAAAAGGGAGATAACACTTACTCAAAATTAAAGAACACAGCTCTCACTATAAAACTATTTTAGTAATAAAAACAGATCACTCTTATGGAAATCGTAAAATAATTGGGAGATAACTGTTAAAAATAAAGGGGACATAAATCTGACAGTAATATAATAAATATTATTAGTAATAATAGACTATTGGCAGACACAGAGGTATATATATATATATATATATATATATATATATATATATATATATATATATATATATATATATATATACCATCACACATACTATTGCACAGACCAATAACGAGAGACAGAGGGGCTTTTTCAAGTTTTCATTTATAAATTTGGTAATTTGGTAATTTTCATTATTACAGTTCTCTAATATGTATGTGCAATAGTTTTATTCAGTTAACAATTTGTTACTTTTTGTTAACTGTGTAATATTTTAGACCTAACTAATTTTTTACAATAGTGTAGCTTTTTATCTTACTACAATTCCATGTTCTTTCACAATTTTTAAAGAAATTTTCTTGAATTTATGATATTTTCTATTTGTTTTACAATTTGCAAAACAAGTTTAAAAATGTTTAAAATTTTAGATTTTTTTTTAAAATTATTTTTTTTCTTTACAAATATGTCGTTTTCTTACAATTTGTTTTGTTTGCATTTCATGTTTTTTTATTTTTGCTGTAAATATTTCGTTTCTTTTTTTTAAAGTTTGCTTGTCTGTTTGCAATTTGTTTAATTTGTGCTTTGTTTTATGGCTTGTAACTTTTGCTATAATTTTCTTAAAATTCTTTTTATATATTTAGTTTTTGAAGTTTATTTTATATTTTAATAATGTGTAATGTTTGTATTTTTGTGGTGGGGAAGGAATTAATGGTAAAAAAATATTTAAATATATTTGTATTTTTTTTAATTTTTTGTTAAAATTTTTTTCAATTATTGATTCTTTTTAAAGTTTGTTTTTGTAAAGCTTTGTCCTAATTTTTTATTCTAATAGTTTTAATTTTATTTTATTTATTTATTTATTGTTTTTTTTTTTTTTGCTTTATATTTCCTTTTTTTTTTCTTTGAATTGTTTTATTGATGTTTTGGAAATATTTGATATTTGCAAATATTTTAAAAAGTTATAATTATGTTGGTGCAATGTGTTCATTTTGTCAAAATTGTTTACAATATTTTATATAGGTTTTTTTTTCTTTTTACATATCATCCTGGTATATTTTTCTTTATGCGTTTGTTTTCATTATAAGCTGTTATAGCATATTATTGCTATTATTTATTTTCTACGAAGAGTTATCTCACCTTTGCTTTTGCACAATTTCGGTATATAATGTTTATTTATTGTAAGCGGTGTCTCCATTTTATTTTTAAGATTTTAGTAAGACTTATTTCCCCTTTCAATTAAATAGTTGTAGTAAGCGTTATCTCTCTATATGTGGTTAGGGTTATCTACGCTTTCTTTTAATAGTTTTGGAAAGATTTATCGCCACTTCATGTTTAAAATATTGAGAGTCATCTCCCCTTAATTTTTCAATAGTAATCTCCCTTGTTACAATTGTTGTGTAGTAAGAATTATCACGTTATATTTTTACGGTGGTATGAGTTATGTACCCTGTATTTTCCGTCCGAATTATTCAGTTTATCAGTTTATTTTTAATATATTTGGTAAAAATTATATTACATTTATTTCAAATATTTGTGTAGTAAGAGTTATTTAAAATTTTTAGTAAGGGGCATTATACATATATTACGTGCTTTTGATAGAGTGACAGGTGTAAGATGAAGTTGTTTGCATTTGCAACATGCACAATGGAGAGAATGTTGGCATACCTCTATGATACTTTCATGTACTGTGGCTGAAATTTCTTTACATATTGTACTTGTGGAAATTGGACATGATCTAAGCACACAGCAGACTGAAATGGCCGCTCCAAAGTACTCGAAAAATCAGCCTGAATTAGTCCAAAGTACACTATTTTCAGCAGCTATTAAAATTGGGAAACGAATTTTGCCAGAGTAGGCAATACCAGCCTCTGAAAGTACAATGAATGAATTACAAAATATATAAAAAGTACAAAAAGTTATCGGATCTTTTTTTTTATTTACCTTTGAAGTTCAGGAAGTGAAAAGGACCAGGCGGAGCTAGCAGTTTTTTGAGACGTGTACATCTTAAGTAAGACCAAGCTGTATACTCTATAACCCAAATTTCACCCATCAATCATACACCAAAATAAAGGGAATTAAAAGTTCCTTTAACAATACCTAAGATATAAAAGATCTTTTTTAAATAGCCAGGACAACCAGTGAGGAGAGCCAGGGTAATTCTTTTTCTTTAAAAATCTAACCCTATGCAAAATACGAAACTGTAGAGTGCCACCCAAGTGTCATTTGCCCTGTTAAATTCTGCTAATTTTATAGAGTTACCTACCCTTCATTTCCGTAGTGCGCATGTGGAATCTTCTTTGCTTACGAGCACGTGCGCACTAGGCGTTATATCTTAACTGGGCGTGATCGGATATCTCTTTTGGAGCAACCATGTTAAATCGCGATAGAATCCCTATGGACAGTTTCAACATTAATTTCCCGTTATTACTCAGAGTGGCCCCAATGTTAATCCTATGAATGTTTTTAACAGTAAATTCCCGTGAATGCCCAGCTTGGACCATAGTAATCCATTTGTGCCTCATAACTACTCTCCGACGACAAGGCTTGGCATAGGGGACACAGACATTTTATCACGGTAAACAGATCTGACTGGTCTAGTAAATATTTTCTTCCATTTTTTATTTCAGTGGGTATTATTTGCAGATATTATATTTACAGTCTTTGTGTTTTAAACATATCAAAACATCTAGCATTGAGGACCACACTTATTCAGAATTTTAAAAGTCTCTAGAGCCACTGATGGTTAGTCCCTTACTAAATATGAGCACCGTGACTAATTATTTCAACTCTGTTCCACTTGGTGCTGCGCATCTGAGATTTTACAACATAATGGGGCGAGATGTTTCAAAACAAACATAAAAGTTCGTAAATGTCGCTTTATTGTTTGTAATAACACCAAACTTCCACAGGGGCCCCGGGTGGCCGAGTGGACTAAGGCGTTTACCGTTACAGATCACTGACATCTCACCTCTGTCCGCGTAGGTTCGGCCCAATGTGGGTATGTCAGAAAGCTTGCCAGAAGCCTCCCGGGTTCTTCCTCTACCAAATATAGCACGGTTATTTATATCTATACCTATGATTTCGTGTGCAGAAAAATGGCGTTAAACCCACAAAATGAAAACGAACCTAAACAACCAGATAAATCACCTATAACTACTGTGCGCCATAGCCTTAACTGCGAAGCGTTGAACTACAGTAATGGCATGTGCATCAGTCCATTCCTCCATGATCTATTTATCACCAAGCCAAAATGGCGTGAAAACATCCCATTCTTCTTCATGTGATTAGAAAGATCATTATTACCAAGAAATTCCCATAATACGTGCCCCCTACCCATACTCATTGCTGTTTCCCAGTCAATCGCACAATTCCTTTGGCGCACCGACCGTTAAGTGCTTTGGTCTTTAAAAGGAATACTAGTAACGAAGAGATATAAATCTGGTTCAAATCGAGAACTTCTTATAATTAGTCGATCTGAGAGGCACCGATAAATGTTTATGATCTGGCGACCTTTGGAATTCGCGGTACACTTATTTTTAGTAACATATCGACCGTTGTAGTTCGTGTTGTAGGGAGAGTTATATTTAGACACGATATGTTCCTAATGATGTTTGGCACTTTCATAAACGTGAATTAAAAGTTGTAAATTGACTGGCGAATGGAAAGTTCAACAGAACATGAGCTTGTGACGGCGTCCGTCCGATCTCCTTAATGTCAGAGATGACGACTGTAATCAGATTGAAAGGATTAATAAACACAGATCAAGTACGTGAAAAATAACGACAAATGAACAAAAATAAAAAAAGAATCTGAAATATATTTACAGTGAATGAAGCAGACTATTGAAAGTTTGATAAATGAATCTTTGTTATTGCAATCAATGAGATTGCTATGTTTGTTTCCGGATAATAAGGTCTCTAATAGTATTCATATGATAGTAATATTTTTCCCTCGATACTGCAAAAAGCAGAGATCTTAACAAATTTGGAATTCATCACCAGTCCCATTATCTTCACATGAGTAGTATAGTGTGGAGAAATAGACCCAAATGGCGCCCCATGTTAAAGAGGGTCGAAAGATTCTGGGTGTCTACGGGAAATTAACATTAGGCCGCCATTTTGAAATGTATGTTGTAACAGTATGACATGATGGGTCTGTCTGCTCTCTAACTGAAATGCTTACAGCGTCATACGTTTCACATGATGGGTCTGTGAGTTTTTGTAACATGTTGGTTCTGTTTGGCGGATGAAAGGTAACATTGTAACATGATGTATATGTTTTGCCTCTAACTAAAATCCTATGAGGGTCTGCGGATTATAGGGACAATAAAAATTAACATTAGGCCGCTATTTTGGTGGGATTGTGGGGACAATGGGAATTAACATTAGGCCGCTACCTAGTTTATTTACTATCCAACATCCAGTTACTATTTACTATCCACCAACCAGTTATCTACTATCCATCACAAGTTATTTACTATCCAGCCCCCAGTTTTTTACTATCTAAGACCTAGTTATCTACTATCCAACACCCAGTTATCTACTATCCAGGATCCCATTTATTTACATTCCAGCACTATAGTATTGACTATCCAGCACCGTTATTTACAAACTGGGTCCCCTTATCATGCTCATAATTCTTACAGCCCTAGTAATAGTATGGTACAGTGCATGTGTGTGTGTGTGTCTGTGAGAGAGAGAGAGAGAGAGAGAGAGAGAGAGAGAGAGAGAGAGAGAGAGAGAGAGGTGTATCCTAAACAGGTTATGTGTGTGAATATCATATTCATACTTAAAAGAATCAAATCAAGACATACAGACTTACGTTTTTGGTATATTTTCCCCATGAATTACAATGAAAATCAAAGAACACATTCCAAATTCCCAGTTCACTGCCATCTTTTTCAATGCAACATTGATGTTCTAATTTGACGACTTGGTCACAAAAACGACATCTTTTTTGTGCACAAACATGAGACCTTTGGGTAATCCTATGTAAACAGAACGTCACCTATTGGGGAAAAAAATGTAAATTACCTTCATTTTGTTAACATCAGCTACCATTATACAAGTCTTTGAATACGAGTAATTCTTGTCTAAAAGTGCTGTATCCTACGATCGCGTAATCTAAATTTATTCAAGAGCATCTAATGATAGAGAAATATTTTTTTAAAAAAAACTAAATATTTACAACAAAATGCACAAGGAATACCTTCATGTATTGAATGTATAGCCAGGGCTGTCGTAAGGGGCGGGCGATACGGGCGACCGCACGGGGCGCCATTTCACGGAGTGTGCGGTATTTATTTTCCGAGTTGGGGGCGCCAAAGGCGACGCTTGCGCGGGGCGCCGTTTCGTCCAGCGCAAATTTGCGACGGCCCTGTGTATAGCATATGTATACGCAATGATTAATTTCAGATTGACCACTAGCAGCGGTTCCAACATATCTAGTTAATATTTTAGAATTAATAGATTTTTTTTTACCAGTAATAAACATTTTATTACAAGTGATACGCAAACTTTTTATTTTTACAAATTACTTTTATTATTAAGTAAACTGTTTGATAGTAGGATATACCTACACTAGAGCTTGTGGGTAACATGTTCGTACCAATAACAAAACTTATCACGTTTGTGAAGTTCTGTGCAATCGTAGTATTCTCTTGGACTTTAAATATACATTACAAGAAAATGTTCCATACAGATTCCTTCATAAATCTTCCGTAAAGGGATTTCGTCGGAAATTTTGCGTAAAGATCTCCCTCTGAAATGAATCATACATATGCTATACATTCATTTCCTTTGAAAAAAAAAATCCAAACAAATATTTCTCTTTATATCATTAGATGTTCTTGTATAAATTTAGACTGCGTGATGGCAGGATATAAAACTTCTAGACAACAATTATTCTTGTTCAAATACTTGTATTACGGTAAGCTTATGCTAAAAACAAAACGATGTTACTTTACATGTTTTCAAATAGGTGGCGTTCTGTTTACATAATATTTATCAAAAGTCACACGGTAAGGGGAATCTAGTTAATAAATAATTGTGTGCTGGATAGTAAATACATGGGTGCTGGATAGTAAATAAATTACGTGCTGGATAGTAGATAATTGGGTGTTGATTGTAGATAACTGGTTAGTGGATAGTAGATAACTGGGTGCTGGATAGTAAGTAATGGATGGTAGATTACTATGTGTTGGATTTATTATTTGCTCCTAGAGTAGTACTCCACATATGACAACTGACAGATTAAATAAAAAGAAAAGGAATTAGGAGTTAATTCATGCAAGGTGCAACATATTTTTTTATTAATTTATTATCATTTGCTTAATTCTTCATATCTCATTCATGTATTCAACTTGTCAACTCATTCATTCATATATTGATCACTCATGCATTTTAAGTTCATTCATTTTTTTTATTATTTTTTTTTTTTTGTCTCGCTGTTTGTTTTCTGTTTAATATGTTGATTCATCTCTATCTTGGTTTTCTTTTATCCTGTCATCAGTTAATTAATTCATTTGTGTGTGTGGTAATTACTTTATTTATTCCAGTACAAGAACGTTCTGCTGTTTTAATGGATAATAACATAAATGTCTTATCTATGAATGTTAGAGGCCTGCAAGGATCGGTCTTTAAACGCAGGGGTATTTTTCATTGGGTAAAATAAAAAAAATGTATATAAAGTATGTCCAAAAAACTCACAGTACAAAGAACGATGGAATATATTGGGCTACTAAATGGGGATACAAATGTATATTTAGCAACTGTTATAGTAGTAGTGATGGGGTCTCAATATTCTTAAGAAATACTTTTAAATTTGCAATTCACAGAAAAAGGTGTGACAGTCAGGGGAGATTTATTATTTTAGATATCACATCAAATGGTAATAGAATAACTCTTGTGAATTTGGATGGTTATGATAATGATAATCCTAACTTTTTCAGAAAGATAAAGGATGAATTTTTAGTTTTGTTTAGAACTCATCTATTATTATGTGTGAGATTGGAGTACTGTTCAGGACTTAAATTTCGATACTTTTACTATTTGTACACGACAATACCAACAGTCTAAAGCAGCAATTCAATACCTGAAAAACGACTTGCAATTAATTGATCCCTGGAGAAATTCCAATCAAGCCTTAAAGATGTATACCTGGAGGCAAAAATTCGCCCTTGACACAAAGTAGATTAGATTATTTTTTGTATCCAATGATATTCATATGAATACAGCTGATGCATGTATCTTACCAGGGTATCAGACTTGTCATTCAACTATTGTTTTGAGTGTGGCTTTTTCAAACTGTCCGTGGGGAAAAGGATATTGGAAATTTAATGCATAGCTGTTGAGGAACATTGAATATATTAATTTGGTTTAAAAGTATATTACTAATACTGTAGATAAACATTACATAGCGTTAGATAAAGAGTATTCTTTTATGTCTCTCTTTCCTGTAATGATCAAATTTTCTTTGAAATTTAGGACATGAAAATAAGATCTGAAACTATAGGTTACTCTGTTAGGGAAACAAAAAAGAAACGAGAAACGTTAAAGGAAATTGCATAGGAAATATTAGAAATTCATAGGGGATTATCGGATAACATAGCTGAGGAAACTCTAGAACATTTAGAACAAAGAAAGCAGAATTACAGGAATCTAGAAATCTAGAAATAATAATAATAATAATAATAAAAATATAAAAAAATAGAATGTGCTATATTAAGACCTAATGGTATGAGGATGGACAAATAAGTACAAAGTAGTTTTTAAATCTTGAGAAAAGAAATTATTTCAATAAGACAATAAAGGAAAATTATTTTAGATGATGGGACAAAAGTAGTAGAGTGGGGGTATTGAGACCCAAAATTTTAGTGGGGGCACTTGAGACCCACAATGTTAATTTCCCGTATGGGTCTCAAGTGCCCCCGCCACGTTAATTTCCCATAGGGGGTCTATCCAGACCCATACGGGAGTTTAACATGGCGGGGGCACTTGAGCTACGTACGGGAGTTTTTTTAACGTGGCGGGAGTGTGGGGGAATAGAATTAATCTTTCTTGAAAAAAGGGTGGTCCTCAAAAGGACCGTTGGATTTGTTTTGAGTTCATTTTAGAGGTGGGGGCACCTCCCAGGCTTTGCCCTGCATGCAGGGCAGCTCCCCTTCCATGTAGTTTTACTTTGTTTGCAGGGAGTTTTAAAAACCCATGGAGGATGGGACGTTTCAGGCTCCCAATCCTCCATCATCATTGGATGTGGTTTAATTGGGATTTGCTTCTCCCTCTCCTCCACCTCCCTTTTCTCCACTTCATGGAGGAGGTGCCACGCCACCTCGAGATGAACTCTTATCTGTCTAATAATTTCAGTTTTGTTCATTCTCTTGAATAAACGGGATAGTTTGACTAGGGAAGACGTTGTTTTAATATACTAGAAGCGCGGACGTGAAGGAAAACATCCCTTTCACCTAAAAAACAAAAAAACATCACCCCACTACCCCGCGTCTGACGTCATTCCTTTGACGTCATTCTAGGCTTCGTGGAGTTTGCACTCCATCACCCCTGACTCTAAAAGCGCGGACCTAAAAGAAACTATTTTTGATAAAAATCAAAACACACACCATACCATTCTTATTTTTTTTTTTTTTTAAACTTTTTTTATTTTAAAACTTACACACACTACACAACCATTTTTTATTTTTTTTAAAAAAAATTTTAAATATTAAACTTTCACACACCACATAACCCTTTTTTTTTTAAAAAAAATTTTTATATTAAACTTCCACACACCATTCAATTCATTTTTTTTTTACTTTTTAAAATTTTTTTTATATCAATCACACAACACAAAACATACAAGGGGAGAAGGGTTTTTTTGTGGGGTAGACTATCACAAACAAAATAACATACAAAACATATATATAAAACAAAAATAGATATGGCAATATGAGAGTAGTAATCTTTTCTAGAGATTGGGTGGCCCTAAAAAGGACCGTTGGGTTTTAAAAGAAGTTATGTGGTTGTTTTAACTTCTTAGGGTTGATGTAGCCGTGGCAGTAGCTCCAGCAGGGCGGCCACGTTTAGCGATGGGTCTCACAGCTTTAAGACAGGCAGGTCTCTTTCGGGTGAAAGAGAAAGCAAATTCTTCACAGTCAATCTTGCAACTTACTTCGCCGTCAAATAGTTTGTTGGACTGCATAAGTTGTTGTTGCTGTTGCTGCTGTTGTTGTCTTTGTTGCTGCTGCTGTAGTCGTTGTGCTGCCTCCCATTCTGTTCTTTCCCTAAGTATTTCTTCTCTCAGGACCTCTTCTACTAGATCATGTGCCATTTGAATGAACGTCATCGTCTTTCTCTCTGGGTTGGTCTCCACCAAATGATTCTTTACCCTCTGAATGTTAACCATAGCTTCATTCAGCTTTGTAATCTTGGTGGCGGCCATCTTCTTTCTTCTTTTTTTTGGAACTGTTGAGATCTTGACGAGTCAACGAGAATGACTACACTGGCCAATGCACCGCTTTATATGCTTAACGCGCGGACGCGATGGAAAACATGGTAGGGTTTCAGATCGACAGGGAGATCATAGATAGAGGAAAAAAAGGTTTTAACTTTTTTTAGATCGATAGAAAGAGAGAGAGAGAACATAATTACTATTTTTTTTCAAATTCAATAAAAAACCACACAACACCATTTTTTTCAACAATAACATTTTTTTAATCAACAATAATTATTCTAACATAAAAAACTAACAATTCAACAAGATATTAAACAGGAACATATTTACAAGGTTGACAACGTTGGGAAGGTAAAGTAAATGTCAAACTTTCTACATCCACATCATTTTGATGCACACTACGATTGTGAGCTAAAGACAAGAGATAACCATAACGTTCACAAAACCATTTTTGTACTTTAGCATCGTTTCTAGCATAGTCACTATCAACATAAGTCAGTAAATGTTCTAAGGAATATCCAAGACTACGTTGATGAAGATAATGGACACGATATTGTCCACACACCATGGAATCGGATCCTTGTAGTCTCACATTATTGAATCGAGTCGCGACGTCATTTCTTCTCATAAACTCGATGATGTCTTTTTCCAAAGGAGGTAATCCATAAGAATCAAAATATTCCACACAGTGAGTGTTGGGAAAGTACACGGCAATCCAATGGGTTCCTGGTAGATGACTGTCGTCAGTATTGATGACATAGGCATGAACGTTCTTTGGTTTACGATGAGGTAGTTCATCTTTAGCACACACCACAGGATTCCAAGAAGAAGTATAGGAACCGCGATTCAATAAGTAATGAAGTTCCCTGGTATCCATTTTGTTTGTCTTCAACAATGGAAATAATGAGTCACCAATTCACACCTGACTTTAAACTTGAATTGATCTGTCTTGTAATTCCAGGAATATTCACATCGGATAGGTTCTGCACTTTGTCCAATGAGACCTTCAATCCGTTTGATCTCCAGAGAAGTAAGTGGAGGAAAAGAAGAATTCTGCAAGACTTTATACCATTGTCTCAACACATGTTCATCCGAGAGTTGTGACCAGGCCGTTTCCAAATATTCATCCAATTGTTCTTCGCCTGTCATCATCATACATTTGTCGTGTTGTATCTGACTGGGATGATTGGTTTGACATCCATGACAATTTTCTCGGACTAGACTGTTAATTATTGGACTCAATTCCTGAGCATAACAGGTCACTAACTGTTTTTCGTGTTCTGGCCATCGACAAGCGATAAATCCAGTAAAAACAGGAACTGAATTGATTTCTTCTTCTTCTTCTACTTCTTCTTCTTCTTCTATTTTAGGTTCTGAATGATTCACTTCACAAAATCCCTCATCTATCTCCATAGGTTCTTCTTCTTCGTGCTGCATCTTTTCTTCTTCTTCTTCTTTTTCTTCTTCTAATAGTCTAGAATCACTTCTCTCAAGCTGTTGATTTCTAGAGTGTTATCAAATTCTGCATACAAGACGACGTTCACTATCTGGGCTAGAGCTTGACCAAACTGAAGTTCCACACGAAGTGGGCCTGATTTTATAGGGTGGAAATGTCCTTCATCGCTGCCTTGGTCCGGAGTGAAATCAAAACCCCACAAAGCATACCCTCCTGCATAATCGTCGTACGCAATGCCGTGGCTGGTGTCGCGACCTAACTGACCTGTGGCTTCATACAGGCTCAAGTAAGATCGCAAGTAATTTTTCTGGGGATCAAAGTCAGGTTCAAAAGGTCTGGTACGCAAGGTCTTGCCATCTCGACTGATATCGATCTTGGTGACGTTAAAGTGTTCAAACTGGAATGGATTCTGATTGTTGACTCCATTGAAGGCTGAATTTTTGACCATACCAATGATCAATCGTTTAGGGAGCTGTCCCTGGAAGATGTGATCTTCGACTATGGATCTGAGTCCAGCGGCTGCAGTAAAGGTTTTCACTTCCACGCGTCGTACAGGATACTTAGCAGTGGTTCTGCTCAAGGATTGACTGATGTCGTTAGCTACTTTTGGTAAGATATCCACACGTCGCACGTAAAGTTTGGCTTGTTGGATGATGGTTTTCCACTCATTGTTTTCACTCATCAAATGGAAAGCGCCACTACTTTGATTCAGTCTCAGACGTACATCCACTCCGTTCAACAAATACTTATTTTGCAACCACATGTCCAAATGCAAACGATCCATCAGTTCTAAACTTTGCCTGATTTTCTTTCGACGGTCGTTAAATCCGACATTTTTTGGGTCTGATGCTACTGCTGCTACGTATCCTGGCTGACCTTGCACACCTACCCCCACTACCGCTGCTATAGGTAATTCTGTATTGTCGAACTTTGTCGAAGTGTCAAGTTTCCAGACCACGGAAGCATCCAGATGAGTGTTCTTGGCATCTTTTCCGTACGTCAAGAGATTTTCCAAATAAGCACGGTAAGGGTAAGTATCCAAACTGCTGCTGATCAGTTTGTTATTCAAGTACAAATCTACTCCGCTGAACAAAGAATGAATGAAATTATTGACGGGGTCCACTCTGGAATTTTCCACAGGAAGGGTGTTGTCATTTTTTTGTACTACGAGTTTCAGGTACAAGTAACTATTATTCAGATCAATGTAATCTTCGGTTTGTCCTTTGATTTCAAATTCGATAGGAGCTGATTCCGTCAAAGACGATACAGGATGAAATTCCACCCATTGGGATTCTTGCATCGTCATCATGGTGGGAGGCATGGAAAACAGATCCAGTTCTGACTTGGTACATTCGCAAGAATCTCGGTGCATCATTTTCAATGGTTTTTTTTTTAATAATCAAATACGTCTAATTCTCTACCAGTTCTTCTTCTTTTCCAATTCATTCTGGAAGAACTACTAACATGTATTCTTTTATGAACTTTGAAAGGATTTATATGTCGTCGTCGTCTCTTTCTACCTTGTCCTTGCTGCTGTGAAGTAATGCCAGAGCCTGAAGCATGAAGCGTATTTATAGGATTTTCTCGGAGACCTAAAAGATCTTTACCAGTGGTCATCAACACATTTTTGCCTGCTCTCATAAAAGCTTCTTTAGGATTTTGTTTGTCGATGAGGACATTTTGCAAAAATTCTTTTCCTTGTGTCAAAGCGGCATCTTTTAAGGCATGGAATCCTCGAGTCACCATGGGTTTCAAAATAGGAGCACCGTCCGAAATGCTGATTTTAACATATCTCCTAAACCATGTCCTCGTTGTCGAGCCACTCCTTGGTACACTGGATACATTTTTTTTTGGAGGGGTCAGTTACAAGATGTTAGAGAATTTGTTTTTTTCGAAAATGTAGTTTCACCGTGACTTTTCCTTGGTCAATGAATGGTACATTTTGTCCCAAATCTCCTTTTATACTAATGTGGACACTGTCAAAATACGATTTACTGACTGGAAGATAATGAGGATGTACAAATTCACGGTGAACGTGAAAGGTGTTGCCACCAGAAGAACCACTACTAACAGTACTACTTTCACCTTCTTCGCTCACAGAAACAGAAGAATTACTACCAGTATCCAATTTGAAAGGAAGGACTCTCAGTAACGGAGCAGATGTGTGTCCCACCACGTTGTACTCCACCACATCGGAGTACACAAACATTAAATTCAGTCCACCATTCAATTCTATAGGGTGTTTAAATTTATGTCCAAATTCTATGTTGGTTCCAAACTCTATATCGCTTTCAGCGGTAAGCGATTTATTTCCACCCAAAATACCAAACAATCCAGATGAAAATTCAATGTTCAAGAATCTTCTCTCTTCCAAGGGTAAACCTTTATCTTTCTCAGTAAGGAGTTGCCCTCTCTCTTTGAAAAATTGGATGATTAAACGGCGTGACAAAGCATGGTAAGCAATTCGTACCCATTTATCGATCTCTGCTAAGGCTTTGTTAAATTGGCGTACAAACTGGGTTCTAATGGCGTCCACCAAATGTTCAGCACTAAAATAATACCCTGTAGGAATTCTCAGGGTAATCTGGGAATAGACAGTAGGTTTAATAGATTTAGGATCTGGTACAAACTTTTTGAATGATCCCTTCATGTCTGGATCTGGATTGTCAGGGTCTTCTTTCCAGATTTCAAGATCATTTTTCTCCAACTCATCATGTAGTTTTTTGTTCAAGATTTGCACAACCATAGTGTTTTGAGTTTTGTTGATGTTAATGATTTGCGTAGGATGAATGATTTCTACCAAACCCACTTCCCAATGAGCATCGTGATCCAATTGGATGGATTGAGGTAATTTGGCCGTGAAACAACATAATCTGTTGTTGGGAAACACATCCATGGAACTGTCACTGGGTAACGTTAAATAAAATTGGTCATTCATAGTTCCAAAGTGGTTCTGGTGTCCGAGGAGTCACTCAAGTGGACAGAAGAATGATGTTCAAAAGGTTCCAAAAGAGGACTGGTATTGTGGTGGTGACTGGAAGAAGAAGAAGGTGGACTGGCGTTGCTCGTACTCCCGTGGTGGTGACTGTTGTCCGTCGTCGTCGTATATTTCAAAGAAGGACTGGGTAAAAGATAACCGATGCAATTGCTAAGTAAAATGGTCCACAATTGTTTGTCTCCTTGTTGTAAACGCAAATTGGCAATGGCTGCGGCGATGACACAATAGACTACAAAGATTTGGCAGAAAAAGACGATTTGATTTTTAGGCACACGTTCTCCACACCACACCCAAAGTGGTTGTTTTTGTAATTCTTGAAGAGAAGAACTCTGTGAAGGAGTCGTTGAAGTCTGGGTTGCTGCTGTGTTGAATGGCATGTTGTTAGTTTACTTCTTTTTCTTTTTATAGTCGACGACTTGAGAAGCAGCAATCCAAGAATCAAAACTAGGGGGATATCCTTTCCAACGTACTTTGACTTCTTCTATTCGACGTTTACCTACTTTGCGTGTTCTTTGTTCGAGAATGCTTTCGATGTCGTACAAGGCGTCTTCTTTTTTGGTCACTCGTTGTAACTCAGGCAAGTAAAATGTTCCTTTGAGTACTTCACCGTGCATGTCTTCCAATTTATAGACGGGAGGATTACGTCCACGGACTGGGGTAGTGACACGAAACAATTCGGTGGTCCAGTTGGGTAAATAACCTTTGTCAAAAGTACGTTTGGTTTTTCCGATGCGAACCCAATCTCCCGTCTTTAACTCCAACAAGGGTGTCTTCTTCTTCTTCTTTTTTGTCTGGGGTGAACCAAATAATTTATCAAACACGACCACTTCGTTTTCAGGGCTGACCTCTTCGGGGGCACATCCGATGCTACGATGGTACGATTGATTGTACGCTTTGACCAAACGGGGTAACACGTCGATGTACTTGAGAGTATGTTGATGTGTAAAATATTTCCACATGCGTTCTTTCAAAGTTCTTTGAAAACGTTCCACGATACTGGCTTTGGTTTCAGGATTTTCGGTAGTAAAAAAATGAATTTGTCTTTGTTTCAATTCTTTCTGAAAAGATTGGTTTAGAAATTCGGTGCCTTTGTCAGTTTGCCATCGTAAAGGTTGGCGTCCACTTTGTTTCAAGACCAATTTTAAGGCCCGTACCAATTCGGTACTGCTTTTAGAGGTCAAAGGCACGACCCAAGCAAATTTGGAAAACACGTCGATGACACAAAACAAATATTTGTGCCCACAATTGTAAGTGGCAAATGAGAGACGTCAGCTAAATCGGCTTGCCATTGATGATCGATGCCTTCCACTTGAGTGGTACTTCTAGAAAATTTACGTCGAATGGGTTTGTGTAACGTGTACATCGATTGTTCTTGTAACCATCGTCGTACTTGGGGCAAACGTACACTTTTCAATTGACTTTTAGCAGCTCGATATAGTTTTTGAACTCCTCCGTAACCAGCAGCATGACCAGGATTGTAATAAAGGCTAGCTAACAGTTTCTCCATGATTTTCTCAATAAGTCAACCACTGTTCGATGCTACTACTACTTTGAGTGTTGTGAGGTTTGGACGAAGTAGCTTGACGCGTTCGACGAGCCACAGGAGTGGTGAAGGCAGGTTTTTTCTTAGTATCTTTTTTCACTTCAGTCTTGCTGTCCTTCTTTTTTTCTTCTGCTGAAGAAGGAGTGGACATCTTCTTATGAACCCAATCTTTCATTTTTTCTCGATGAGGAGTAGGTGAGGGTGTCAACAAGGACGCGGCAATTTGACTAGAGATACCAGCAGACGGAGTTTGAAACACTTCTCGAGGCTCGTCGTCTTCTGTCGTCCCCGTGGCGGTGTCTCTTTTAGTGGTGGTGACTTTAGGTTCGCTTTTCATCATCGCCTTAAAATCTCTCAGAGTGGGTGGAGCTGTTTCGTCGACTGCTTTTTGCCGAAAGAGTTGTAGACGTTGTAAAAGTTGACCGTACCGTTGGGATTTTTCTGTTTCGGACAAATCGCTGCGTTCCATCAGGGATTGTATTTCTTGTTGTAACTGAGACATTTCGTTGAGATTAGGATTGGGTGGTAAATGAGGTATCCGTTGTTCGTTCCAACGATGAAATTCCATCCATCGTTTGTAAGGTACTAAAGTCAGTTTTCGTCCTTCCATTTCATCCAAAGGTACCAAAAAGGTGTGGTCTTTTCAGAGAAGGGTGGTCCTTTTTATCTTCTTTTTTTGGGAGGGGTTATCGCATGACCCCTCCTAAAAGTGGTCCAGCAATCGTTCCTAACAAATGAGCGGCTATTTTTAACAACGGTCCTATCAACATAGGTAGAAATCCACCTCGTTGTACCAACATTTTTTTCTTTTGTTGAAGAGGTATTTTCTTTTTTACCATTTGACGAAGAACGTTCCGATGTTTCCCTAATTTGTTTCTGTATCTTGGACAAAGGTACCGTTCCTTTCAACACGTTCAAACAACATTCACACACGGTATCGATGATTTCTTTAGGGGCTGTTTGAATGAGTTGTTTTCGCATGGGAGGATTGGATTTGGTCAGGACAGACAAGACGTCCCAATGTTTGGCCAGACGAGGGGGAAGTCGTCCTTTTTTGGTGGTTTTACTTTTCTTCTTTTTTTGGTGGTGGTGTGCACGTTTGGGAGCCATCTTAGAGGTGAGGAGTAAGTCTGAATTCTTTGGCATTTCACCCTTCTATTTTATACTGGAACACGTCTCCACTGATTGTCCGCACGGCGTACCAACTTCACGACAGGCCTCACTCGGCGTTGAGGTGTTTTCAATGGACTAAATCGACTCAATTCTTGTTTGGATAAATCCAGTAAACTTTGTAACACGCCGGTTCTTTCTTGGACTTTGGTTTTAGGGGATGGTACTTTGTTGGCGGCTGCTGCCATGGCTAAATCAGCTGAAGTCGACGGTCCCGAAGGGGTGACTTTCGAAATAGGTTTCCATTTTTGCATTAAATTAGGAAACACGGGACTTAAGTCTGGTTTGGCAGGCATCATGGTGAAAGGTGGTGAAGAAGAAGACAAAGAAGATGTGGACGCAAAAGGTGACCTTGTCACTAATGGGGTCTGTTGCTATGGTGGTGGTGGTGGGTTTTTTTTCTTCCTGGCTGCAGCAGTACCTCTCTTTCGGCGGGTGGTAGGTGTGGTTTTCTTCTTCTTGGCACGACTTTTCTTTGGGGATTTCTTCTTTTGAGGGCTTTTCTTTTTTTTGCTGACTTTCTTCTTCTTTTCTTTGGACTTTTCTTCTTCTTTTTGGGTGATTTGGGTTTTTTGGCTTGGGCATTAGGATCCCATTTCAAAAGGGAATGAATCATGACCCCTCCTAAAGAACCACTTCCACCAGGAGTTAAAATGATTTGTTTTTTAGTCCGTGAATCGATTCTAGGATCAGCCAGTTGTGACAATGCCGCTTTATGTCTTTGAAAAAAACGTTGAGTTTGATGAGGGATGTGAATGATGCCCTGTAGTAATTGACGTGCTGTCAAAGTAAACCATCTTAACACTTCTTTAACACTCGCTTCTAACAAATGAGCACGGACTTGTGCATTTTTTTCACGACTGATACCATACAAGGCACGAATCAATTTAGCCGAAGGATGAGGTTGAAAGGAAGCCATCTCTCAAAAGAGTGTGAGACAGAAATGACGTAGTGGCTGTTTTTATAGTTTTTTTAAAAATGGGCTGAAGGGGACGTGTAAATGACAGGACCACCTTCTTGACCCTAAGGGTGAAACAATTGGGCACGAAATCTCAAATAGTCAGGAGTGGTGGGTTTTAAGTCGATGAGTAAATACTCGTGAGGGGTTTGAGTGGCATCGTCGTACGCATAATTGAGCCAAGGAGCCCCTAACTGTTTGGCTAACACTTGTACTTGAGATTTGTCTCTGGGGCTTTTAAACAAGACCACGTAATGAGCATTCAGACTAATGGTCCGATGGGCTTTACTTTGTTGAAATAAATTTTGAGTAATGTAGACAATACTAGCATTACGATGGTGTCCTTTTCGTGTAAACCAAAGTTTAATTTCTTCTTCGTCTTCTCCTAACATGTCATCAAAAATAACCAAATGGGTTTGAGTCACGTCAGACACAATTCCATCGTCTTCGTGAGGGATGCCTTCTATGAACAAAATGGTTTCTCCTTGACTTTCTTTCAATAACGTGTAAGACGATTGCCACTCTTTGTAACACCACACGATACGTTGAGGTGGATGATCAAACAAATCAGCTTTGTGTTCGATCAAACGTTTGACAAATTCGGTTTTACCTGAACCACTCGGTCCAGCAATCAACATGTTAAATGGATGGCGCAGACACAAAGCATTCCAACTTTGAAGATCTAACTTTTCGTCAATCACTTTAACCACAGAAGAGGAGGAGGTAGACGAGGCAGAAGAAGATGATGTAGCCATGATTGAGGTAAGAAGATTTTTGAGAAGAAGACAAAAGACCCAAGGCGTTTTATACATTTTCATACACGTTTATTTTTAAAAAAAAAAAAAAAAACAACCAACCAACAAAAACATATTTTACAACTTTACACGAACACGAAGAAGTGAATTAGTGAGAAAATATGCAATTAAAATGAACACGTACACAATGAAGACTACCGCTAAAACAGCTAAAGTTATCTCTAAACAAGTGAATGTACAACAATATTTTCGTGTCCTAGTAATGAAAGACACAGACACTGTTTGGGGTGGTGGTATTCTTCTGGTCTTCTTCTTTGTTTTTGAATCCTCTGACGACGTCGGCAAGGAAGGGTTGTGTTCCTTAAGAGGTATTTGAACCACAGTGGTGTCAGGTACTTCTTCTTCTTTTTCTTCTTTCAGGGTTTCCCGTTGAGGTTCCCATTTTTTCACTTTTGGACCCTTATGGACAAGTTGCCAAATCTTTGGCAAACTGAGCCACTTCTTGTGGCCAAGATTGGAAACCAAGGTTTCTCCAGGGTCGTACATCTTTCCAGTTGAAAAGGTGTTGGTGTAACTCACTAGCAAAACACACTTCTTGAAATGTTTTATAGACAGATAAAGTGTGACGAATGTCTTCTTCACATGGAGGTTCCTCACTGATTTTCATGACCACTCTCAACGCTTTAAGTACAATTTGTCTTTCGTGTACTGATAAAATCAAGTTTTTATAGTCTTCTTCTTCTACTAAGTCCAAAGAAGAACACAGGGTCATATTGATTTTTTGAACTCAACAATTGAGTCCAAAACAACCACGGATCCTCCAAAAGAATCCAAGGCAAACACTTGTCCTCAAAAATAGTCCACAACGAATGTCCTGGAAAACGAATTCCAAGATAAGCAGTCACTAAGACACACACCACATAACGTCCAAAATTCAATGGAAACAGTTCTTGTATCACTTTTTTATAATCCTCTAAGGTCTGAACATGATCTGTGATTTCCTTCCACGGAATCCGGTTCACGAGTGACGTGTAGAGCTCAGGCATACCAACTCTTTTATAGCCAGGCTGCCCAATAGACATTTAGCGTGTACCGATAAAGCATGAATGCTCATGTTTGACTTCCTTCCACAGAATCCGTTTCACGAGTGACGTGAACAGTGCAGACGTGCCGCCTCTTTATAGGGGTCGATGGCAAAGGTAGGTATCTTGTATCTTGGGTGGCATGTTTTTATAGCCAGGCTCCCAAGGTTGGTACCTTTTGAGACAGTCTCCTTCAGGATAGTACGTGCGATAGACGTTTCCCATAATCATTCTTCTATGACCTTGAAAGAGGGTATAGTGTAAAAATCGAGAAATGACTTTGAGTTTACGTTTCACTTGGATCTTGACAAACTCTTGGTAAATCCTTTCGCGCACATTCAAAGGCATGCCACAAATGTACTTGGGTAAAGTTTCCGATTTGGAAAGAAGTAACTCTCTTTTGTATTCTTCACGATACTGGTGATAGTTATTGTTCAGAATCAGATTTCTGATGCGGCGAAAGTAGCCATAGTATTGAAATCGAGGAATCACTTGAAGTTTACGTTTCACTTGAATCTGAACCAACTCATCGTAAATCCGTTTTCGCAACTTCAAAAGGCAAGTCACGAATGCGGTCTTCTAAAGTAGTCTTCTTGGTGACAAAATACTCACACACCAACCAAACGGAATCGGTAGGTAAAGGATATGATCCAAAACAAGCTTGAGTGATTATCCTATCTAATTTCAAACCACGTAAAGGCGATTCGTCTTGAGGGGACAGTTCTTGTAACAGTTTTTGGTATTCTTGTATGTTAGTCACATTTTTTTCCTTCACTTCATTCCATCGAATTCTACATTCCACTGCTACATTGTAGGTGGCACCAACCAATTTCTTAAAATTGCAATGTAGTTCTTCATCAATGTCTGACCATTTGAATATCTTACAAGCAATCAAATGTCTTATCGTCTTCAAATACCAATGGTTACAACAGGTATGTCGTAAAGGATGTAACTGTTCTTTACGTTTCACTTGAATCTGAACAAATTCTTTGTAAATCCGTTCTCGTATCTCCAAAGGTAATCCACAAATGCGATCTTCTAAGGTAGGAGGTATATACTGAAAAATATGTTCTTGCAACTCCAAAGGTAAACCAGTAATGTATTCTTCTAAAGAAGTATTCTCCTCCGCCATGGAATTTTTTTTTTACTTCTTCTTTTGTTTGGCATCTGGCTCATCGTACCCGTACTGTTCTAAGGCCACTAAAGGTAAGAAGTGACAGTGCTGAGACCATCTGGCATGTTCAATGTCAGCTGAGTCGGTAGGCTCCCAATGGTGAAGTTGCACACCACAACTGAAACATTGAACTTTATCTCCTTCTCCCACGTATTTAAATCCAGATCTAGCTAAACCTTCCGGTTTAGGTCCTTGTAGAAATTTTGGCCACTTGTCTTTGAATGACTCGAGTCGACTTTCATACTTGGAATAACCAAGTAAACTCACAGGTATTCTGATATGCGAATATGGACCAACATTCACCTTGTGTCATTAACGTCAATACCAGTTCCTTTAGTATTTCCAGTAAAACATAAAGGGCGTACTGCCTCTTTAGAGGGTGGTCGATGAGTGGTGGTGATGTTACAAGCTACGGAATCCTTTTGAACGTGTGAATCGGGAATACCGAACCGTACAGAATCCGTTTCATCGCATGGTACTGCATCACACTCCAAGTCGTGACTCATCTTATTTCCTTCTTGGTTAACGTTGAAAGTTAGAATGAAGGGTTAGGCTTGGAAGGGGTTCCTTTTTTATACCTGTCGACTGTGTCATCCGAAAAGTATTGTAATGTGATCCGTGGAAACGCTAAAGAAAGGTAAGCACAGTTTGGTGACCATCTGGTATGTTCCACGATAGCTGAATCTTTAGGACTCATGCGAATGCTTGCACCACAACTGAAACATTTCACTAAACTTCCCTGTTCAAAGTAGACAAATCCTGCTCTGGCTAAAGAGATGGCAGTGGGTAATCGATCCCCTTTAGGCCAATTTTTGAACGTCTTCAAGCGACTGTCACACTCACCATAGTCAGGTAAAGCCCATGTTGAAGTCATCTTTTCTGTTTTCAAGAGAGTTTCCTTTTTTATACTCCTCCAAATTGGCGTGTCCGTAAGGCAAAGTGGTGTGATCAGAAAGTCTCACTCGTTTTTGGTACACAATACGATACACTTTTTGAACAGGTCGAGTCACGATTTGATGATTAGGTAGTCGTACAATCTTGTGAGGTTCTAACGTGGCTACTTGAAAGTCTTTCACTTGTCCAGACAGTAAAGCATTTTTTAAAACCTCAAAGTTCACTACTTGGTTAGTTCGATAGTTGAGAGTCAACCCTTTGACTTTACAGGAGGTGTGAAGTTGACCTTGTGGGTCTCGGTATCGGTACCCATAATTTTTAGGGCCACCGCTGGCAAAACTCAAAATGGTATCTTGAGGGTGCTCGTCTGTCCAGGCTCCTAAACGATCTCCTTGAATGGTAGAGTGGGGGCAACCGGGGCGATGAATGTAAATGCAACTGTCAGTATCAAAGTACAGGACACGATCTCCCAAGACTTCTAACGCTTCGTCATCCAATTTCAAACGAGCATGAGCGGTCACGTAGGCGGCAATGACTACGTTGCTAAACTTGTCAGGTTTGACAAACTTGGGTTCTTCTTCGAAATTGACAATGATCAAATCATCGCGGACGATTTCGACGTGTTTGACTAGAATACTTTTGTCGTCCACCAGTTTAAAGTAGCGATAAGGATCGTCCACGTATTCCGTTTTGGGTAAGATCGTACGTTGAGCCATTTTTCCCCACAAGCAATTGAGCATCACTTTCGCAAACGATCTTTTTCCTTCATTTTTTTTCCACCTCTTCTAAAGTGATGCCTTCGATGTCACGGTATTCTTCTTTGAATCGTTCTTCGTCTTCGGGAGTTTGACACCACGAAGGATAACCACTAGCTTCTTGTTTCAGTTTTAAAAACTGATTGACGTACCCCGAGAAAATGCCTGGATGATTGGTCGCGTCGTCTTTTTGGTATTGGGATGTAGTTGGAAAGTGCCAGATTTCATACACTTTCAACAAACGGTATCCACGATCCAGAGCCCGAAACAATTCGGCACTCACCCACGTTCCTGTCAAAGACCGTTCTTCCTTCGTGTGGTGACAGGGATGATCTTGGTTGCACGTTTCGGCACACGTCCGACATAAAGGAAACATCAGTTTTCCTTGACAATGGTAAGGTAAGATGGGATGGTACAAGTTTGTCGGAGGTAAGACTTTACATTTGATTAATCCTTCGTATTGACGAATGTGTTCCACGTCAATGTGTTCTGTCAAAATTTCAGGGTGACCGGTGGGAAAACGAGCATATTTACACACCCAAGGATACAAAGAACACACGTCGATGTATTTGATTTCTTCTCCTTGGGATTCATTCACGTCGTACAGCAAGCGAGTGGCATTGGTTCGTCCTCCAAATAAACTGTGTCGCGGATCTAAAGGTTCGATGTCGGCCGCGTCGTAACTTTGAGTAATGTTCTTAAATTCAGGATCGGTTTTCAAACGTCGATCGTACTCGTGCTCCCACATTTCTATCATTTGGTATCCTTGACTTTCTAATTTGAGTCGTCGTTGGCAAGTCTGTTCGTATAACTGTTCCATGGTAGAATCTGAATAAGGGCTTTTCATGTCTCGATCAGGATAACAAGTTGGGCATCCGTGAAACAAACAAACCTGAAACTCGTACACTGTGAGCGGGTTTTCTAAATCAAATCCATCCACGGAATAACCTCCAATCTTCTTTTCTCCTCCTCCGTTTCTAGCATGTTGTATCCATTTGTCTTCTTTTTCACACAAGTAATGAAGCCAACGTAAAGCTTTGACCGAATATTGACGACTAGCAAAGAGAGACGTGTTGGAGTCGATGATGGCCAGTTGGTTCTCAGGCATGAAATTTTGCCTGTAGAGTAAGGAACAGGCTTTAGGTAAGGTGGCTGCATCTTTCAAAGGATCGACCTCCCCATGATCGAGAAATAACTCTCGAAATTTTTCCACAACGTCTTAAAATATCTACATCCGATCGACAATATTTGAGCATCTCTTCTTGAAAGTCAAATGGATCGTTCTGGTGAGTGCGGTACCAAGTGTGAAAAGCTTCTCGCTGTTCGGGTCGCATTCCGTCGGGGTCGTAATCATGAAGGTCAGGCAAATGAGGTAGGACAGCCTGTTGATTAGCTTCCGTGTTAAAGAAGTGAGGAAAGTAGCCTTTAGCCATTTCTGTCATGCCAAACGTTTTTGGCATGCGACTCAAAGGCATGGCCAAATAACTCATAGAATCTTTAAACTGGACTTGTCCTACTTTCATGTAGATGAGCTTTTTTCCGTTCATGGTGACTTCAGGTCGTTCGGTCCCATGGTTCAAATAATAATTGAGTAAAAACTGCCCATCGTATCCCGAAAAATTGTGAGCTATGACGGTGGCATACCGATGACAATCTCCATAACGTTGAATGTCTTCTTCGCTCCAACTGTCGTGGGTGGTAGGGTCTAAAACCCATTCAGCAAACTCAGACAAAGTGTTCACTCCACGAAAGATTTTTTCACGTCCTCCTGGAATTCGACTACAATAAGGACAGTGAAAATGAATCGATTCTTGAATACACTGATCACAAGCCCGATGCGCTACACAAAAATTGGGAATGTGAATGCCTGTTTCTTGCATGCATTCAAAATCAAAAAAGATGAAATCTACTTGTTTCTTGTTCTTGTTCTTCTTTATTTCTTTCTTCTCTGTCTTGTCAAACTTTTGAATAAAACATCGATGATCAAAATCGACGATCTGATGACAAATAGAACAATTTTTCTTGCCACCACAAACGTGCCTCTTAGAGTTGTTGGTACGAATGAGCTGTCCACACGTAGAACACGATTTCAATAAGTCGCAAGCATATTTTTTTTGGTGACCTTGTGTCTTGCGATGCTGTTGGTAACAAGAAGGACTGACAAAACTTCGTCGACATGTTTCACAATGAACGTGATTTTGTTGTGGTTCAGGAAGGCATGGTTGGTCTGCTAAACAGCCCCGACATCTTGCTCCGCAATGGAGGTGTCGCTCTCGACTATTAAACCCATGATTACATTTCTCACAGTAGTAAGAGTATCCCAAAAATCCGGTAATACTAGTAATGGTATCAAAATGTTCTTGATGATGATAATGATGAATGTATTTTCCCTCAGGGAAATCGGGGCCTCGAAACAGTAGAGCTCCGCGCACTTCTTGAGGGTGAACTTTCAAAGTATAGTGAGGAGCCAAAACATCTTGAAGTTGCTGCATTTGAGAAATGCCACACACGGTCTCTTTAGGGATCCCCGCTTGTTGTAACAGAAGTTCTGCTTCTTTTCGTTGTTTGGGTCTGTCCGATCGTCGAATGTTTTTCCAGGCTTTTTTCCATTCTTTACTCTCGTTCTTGTTAGCATAGGTACGGCCCACCACGATAGCTCGAGCCAAACACATTTGGTCTTGAGTATTGTCGATTTGGACGACACTTTGTTTGGTAGTACGAAGATCGTCCACCAATAACGGTTTTCTGCTTCGTCCACTTCCTCGAGGTAGAGCAACGTGTGTCATGTAGAGTGTGGCCTTTCCATCGGTGATGGTAAACTTGTCGTTGGATTGTTGCACATGTTCTATTTTAGACATGACTTTGTCTGGCGTTAATTCTGCAGGGGTGCTGAACTCAATCCAAACGGGACTCTTCAAGTTGTCATGATGGATGGCCAGTCTCAATCGATCATCTTCTTTGGCTCCACATTGCTGCTTCAAGTTCTGTAACACAGAACTCAACAAATCGCTAATGAACCCCGCCGCTTTCTCGGGAGGTACTTCGGACTTGAAGTCTTTGAAGTGAACCGTGTGAGTGTACGCCGTGGTTCTAAATTTTCGAGAAGTTATTTTTTGAGTCTCTCGAATCCGATAGTAATTTTCAGGAGGAGCCAAAGTACTAGATTGTGGTGTTTCTTGGTCAGGGGTTCTGGTAGTGGTTTTTGTTTTGGGTGATTTGGAAGGTGGTGGTAAGGTTTCAGGTTCACTCATCTCGTCTTCGAAGTCACTAGCATGGACTTGAGCTAGTAGTTCATCTAAGGGTGTTTCAGGTGGCACGGAATACCTTCGTCGTGGTCTCTTTGTTTGTTCTTGTTCTTCTTCTGGTTTCTCATGGTTTGGGCGTGATCTTTTCATCTTGAACTTTACTTTGAAACTGATTCAGTTTTCACCCAGGTACATTTATATAGAGAGAGAAGAGTATATAAAGAGAGACCTTCTTACCTTCAGAATCAGTCTTTGGTGATTGAACTTTCAAACTGTAAAGATGGAAGAGTCAAAAAGACAGATTGCTTTTTTCGTGAGAGATTTGCAGACAGTCATTCGAAAGTATACTACCAGTAAGAGTAAGGACTACTCCTCCTCCTCTACCTCTCGAGATAAAAGTCAAGATACTTGTTATATCTGTCAAGAGAAAGGACATTGGGCTCCAGAATGTCCACAACGTCAACAGCAAAAGAGAGACAAAACAAAAGATATCTGTTATCATTGTAAAGGACCAGGACACTGGTCTTCGGAGTGCCCTCAGAAAGAAGAAGAAAAAGAAAATCTATCAGAGGAGAGGGAGGAAGTCGAAGGATCTTCAAACATAGAAGAAGAAGAAGAACATATCATAAAGAAAAGTAAGAAGAGAGTACGAAGGATGGAAGACAGTGAGAATGAAAAAGAAAATTATGAACCCAAGGCACCTATGAAGAAGAAATTCAAGAAACACAAGAGAGACAGACAGTGAACAAAAAAGGAACTTTGTTGTGTGTTTTTTTTGGTGTTATATGTTATTGCTGAATTATTTTGTAAAAAAAATGGCAGAATACACCAGACTGGAGAAAAAAGTAAGTGATTTTGTGTTATTTTGTTTTAGAGTATAGATGCACGCACGCACGCACTCACACTTATATACAACACAATGGGATTTTTTAAGTTTTAACTTGATTTTTGGCAATTTTATTTCTTTTCTAGAAATCTGGGGGGCCCTTAAAAGGACCGTTGGGTTGTTTGTTTTTTTTTTGTTGTTGTTGTTGCTTTTGGTTAAAAACAAACTTCAAATCAACTTCAAATGCCGTAGTCCTTTACCACGACCCAATCCATATCCTGTTAATGCTGCTGCTACTGATGGTGTTTTGCTTATGGCGGTAGTCACTGGTGGTGTTGGTGGTGGTGGTGGCATCGGTGGTGGCATCTCACTAGAAGTGGTAGGCTTAGAAGAATGTTGTTTAGCCCGTGATGGTCTTTTTCGTTTAGGTGGTTGATGAGTTAAAGAATACTTATAGACATTGGTCATCCATTTTAACTCATATAATATCTCTTCTAACAGACTTACGGTTTTTTCTTCAAGACTGATGCCTTCCTTTACTGTTTCCTTCTTCTCCTCCTCTTGTAACTGCTGCTGCTGTCTGATTTCTTCCTCACTTTGTCTTCTTCTTCTCTCTTCTTCTTCTTTCTGCTGCTGTTGAAGAAGAAGAAACATTTCTTCCTCTTCTCGTTGCTTTTTTAAAAAATTTTCCATCTCTTCCATTTGCCTTTTTTTAAATTCATCCATCATTGGTGTAGCAGTAGTAGTAGTAGTAGTAGTCTCAAAATCTTGATTTAGTAAATCTAAATCAAAGTCTTCCGGCCGGAAGTTCATTAATGCAGCAGCATTAATCATTGAAGGCTCACTCCAATACATATGACTTGTCTTTCCAGTCGTCTCCATGAAGGCTGTCGAAAAAGTAATAAACCCAAAGAACGCTACGATACCTTTATACTCGAGATGACGTCACACCCCCGCTCTCTTCCCATTGGAAGAAAACCCGACCCACTTGTAACGCGCATTTGGATTGGTAGTTGATTTCGATCCATTTCAATCCTATCGTAAGGCATATATACTACCGCTTGTCTCATAAAGCGTCACCGACTTTTTTCTCCAAGACTACTCCTAAAGAAAAAAATGTGGACCAGTGTGGAATCCTCAAACATTGTTTCAGGAATGCTGTTTAATCCAGCATTTCCAATGTATGTGAAGGCTTCATGGGCTACCACAAAAATTACAGACACCGCTACATGGCATCGACAGATTTATGTGGAGAGACAAGGCTGTCTAAAGAGGGTTTTGCTGTACGGACCCGAAGTCAGAAGAAGTTTAAGGAAAAGAAAACCCTCTAGGAGATGCCCATGTTAAAAAAAAAAAACAACAACAACAAAAAACGGCCCTTTTTAGGGCCACCCATTTTTCAAGAAAAGATTAATTTTTCAAATGATTGCCTATATATATATATTTGTGTTTTATATGTTTGTATGTTATTTTTTGTTTTGTGATAGTCTACCCAACAAAAAAAGCCCTTTGCCCCTTGTATGTTTTTGTGTTTTGTGTAAGTTTGTGCTTGATATAAAAAAGGATAGTGTGGTGTGTGGTTTTTTTTGTTTGTTTGTATGGATTTTTTGGGGGGGAAAAAAAGGGGGATGTTTTCCATCACGTCCGCGCTTCTAGTATATAAAGCGGTACCTACCTTCCACAGTGACTTTTAGTCGCACATGCCCGAAGGGCGAAAGCGACTTTAATTCAAACTACTACTACTACTCCACAGTGACAAATTTCGTCAGCAACGAACACAGTAGGATCGAGACATAAAAAAAAAATCGTTAGCGATGGAACTCATAATTCCTGAACATGCATTGAACGCCCTGAAAGGCTTAGGCCTTTCAGTGGCTACTGGATGGAGCCTCCGGGCTCAAGAAAAGAGAACTACTCTTTTACTTATTTGGGAAGAAAATAGAAGTAACCCCACAGAGAGAAGCCCATGGGAAAGAGGCGGGCCATATAGAAGACCGGGTCATGGAGGAAGACCACCATCACAGTGGAGGCGCTATAGGCAGGCGCCTACCACACAGCAAAACCAGTTGAGATCAACTGCCCCTCCCAGGGAACTGTCTACGACAACAGCAACTCCTGCAAAGACCCCAGCAATAACAACAACAACAACAACAACTAGTCCTAAACTAGCTGCTGTTATGAAAGCAACTCAAGAGGAAATACAGCCACAGGAAATGACAAAAGCGCCGCCAATCACCGTAGCACAACAAAAATCCTCACCAGCAAGGCCATCGACCATAACTACAACACCGGTTAAAAAGAAGGAAACTCGGAAAGCGGCGGAAGCGTGCAAGTTGCCCCCACCCACCCCATCACCTTCAACACAACCGGATCATGATGCACTATGGCAGGAGGCTGGACAACATTTGTATAATATATCATACGAATGGGGAATGACTGACCTATGGTCAAATAAGAAAGAGGCCATAAAGTTCGTCGACGACCTTAAGGTGGTACTTCAGGCGAGGCATAACGAAGATTGTGGTGCGAGGCAAAACAAAGCTAACAGAATACGGACAAAGAAAGCTATCGGAGCCTTAAAACAAATGGGGAAGGATTTCGACGACTGCCCGTTACCTTTAGTTTCAGCAATCGCGGACCACATGATGCTCTACCATGAAGTGAAGGTCGAGAATCTTTCGTACGACGGTTACTACCTATCATTCGACATGAATGACTACCTTAATCCGAGCATGCCGCACGAGAGGGTTAGACGAACGGCCTTGGAATACATACCGGACCACCTGAAATCCATTATGCAGAAAGAATTCCTACCGAGGGCCCCACCCCCTCAGCCCTTCTAAGGGCTAAATGAGTTTGCTAATTGCCTAATGGTTTTCACTTTGGCTTGAAAACCTTTTGATTATAACTAAATTTAAACACTAATATGATCAATTACCCGCCGAATCAAATGATAACCTGATAATATCTGTTTAAGATCACAAAATTTGAACGGGTTACAAAAACCCAATTTTATTTATTATTTTCGGAAAAAGTATGTACATTTTGTACACGAAATTTCAAAATTGCTAGGAAATTAGGAAAATTTCTAAACTTGAAGCATTGTCATAATTGAACAAGTGGCAAACACTTTATTGGTATTAGGGACAGCCCGACTTAGATAACTGGGCAGAATTTGACCTTGTACGATCATGGCGTTTCAGTACTTCCGTTCCGCTCCGTGTCTCCCTTGCTGAGCCCAAGCCGCCTGCCACGTTCCTGACATAGCATGCTGTGCATGCATTGCATCTAAACCTGTTAACATTGAGGTTCTAATCCTATGTACAGGTGGAAAGTAAATGGTTACACACCCTCCTAAATGTATCGCGCCTTCAATGAACCCCAGTTTTGGGGAAACCATGCAGCGATGGAGGGGTGTAACAAATTCACAGAGTGTGTTTTGCACACTTTGTACACCATTGTGTTATTAATAACACAGTTTGGTGAGCAATTAAATAGTGCGCCGTGCGCATATTAATGAGACGTACATGACGGAATCGTCGCACACGTCTATAATCCAACTTCACTCACTCCACAGTGACGCCATCAGTAGTCAGCAGCGAGCATAGAAGAAGTCACGTCAAGTATTAGCGCTAGCGATGGAGCAAATCATACCTGCTAAGGCCCTGAGTGCACTGAATGGCATCGGTCTTTCAGTTGCTTCAGGATGGAGCCTTAGAGCTCAGGAGAAGAGGACTACTCTTCTCCTGATTTGGGAAGAAAATATAGAAGAAGGAAGAAGAATAAGCCCGTACAGAAAGCCTGGACGTGGAGCATGGAATTATCCACAATGGAGGCGTGTTAGGCAAACGCCTGCCACGTATCAGCGACAGGAAATGTCAACGTTACCTACCACGGAACCAAGGCAAACTTTAATACCACCTACTAGAAGAACAACAACTACTTCTACATCTGACTTCCCTAGTAGAAGAACAACAACTACTTCTACTTCAGACTTTCCCAGTAGAAGAACAACAACAACTTCTACTTCAGACTTTCCTACCTCAAGAAGAACAACAACAACTTCGACATCAAGTCCGTCAATTGAAGTTAGGAAAGAGTTTCTTAAGCCAGCTGCGACAAGCAGTCCGCAGAAAGGGGCTTGGCAGGGAAATGAGGGAGGTAGTAGGGGAAAAACAAAAGAGGCCCCAAAAGAAATTATCCAAGAGGCAACAAGGGGGGAAAATACCTGGACCTAGCAACATTTCAACTCCAAAACCGGTACCCCAGGAACTTTTCAAGGAGCCGGAACGGATAATAGTTGAACCTGTAGCTAGTAAAGCGCAATTACCCCTCCAGGGAAAAAAAAAGAGTCAAAGACAACTTCGACAACAACAACAACAACAGAAGCAACAACAACAACAACAGAAACATCAACAACCAATCAGTGAGAGAGAGCAATCACTGCTAGAAGAAATTGCATATTCTATGAAAAGAGCCAGGAGGGAAAGTGAATTTATTCACCTTGCAGACCACTGGCTCATTAACCAATTTGAACCATACAACATTGACAACGTTGTGGAAGACTCTACAGGTCATACAGCACGAGATCTCCATTTTGATCTCACAACGTTATTGGATGCAGCCAAGCAGTCTAAACTAGGGGGAAAAATTTCGGACAAACATCAACAAAAAATTAAAGAATCCAAAGACAACATCAAGAAAATGGGGAAAATTGCTGAATGCCCCATTCCACTTGCAATTTTGTTGATGAACTGCGCAATGAAAATGTTTCAAATCTCAGCACCTCCTGTTAAGCTATGGGCACCTTTTTCACAGCTTGTGGTGGCAGACTTGTTTGACCCGCCTGATAAATGCAAAAACAGAGTCAGAAGAAAGTTCGAGCCACCGGAAGACCTAAGGCATTACCTGCGACCGCCGGAGGATAATTAATAGTCCTATTATGGACGGGGCCAAATTGCCTGTTGGTTTTCATTTTGTCTTGAAAACCTTTTCGAATACAACCAAATCTTAACACAAATATGGTCAATTATCCACCGAATCCAATGTTAACTTGATAATATCTGACTAAGATCACAAAATTGAGAGGGTTACTCCAACCTAATTTATTTATTACATTATTTTGGAAACATAAGTACATTACGTACACGAAATTTCAAAATTGATAGAATATTAGGATCATTTATTAAACTGTGAAAATTTGACTGTAATTACAATATGTGGCTTACACACAATTGGTAATAGGGACAGCCCGACTTAGTATAACTGGGCAGAATTTGAACATGTATGTACGTTCTTGGCGTTTCGGCTTCCGACACGCTTCGCGCCTTCGCTTGCTTGGTCCGTGCCGCCTTTTCACTCCTGACTGCGTGCTTGACACAATTTAATCATCAACGTGCGCTACAACGCGCACACATATACCTGTAAACATTGTGGTTCTAGTCCTATGTACAGGTATATCAACACACCTTACGATTTCGTGCGTTCAATGAACCCCCTTTGTGGGGCAACCATGCATTGACTGTAGGGTGTGTTAAGTGTACTACTTCTCCAATAGCGCGCATTCAATCTAACCGCTTCGTGCGGAATCATGCTGCGCTGGAGGAGTGTACATCTGTAAGTGTCAGGTGTGTTACGAACTGTTAACACACCTGACCAACTAGAAATGTGTTCAATCACATATTTAATCCCCCTAACGGGGGTATATAGTCGTGCATGCCCGAAGGGCGCATACGACTTTAATTCAAGAACAACAACAACAACAACAAGTGACGCCATTTACACTTTCACTCTTCAAGAATGATTGATATCATTGAAAATCTACAGGAAGCCTGGGACTGGATGGTGGGGGTTAAATATTATAGGCAAAAAATGATGTGGTGGTATCCAGTCAGTCTGCAGTGGGAAATAGAACACTTCACCTACATTAACTTGATTTTGAATTTAATTCAAGAAGTGAAGAAGGAGGAGGAAGTTAAGAAGAGCAAGAACTCCTCTTCACCTTGTCGAGTAGGACTTCTTAAAGAAGTCTTGGATTGCATCCATAAATTAGATGATAATTTAAAATGCATAATCCTCACTCGACAAGAAGCGGCCCTGCTCCGAGTGGAAACGATTATTAAAAAAATTATGGAACAGGAGGTCGCCAAAATCAAGTTAATGTGGGTTAAGGAAAAAAGAGAAAAACAATTCAATCGTCTGAACTTGAACTGGATGAAAATTCAGGACAAGTTCAGACAATTGAATCATCCCGACTGGATACCTGAGAAGAAGGAGGAGGAGAAGAAGAAGAAGAAAAACAAGTTCCACCTCCCAGGCTTCCTAACTCAATGTTGGAGGAAATAAAATATTCCTCCTCCAACGGTCCTTTTGAGGACCACCCTTTTTTCAAGAAAGATTAATTCTATTCCCCCCACACCCCACACCCGTAATGTAGTGACGAAGACAACGTCTAATACTATCAAAAAACACCCCCACCACCCCAGTGTTTTTTGATGGTAATGAACGTTGTCTTCGTCACTACATTACGGTACGACTCCCGCCACGTTAAACTCCCGTACGTAGCCAGAGTGCCCCCGCCATGTTAAACTCCCGTACGTAGCTCAAGTGCCCCCGCCATGTTAAACTCCCGTATGGGTCTGGATAGACCCCCTATGGGAAATTAACGTGGCGGGGGCACTTGAGACCCATACGGGAAATTAACATTGTGGGTCTCAAGTGCCCCCACTAAAATTTTGGGTCTCAATACCCCCACTCTACTACTGACAAATAATTGAGATTTTAGAAGCTAAAAACAGTTTTATATGGAATTGTACAAAAGTAGAATTACTCAGCTTGATGTTGGTGATACTCAGGAAGCTCACACTAGATTGTTTAATCACAATAATAAACTTAGTCAAGAGGAAAAAGAATCATGCGAGGGTCTACTTACAATTAATGAATACGGTATGTCTCTGAAAATGGATCGAAAATGGAAAAAGTCCAGGCTCAGACGGACTCACTGCAGAGTCCTGTACATTTTTGGGACGGATCTTGGGTGATTTCCCTGCAGATCAATAAATTATGGATATACTGTAGGAAAACTTTCAGATTTTCAGACTCAACGAGTGATCACATCTTTACCCAATGAAGAAAAAGACAGAGGATACATTAAAAATTAGAGACCTATATCTCTCTTAAATATTGACCAATAGCTTCGAGAGCTATTAGAGATAGGATTAAAAAAGTTCTTCCATCTATAATCAGTGATCATAAAAAAAGATTTATGAAGGGTAGATTCATTAAAGTTTTACCAGGCTGTTATACGATATAATGGATCAGCTTAAGAACGAAAATATATATGATTTATTATTGCACATGGTCTTTTAAAAAGCATTTGACTCAATTAACTGAAGCTTTGTAGAAAAAGCTTTATAATCTTTTAACTTTGGTGATTCTGTTTGTAAGTTATTTAAACTGTTTTGTAATAACTTTAAAGTTGTGTTATAAATAATGGAAATATGTCATGATTTTTTAGACTTGAAAGAGGATGTCGTCAGGGAGATTCAATCGCGCCTTATTTTTTTATGATCGGTGCTGAGATTTTAGCGATAAATTTAAAGCGAAATGTGTGTTACGGGGACTGATCTTTGATGTCAGTGAGTATAATTGGGTCAGTGTGCCGATGACACTGTTATTCTTCTTGATGGATCTCAACGTTCTCTTAAAGCACATATGAATATCTTGCAAGTTTTTTTTTCCCTATTATCTGGACTTCGATGTAAGCTAACAAAAACAAAGGCTATTTGGATTGAAAACAATAATTTTTTCAATGAAAGAATATGTCCCGATATGGACCTAAATTGGTTTTTCTTCTAACTTTATACCCCTTGGCATAGATTGTTCTCTAGATTTACGACAGATAGTGATAATTAAATATAGGAAGAAATTAACGTCTGCAAAAAGAATAATGGCAAGCTGGAGTCAAAGACATCTTTCAGTAGTTGGTAAGGTAATTCTTGTAAAAACTGTTGTTCTGTCCATGTTCATACATCTTTTAATCAGCACTTCCAAACCTATAAATAGTAGTTGAAGCAGAACTTAATCGTACCTCATTTAAATTTGTATAGGGTGGTAAAGTAGAGAGAATTAAACGTGATATTCTTGTAGTAATATGCTTCACATTTATTCATTCATTAGGTACATTAAAATAAGACGGGTTAAAAGATTGCTGGAAAATGAAGATGGAGCGTGACAGAATTTAGTCAATACAGTTATATTCAGAAACAAAAAGGATATTTGGAAATTAGGCACAAGGACATTAGAAGAATTTGGTAAGCTCATTAAAACACTTTTTGGAGGGATGCAATTTTGGCAGTATCTTATTGGAAGGAGGAACCGCAAAGTCCAAATGAGTATGTATCCCAGAGTATTTTAAACTTTGTCCCCCTTAGAACGTTCTATCAGTACAAATCCTGGACAGAAGCCAACATTGAAATTGTTAATGATTTCTTCTTCCTTCTTTTATGTGGATCATATTTTGTTGTCTCTATATTATATGATAACCATAACTGTTTGATTGTAAGGAGGCCTAGGGATCATGTTCCCCGACCCAGTGGTCAACCTGTTACGGGAAAGAAAAAAACCTCAAACAAACAAACTTTTGATCGACACTAAACGAAGAAAAAAAGTGTTGGATAGTAGATTACTGGGTGTTGGATAGTACATAACGTGGTGTTGAATAGTAAATAAACTGGGTGCTTGATAGTTGATAACTGGGTGTTGGACAGCAGATAACTGGGTGCTGGATAGTGGATAATTGGGTGCTGGATAGTAAAAACGCTTGGTGTCGCATAGTAAATAACTGTGTGTTGGATAGTAGAGAACTGGTTGTTAGATAGTAGATAATTGGGTGTTGGATAGTAAATAAACTACGTGGCGGCCTAATGTTAATTCCCATTGTCTCCATAATCATCAGACCCTCAATGGATTTTAGTTAGAGGCAAAACATGCCCTTCATGCTACAATGTTACCTTTTCACTCGCCAAAATAACCTGGGTACAGTCGTCGATATATGTTTGCTTTGCCAATATATTCTTTTCTTTTTATTCCTCTGCTGATAATCCGTCGAAAATATATTATCGTTAATTAATGGCACTCTATTGTGATTATGGCGATATCGACACCTAGAGACATACGAGTTTTTGTATGTGATGATTAATCCTATTAACAGCCAGTTTACATATGACGTGGACCTTATCCAAAAGGAGGCAAGGAAGCAGTCTATTTCGGGACAACTGGATCAGAGTTATCGAACGTGAAATTATCCCATATAATCTGAGTAGTAAAGCAGAGGGCGCTGCGCTCACTTTTTCGCATGTTCCCAGGTCTTCAATCTAAAACTTTAACAAAATTGACCGGACTGTAACCCAGGCTACCGCCAAAATAGAACCAACATGTTACAAAAAGACATTACCATTATGTGAAACGTGTGGATACGGCATTTCAGTTAGAGAGCAGATAGACCCATAATGTTACATTGCTACAACATACATTTCTAAATGGCGGCATAATGTTTACTTCCCGTCGACGCCCATAATCTTTTAACCCTGTTTAACACGGGGCTTCCGTTTGGGTCTATTTCTCTACAATATACTACTCACATGGGTCACAAATAATACGATCAGTTTTATCAACTCATTAAGTAAGACCGAAATACAACAGAAAATGTAAGATCTAAATCTCTGAAATAACATAATGTTATTGCAAATTCAGATCGTTAAAAGTTATCATACTCTTCAAAACTATAGTTTGTACATATATGTGAAGTAAAAACATACATTGTCCATCTTTTGTATCAGTCAGTTGTTCTTTCACGGTTTTTGACAGGTCATGTGATCCAATTATGCATAGTCTGTGATATTACTTTTCTTTTATAAACTACACTCTGTTGAGAGAGAGAGAGAGAGAGAGAGAGAGAGAGAGAGAGAGAGAGTGTGTGTGTGTGTGTGTGTGTGTGTGTGTGTCTGTATGTGTTAGTCATTGTCAGTTGAACGCTTGACTGCAAGCTGATGTGTGACGTCATCATCTGCGCAGAGGGGCGTTTAATGCCGCCATATTGTATTGGGAGAAGATTCTATTTGGTATAGTGAAATCAAAATCGGGCTTGTATCTCCTTCATCGTTGAATTTAAAGAGTCCACACAGCGACAGCATCATAAATATATAATTGAGATTTTTATTTCTTAATTGATTTGCCTGATATTGACGGTAGGCTTGGTACCAACCGTCTTGTTTTAGTTGACATCCTTCCCGGAAGAGACTCAAAATGGGAACCAAGGATGACGAATATGATTATCTATTCAAAGGTGAGGGCTTAATTTCATATATAGGATCTCATAATTAAAGAGAGACAATTAATGTAAGATGTTGATTCAGTACGAAATTTTGCATACGTCGCCTGTTAGAAGTGGAATTTTTAGGAAGAGTTTGATGTTGACAGCTGAATGACAACGAAATGCAAGGATCATCTGTCGAGAGATTTGTTTTAGGCCTACTGTACATTCTGAAATGCAGCTCATGATTTCTAAATTGACTTTATTCGCAGAGTATGTTGTCTTTGTTAAGCTTCTTTTTTCTATTGAACTTAAATGTTGATTTGTTTAAAAACCCGAAGCTATTTACAACTGTCATGGTCCCAGTCAGTTTGCCAGCCCTTTGCTCTTGCTTGGCAATAACATCTCGTCCAGTGAGTTTCATCGAGTCCATCCAAGTTAAAAGTACAGCGAGAATTTGGGACACTTTTGTAATTATTGTTTCATCTAGGCAGGGTTGAGTTGGTGGCCATTTGTTTTTGGGGCAGATCCAAGGGGTGGAGTTTGGGTTGAGGTAGTGTTGAAATGTTAAGAACAAGAAAACGTGAAACTGTTTTCCCCAGACCATAAGGCAGGTAGGGGTGCTACGTCTTACTACTTAAATAAATGGCATTGTGTAGCGTGATCCTCAATCGACTGACGGGAACTAGAGGCCACATTTTCAGGAATATCTCACACAAATTAAAGTCTAGTTGCTTTAGTTAGACTATACTTGCTCTGATGTCTTTTTTCCTAGCGGAATCAAATTCTGACCAGCAAGTTGACGCCTTTTCAAGTTCTGTTGACATTTCAGTTTGTTGAAATGTGATGGTAGCCAAGGAATGCCGAAGTCGGCTAAAGTTGGAGTTTATTTCTTCAACGAAACAAAGAAAAATGTACTAATGTTGGTAAAAGCGATTATGCAGCTTTGTTTTACCTAAGACACTTATCTCATCTTTATCGACTTCGGCATTCCTCTGGTGGCCATGTTCTTACATCGCTCAAGAATAACATAGATGGTTTCCACACTCTGCAGTTAAAAAGAAGAGTCTTGTGTTTGATTCCTGGAAATTCTTTTTGGTCAGTAGATTGTCAATCCCTTTGAGGGATTCCTGTTTAAGTAGTTTTAAATCTAGCCATCTACAGGCATACATACATACATACATACATACATACATACATGCATACATGCATGCATGCATGTTGTTTAATTACAAGTCAGCACAGTACTGTCTATACAGTGCCCTCTAAGTTTTGGCATTACCAAAAAGACATACAAAGCCAGGACAGACAAAAGTGGGTAAATTCATTCAAACAGAGTCCAGTTTTTTTTATATAAACTACACTTGTTGAACTCACATGTCTGCTTATTAACACTGAGGGTGGTATGGGTCCCTTTTTTTGTTAGGCAAAGCCAAAAATAGGCTCAGATTTGCTTAACATTTTAAAATCATGATCTAAATGGGTAAATAATATATCACTCGTTTCATCATTACAAACTGGTTGGTACACATGGATTTTGGGATCGACCAAATGAAATTTACAAATATTAATAGGAAATCATTTATTTTGTACGATTGTCTTTAACCAAAATATTTGTTCAACAAATAACACAATATACTGCAAAACATTGATCAATAAAAAAAATGTCTACAGGTAGCAAGTCTATGAAATAAATACATTCTAAAGAAGTGAAATTCATGTTTTATTTTTTAATTTGCTTTCATTGCAGTCAATATAAATGTGACATACCCGCTTTTTTTCAAATGTGAAAAGAATTGTTGACTAAATGTAAAGTGCCCGTAAGCACTTCAGTAAAATTTAATTAAATGCTTACTCTACATCAAAGCTGGATTTATTTTGACAGTTCAAAACTTGATTATCCTTTTGACATAACGCAGGCTAACTAACAGTTGTCTTGGCAGATTACAGTACATGAAAGGTGCCGATATCACAGTTATATCTGTGTAGGGGCAGCCTAATTTTTAAAATTACATGCAGTGGAAAGTTGCTGCTTTTGCGCCATAGAACTGCTGAATGCCAACTTTTTACTTAGTACGAACAATATAGAGTTGTACAGTCATTGCCATGTGCTATTGACAAAGTGACATTTAAAATCAGTTTTGAGGAATTAACCATTACATGCATATGGATGGGTTTGTTTCCAGCAGTTTAGTTTCAAAATTATTTGTCTTCAAGAAAACATTTTCGCATATAATTTAAAACAGTGCATTATGTAGGCGGTTTATGAGGGTTATTCAAGCTATTGAAGTTTGAAATTGTTGGTTGTTTGCTTGCAATAGGTACACATGTTCTGAGTTTAAAAGGGAAGCAACTCCAAATTTACTAATACATGAATTTGTAAGTATCACATGTCAACTTGATCTGTATTAAAAGACTGTCATCAGTTTTATCAACTTTAATTGATTTCTTCATATCTAATATCCATAAATAATAAAATCCATCAGACGAATATATATGCGTAGGACAATGGAGATTATAATTCTCATGTGTCTGTGTAAGTTGCTATGACCCAACCTCCCTATTCTCCACCTGTTAATCAAAATTTCAGTCTCTTGCTATCTTGCCCCCTCGTCTGTGCAGTAGTCAGTGTTTATTTACCCTGTTGTTTGTGAGTTATAGAGGGAGAGAGGTGTAAGGGATACATCCCAGGGCCAAACATTAGTCACTATTACAGCATGTTGGAGGGCACATAGGCCAATGGTACATCCTTGAGCCTACATACATACATACATACATACATACATACATACATACATACATACATACATACATACATAGGAATTAAACTACTAGCGAGAAGGGACATGAATCGCTTTTTGGATTGCCTGTACAAGGTATATATATATATATATACAGTGAAACCCTGCAATAATGCGCCCCGCGATAATGCGAATTCGGATATAATGCGATCGTGGCGTGGCTCCCAAAATTTCATATATTCATTCGCACATGAATTTTTATTTTTTTTTTCAAAGTACGAGAAATAGTGTTTAAAATGTGTTTATTATCATTTTGGGGAAGAGATCGCGTATGAATTCGAGTATAATACGTTTATGGCGTGGTTCCTAAAATTTTATATAGATGTATTTTTCTCTTACACAGAAATTTTTATTTTTTTTTTTAGTACGAGAAATAGTGTATAAAAAGTTTATTACGGTATCATTTTGGGGAAGAGATCACGTATGAATTCGATCGTGGCATGGCTTCTGAAATTTAACAATTTCACCAATTTCTTGAAGTGTTATGCCAAAATAAACATTATCGGAAATGTTATTTATTACTGATCCATGAGTAAAGCCAGTAAGTCTTCTTTGTGTTTGTCTTCAATTCATTCTGTATACAATCATTGCTCAAACAATAGCTGACATGTGTTTCTTCTTTAACTGCATACACAACCGAGCATCAGACAATGTGGTGGTTGATAAAGGATTCTCACGATTTAATAAACATCAAGCCGCCAACACTTGCACTGGACTTCAATTCATCCTGTATGCAATCATTGCACAAACAATAGCCGACTTATGTTTCTTCTTTAACTGCATACACACCCAAGCACCAGACAATGCGGTGGTTGATCAAAGATTGTCATATGTGGGTGCTTATGTAGAGACTGAGTTTGGGCGGCAAGATCACAGGGAGTTCAAATAACCACTCTCTGTTACTTGGCACTGAACAAGTATCAAACACGTGGCTCAATCAAAGGGTTGTCATGTGGGAAAGCAAAGATGGCTCGATATCAGATAGTAAACGGTATTGATACCCTATTCATGCTATACATTAGATGTGTATACGTTGTTCTCTGAATAAAGTAAAATACAGTAAAACCCCACAATAACGCAACCCCGCTTTTTCCGCAATCGAATTTTATGGACCCCAATCGCATTATTGTGGGGTTTCACTGTATATATATTAGGGTTGTTAAACGAAAATCGGAAATCCGATTATCGGTTTTGAAAACGATAATCGGTTTTTGTTTTTACAAAACGATAATCAAATTCAATATTTTTTACCATTTTTGTAGTGAAAATTTTAAAAAATGCCACAAAAAAATTCATTCATGCATTTGTTTAGTGTTTACATTTTAATACAATATGGCCAGCAGATAAGAAGATGTGTTTGTTTAAAATTTGTGAGCGCTCCATGCAGCATGTTTGTAAATGAATACATTTATTGTTGAAGGATGTCAATAGTTAGTCGACCGACCGGTCGCTAAGTTCTTTGATGTCCGAAATTGACAACAATAGACTGTTAATAGCTACAGCTTCTGTTGTTGAGGATTGGTCTCTGCTGGTTGTGTCTTTTCAAGTTTACAAATATGGCTGGTCGTATAAATAAATCTGATGTATGGGAAAACTTTGAAAAAATTTCATCAAGCATGGCTCTCTGTAAACTATGTTCACAACAAATAAGTCGGAGCGGTGGTACTACTACTGGATTGCATGCACATTTGCGTAGCAAACATCCCGGATTTGCGGCTCCTTCAAATGTTCAGCCGCGAATAACAACATTTATTGGAACACAAAGAAACTGTCCTGATAGTCATCAAGAAAAAGTTACTGCTGCTGTAGCTAAGTTTGTCGCTGAAAACATGCTACCAATTTCGATTGTTGAATCCAATTCCTTCCGTGATTTGATGGCTTTGGTGGAGCCACAATATCGTCCTCCATGCCGTCAGACGATGATGTCACGAATGACTACAATGAAGAAGACGCTAATGGCGAAAATGCAGACACATCTAGAAGAAAATGTCAAGGATATTGCCGTTACCACCGACATATGGACTAGTGTAACCAACGAAGCATACCTGAGCTTCACTGCCAGCTACATTGATCCAGACTGGACTATGAAGACACCCATTCTTGCAACAATTCCAATGAATGACCGCCACACGCAAGCCATCATCGCTGAACATCTGGGAACTGTGTCTGAAGAATGGGCTATAAAAGGTAAAGTTGTTGCATGTGTCCATGATGGTGCTTCCAATGTTAAAGATGTCGGTAGCGTGAATGGATGGTTGGATGTTCATTGTGCGGCACATAAATTGCAACTTTGCATTAATCATGCAATGGGCACCCATGCCGTCACGAATCATCAAATTTCCAAGTGTGTATCCGCTGCATCACGTTTAGTTGGACATTTCTCACATAGCCCAATGGCGGAGGGTGAGCTTATGAAACGACAGGTGTCCATGGACAAGGACAAGACACCACTCAAACTGATTCAGTACTGCAAGACCCGCTGGAACAGCGTCTTTGACATGTTTGAAAGGCTCTCACAACTTAGATGGCCTGTTGTGGCAGTTCTTAGTGACAGAAGCGTGACAAAAATGAACGATGCCAAAACACTGGATATGAAGGAGGAACATTGGCAACTGATTAGCGAACTACTCCCGGTCTTGAAGGCGTTGCAGATCATGACCTCCGTCTTGTCAGCCGAAAACCAACCTTCAGCCTCTTGTGTTTTTCCGATGTTATGGGGTCTCATCAAGAATCATCTAATCCTTAAAGAAGAAGATTCTAAGACTTTGGGAGAATTCAAGACTGACGTTGCTAAGAATATTTCACAACGGTTTGGCATGGAACGCGACGAAACAGCAACAAATGAATGCGTCGTTGCATCAATCCTCGATCCAATGTACAAACATCTTCCCGGATTTGATGACAACTTCAAGAAACTGGCGTATGATAATGTCCGCCATCTACTCAGACAGATGCCAGCTGACCTTGAACAGCCTTCGACTAGTGGTCATGCAACCAGCTCTGAACCGCCAACAAAACGATCTCGACCAAATCATGCGTCAGTTATGTTTCTGCTGGGTGATAGTGCATCACAGCAGGCATTGAATGACTGTGACTTTGAACATTATATCAAATCGCCATGGACGACGACTTCAACGGAAACAGCACTGGAGTGGTGGAAACATAATGAGAAACTGTTTCCGAAAACAGCCAATCTTGCCAGGAAATTCTTGTGTATTCCGGCGACGTCGGTACAATCAGAGAGATTATTTTCAGCCACTGGACGTTTGATAAGCGATCAACGTAATCGGCTCCTTCCAGAACATGCAGAGTCGTTAGTTTTTTTGAATAAGAACCAGGACTTGTTCGATATGTAAACTAATTTGGATTTACTAGTTTGACTTACTTTTTTTTATTATCTGTGGACAATTTTTATCTATGGTTTGTTTATTGATTGTTGCATTGTAAAAATCAATTAAAATAAACCTGCTTTGTTTTATCACGTTAAGTCGGTCTTTTGTATCAAATCAGATAAAAGACGTTTAATACAAAAGTTCAAAGGAATGCAAATCCTACATGCATAAACTCTTGTCGTCAATATCTTGTCTCAACATCAGTGAAATTAATTGGACCAATCGAACATGGTTTCAAATAGTATATACTTATTGTCATTAAAGTATACATTAATCAGTAATTTATCCTAATCATTTATAAATGTGAGCATGGAGAGCAAGGGAATCAAGCGAAAGTCGTACTCGGTGAATGAAAAGCTTACTGTCATACAGAGAGTTTGTAATGGTGAATCAAGATCAAAAGTTTGTAGTGAACTTAAAATTGCCGAGTGAACACTCAGAGGTTGGCTCAAGGATGAGCAGAAATTTCGGGGTTATTTGCATGAAGTTGATTCTGATGATGGATTTAAACGGAAACGGGCACGCACTGCAAACGACACAGATTTAGATGATGCTGTGTACACCTGGTTGTGTTCCGATTTCAGGAACAATTCTCAAGGCCCAGGCAGAGAAAATGGCCTAAACTATGGATACTGATTCAGATTTCATGGCAAGTCATGGATGGTTTTGGAGATTCCAGCGCCGACATGGAATAAAACAAAATTCGTTGTCGGGAGAGATACACGCAGCAAATCAGGCGGCTGCATCTAGTTATCCCAACCAACTCCGAGGGATACTGACCCGTGATGGATATACAGACGACCAAGTTTATCATTGTGATGAGGCTGGTCTATTCTATCGGATGATTTATTTATTTATTTATTTTAATATTTTTTTTTTTACATGTCTGACGTTTAGACCCATTAAATTCATAGTTGGTATATGGTTTATCTTTGTGAATTTATTTTGTACAATCTATCTATCTATCTAATCTATCTAGTGATAGTTGTCGTTTTTCGATATGAATGTTATCTTTTTTAATAAAAGAAATCTCATTCATTTTGAACAAACAATAAAACTAGAATGTATCCAAATCAAAAAAAAACAAAAAAAAACAGTGATGTAATACACAATGCGTTTAGCGATACACATGTTAAGAGTACTGATACCTCGTGGAATAATGTTTGTTTTTACGATCTTTTCAAGATATTTTATCCAGAAATTAAAGGTAATTTATAAAGAAAAACGAACAACACCTTTATAAAGAAATATTTATTCGGTGGAGCCACAACATCGTCCTCCATGCCGTCAGACGATGCGTGTCTATACGTTATGGTATGTAATGAACATCTTTTATTCGCAAGAGGCATTCACTAACTTGCATTATAAGAATATATTTCTTGTAATTTCAGTGTAGGACAAAAACCGATAATCGGTTTAAAATCGGATTTCTACAAACGATAATCGGTTTTGGAAAAAAACCGATATTAACATCCCTAATATATATATATATATATATATATATATATGTATGTACAGTGGAACCCCGCTATAACGCGCCCCGCCGTAACGTGAATTCGGATATAACGCGGTCGTGGCATGGCTCCCGAAATTTCGTATATTCATTCACACATGGAGAAAAAAAATTTGGAGAAAAGTAAAAAAAACAAAACAAGAAATTAACTTCATTTTGGGCATGAGATTAGTTGTGACTTTTAAAATAATATGATCGTGGCATGGTTCCTGAAATTTGAAATTCATTTACGTGTATTTTTATCGGACCGTGAAAATATTTGTTTAACGTACGAGAAATAGTGTGTAAAACGTTTATTATAATTTGGTGGAAGAATTCGCGTATGACTTTTAATAATAAACGATCGGAACTTAACAATTTATCCAGGTTCTTTAAGTGATTTTGGAGAAGTGATCGTGTATGAATTCTAAAATAATACGATATATATAACGTACGAGAAATAATGTGTACAACGCTTGGCTTCTGAAATTTATCAATTTGAACAGGTTGTGGTGAAGCTCCATATTCTACTCTAGAAGAGAAAACTGGTTTCATTAGGTTTTTGAATTGTTAAGCCGAAGTAAACATTATCGGAAGTGTTACTTATTACGGATCCATGAGTAAAGCCAGTAAATCGTCTTTGTGATTTGTCTTCCATGAATTCTGTATACAGTCGTTGCTCAAACAATAGCCGACATGGGCTTCTTATTTAACTGCAATCACAGCCAAGCAGCAGACAAAGCTGTGGTTGATACAAGAGTCGCACAATTTAATAAACATCAAAGGACGAAAGCCGCCAACATGTATGCTGTGCTTGGCGGTGTGATCAAACAAAAAACAGTTGAAAGTAAATAATATCCACTTTATTATCTGTAAATTAAAAGGGTATTCAATTGTACATCCGTTCAGCTTAATTTTGTTTTATATAAAAAGTGATTCGTAACCATTGCAGGCCTTCATTACTTAGTTATCGAGCTTTATCTGTGTACGTTGTTTGCTTATATAAAAAAATATTTTACTGTTATGGAAAAGCAAGTTCAAAAACGCAAGTCGTTTTCTGCTAAAGAGAAACTGTATGCCCTAGATCAACTAAAGAAGGGCAAACAACAAACTCAGCTTGCCAGAGATCTAGGAATCAGCGAGCCCACTTTGCGAGGGTGGAAAACAGATGAAGGAAAGCTCCGTAGTCTACCCAACATTCTTGAAGAGGAATCTGGTTTACAGCGTAAAAGGGTTAAGTTAGCTAATGACAATGTCCTAGATTCAGCTTTGTACCAACGGTTTGTACAAGCTCGCTCAGAAGGTGTTCCAATTTCTGGCCCAATTCTGAAAGCCCAAGCAGAGAAATTTGATCGCCGTATCAATGGAGATGATTCCAAATTTAAGGCGAGTAATGGCTGGCTAGACAGATTCAAGAAAAGGCACGCTATCAGCCAAGTTCTTGTGTCTGGGGAAATCCGCTCCGCTGACAAAGAGGCTGCCAATTCCTACCCGATTGGGCTTAAAAAGTTGCTGGAGGACGGTTGCTACACAGCCGACCAAGTTTACAACTGCGATGAGACTGGTTTATGTTATAAAATGTTACCCGATCGCACCCTTGCAACCAAGACTGACAGTCACAAACGAGAAGGTTTCAAGAAGAGGAAGGACAGAGTGACTCTCTTATTTTGTGTTAACAAGTCTGGCAGCCACAAAGTCAGACCTCTGATGATTGGAAAATCGAAAGCTCCCAGATGTTTTCATCATGTAAATATGAAGGCACTTCCATTTCAGTACACTAACAGCAAGAATGCTTGGATGAATAGCTCCATATTTGACGACTGGTTTCACAAAACATTCGTTCCAGATGTTCGGGCTCATTTACGAAAACTCAAGCTGGAGGAGCACAGTCATCATGATATCCTTAACTGGTATTCAGTAGATGACATCTGCCCTATATACGAACACATATCAGATGACGAAATTGTTACAAATGTCAGCAGGAAGAATGAAGCTGCACAATCAGAACCTGAAACCAGTGACGATAATGATAACGATGACGATGGCACCTCAACCCCCCCCCCCCCCCCCCCCCCACCAAAAGTGTCTGAAGCAGTAGTACATTTAGAAGCAAGTTTAAGGTGGCTGGAAACACAAAATGTTGACAGCGTCAAAGTCCTTCAATTAAGAAACATTCTTGACTTTGCTAGAACCCAACAGTTCGCGGCAAAGAGGCAAACGTCATTGGATATATTTTTCAAGAAATGATGAAATTTAAATTTGGAACCACACTGACTTTGCACTTTGCACAACGATTAATTTAGCAGTTTTCACATGTTTCTTTTGATGTTCACAAAATCTGAAATAAAAGTTATTTGCACGCTGAAATCATGCGTTGATTGTTAATTATTCTTGCAGTTGTCGCATATGATAAAATTTTAGCGGTATGAAATTTGTACAGACACCGTATGTAGACCCGGGAATAGCTGCATGCAATGACCGTACGATATCAGACGGCAAGTAAATGGTTTCAATATTTTGTTCATCCTATATTTTACACGACGAATTCAGACTATTACAAAATTATTGAATATTTTAAATCTGTACGATTTTCAATGAAATTACATCCATTATGGATGAACTGGATGCCACGACGGCACGGTAGCATACGGTGTTGATACACTTTTCATGATATAGCGATAGTCTGGTATTATCGGTCAATCTGTATTATCGTTCAAACAAATACAAATTAGTAAATGTTTTTAATGCACAGTAATAACCTATAAATATATTAGCCATCGATTATTTTGAATATATCTTAATTAATGCATTCCAGTTAATATTCATCTGATGATAAGCCGACTTTTGATCATTGTACATGTATACACGTATATGTTCTCGGAAAAAAAGTTAAATATTGTAAAACCCCGCATTAACGCGACCCCGCTTTTAACGCGGTCCGATTTTATGGACCCCGATCATCGCGTTATAGCGGGGTTCCACTGTATGTATGCTGTTGTACTACCCCCGACATCAGCGACCGCACAAACCAAAGCGTATACATTTGTACACCCTTACTGAAGGTCAGCTATTTTTTTTTTCATATGTTCCAGGTAACAGTTTAGGATGGGTTTCATAGCACCTAGCCCCAGCGGATGGGCTCGGGGTGAGGGTGGGAGGCTGACTATGTACATACATGTATATTAGTTCTATATTCTTGGACAAGTTTTTGCATTTAGCTTAGATTTTTGGCACAGTGTATAAATGCTGTTATACCTGGAATATCCAACTTGGTGATTGGATGCATTTTGAGGAGTAATACTCCCCTGTCACAAAAGTAAATCAGTGTGACCTATATTTCACCCTTGACTGATTGTGGTTAAATGTTTTCATTTTATTTCTCTTAAGGCTAGAATCCTTAAACTAAATTTATTAATAAATGATAATATGTCAGCAATATACACATAAACAATAATTGTAAAGTAATATTAATATTTATTACGGAACAAATAAAACGTTGTAGTTGTAATCAAATTCATACCACCACCAATTTACATAGGGACTTAATGAAATGATTCACGTTTCAATGTAAATTATTGTTTTCAACCAAATAAGCACAACCACCTGTTATCAGTGCCCATCACCACCAACTGTTTTTGGGGGTGGGGGTGGTGGTGAATGTTTTGGGGCAATTATCGTAATTTTTATCTTGAAAATGGTGTATTGAGCATGAAAATATAGTTATGAAGTAGGAGTTTTATTAGTAGATTTCTTCAGGTTTTGCACTCGGTTTTTCGTGTAGGATGTACATTAAAAGCTGTCTTGAAAGACCATCCATTTTGCCAACAAATCATCGTCTTTCAAGACATGAGGTCCCATAAGAGGTCATAACACTACTCAATAAATCTGTATTGAGAACCTGGTCTCTCAAAAATGGTGGTCTCTCCTCACATATGTGACCATTTAAATAGCATTGGAGGACAAGGGAATATTAGTTACAAGTGGCATGCTTATGGCAGCAGCAAGTGCACGGTCCAAATACAGGGCTTATCTGGAAATGACAGCAGAAAAGAAAAAAGAAAAATTAAAAAGGAAGAGAAATGATGAATTTGCTGAACTGGAATGTTTGAAAGCAAAGAAGACAAGACTAGAAAAGGACATACATTAACTTTTTTATAAACTTGCAGAGAACGCCCATTGAAACAGACATTGAGGCTAAAGTGAAAGAAATAGGTGGACTGTAGGCACCTGAGGTGCTGTGTAAAACTCGATAATCCTTTGCGTTTTTGAAAAGTTTTGTTTGATTTATGGAATAATTTTATCAGTTTATCCTGGATTATATATATGATTATAAGAAAAGTTACCTTCAACTCCAGTATTGTGTCTTGTAACAAAGTATCAGAATTAAAAAAATGACTCTTGAAATTTGTCATTTTCTCCTTAAAATCTCTGGAAAACTTGTGGAAAATAAAAATCATTTTGGTGCAGGAACCCTGCCAATTAATATTCCAAATAGCGAGGCATTTATAGGTTTTTGTTTTTGTATGAGTGTTTGTATAATATCCAGTGATCAACTTGGAAAGGGGGTCATCACTTTCTCACCTGTCTTCACAGGAAGAAACATATACATAGTCCTCATTTTATTTTTATTGTAGTTGGCTTTCACGTTACACAGGAAGTATTCTTTACTCAAAATGTCAACTATACTGTTGAAAATTACTGTATACAGCAGAGATATTAAAAATTCTATAAATGTCAGCTTGCCCAGATCAAGTGCCTTGCAATTTGAGCTTGTCCCAGGAGTTGGGCAAGTGGATTTGTAAATTTCTGATACAGTGATCGTGAAAACAGAAGTCACAGATCCATGCATCTTGGTGCATTTTGTTGAAATATTGAAAAATCTTAAATGCTTACCAGGTTTGTTCTTTCAAAATGTCAAAAATTGATTGTAAAATACATTGGAGTCTAACTTTCAGGATGGTTTGCTTATGGGGTAAGGAAGAAAGCTATCAATTTTGATGTCAAAATGTCAAGACCAAGGTCACTGTAACTGGAAAGAAAAATGGTTTCTGCACACACAAAAATCACTTGTCTACATTGTGGACTATTAAACATGGGGCAAGCGTATAATGTGCTGCTCATGGTACTTTTTGGGATTGTGCCACAGGGAAATAGGTGAGATATAGCTCTTCTGCAGAATTCTTGTTTACTTTGTTAAATCTCCCTTTATTTAGAAAATCTGTCTCCCTTTGTTTTTTTTAAACTGGAAGGTGGGATGTTCCCCCTAATTTTAAGCTTTTGAATGGATCCAAGGTTTATGATTTGTCACTGATAAGGCCGCCAGAAAATGTGTGGTTCTAGTACAGTAACTGGGCCTACCCTATTTTAATGGCTCCAACCCTATAACTTTTTATCACATATGCCAAACAAAATGGTACCAACCATGCTGTTTTTCACTTCCGAACTGGTAACTTTGGATTGGAAACTGTGATATGAACTAACACAAGCTGGATTTTCCTGTCCTTTTTTTTTTTTTTTTCCTAAGTCACGAAAATTGTTGGACATTAACACTGTAGTAGCAAGTTAAAGTACCCTGGATTAATAGTGGGTGCACTGCTTACATGTACAATCCCAACTTTTTTCATTTTTTGGTATTTATTAATAATTTTGTGTTTTTAAAAAATACATACCGTATATACTCGCTTATAAGTTGACGTTTTTTTTACTTAGAATTCGACTCATACAGAGTAGGGGTCGTCTTATAAGCGCGACATTAAAAAAATAAAAAAATCTTGGGGTAATGTTGGAAACTCTAGATGTTTGCAGTACATAAAAATACTGTCAATTCATATATTTTTACGTTTTCATGCCACTATTTCCTATGCAGTAATGCATATATGGTATGCACTGTGTTTATCCGTTTCATGACGGTATTCATTACACAATACATGTATCTACAGTTATTTGGATTTTATTCATTTGAAAATATTACCGGTAAATTAAATACTACCCACCGCAAAATGAAGTGTCCGTCAATGTTTACCGTGGGTGTTTACTAGTAAGTATATTGCCTCCATTTTCGTGCAAGTCCGAACAACCTGTATTTGTATTAATATTTGTGTTTTGCTGTAGAAAGACTGTGCTTGATGCAATAAAAGTTTTGATTTAATTTGTATTTTCCTTTTCCACAAGTCAGATTTAATTCCCAAGTGATATTTCCCAAGTTATATGCCAGTACACGTGGGCCGATAATCCTTTGGCTTGTAAAGGGACCCACTTTGACAATCCTTTTAATCGAGCCGCCAGTCTATACTTGTTCAGTGCCAAGTAGAGTTCTACAACTTCCTGTGCATATACTTTGACCTTAATCCCTTTGCTTGTAAAGGCTCCACACTCTTTGTTTTCCCGTGTGACAACCCTTTGATCAAACCGCAAGTTTGATACATGTACTGTGCCAAGTCACAGAGGGTGGCTATTTGAATTCCCTGTGATCTTGCCGCACAATTGACATGTGTTCAGTTGCAGCCTTTAATTGATTTCTGACTTTATGATCAAAGTGTTACTCACAGAGCCCAAGCTCAGTCTTTTCATAAGCACCCGCATATGACAGTAAAGCAGAGAATCGGAGTCGGACGAGATTTACGATGACTAGACGACGATGATTTACAATGACTAGACGACGATGTAGGATTTCAGAACTTTATCCGACAATGAGGATTAGTTCTTGGACTTTGTACCAGATGACATTAGATAGTGACATTTATAGGATACCGTGAATCACAAAAATGTGGACTTAACTTTCATTCTTTATTTGTACGACGTGTGGAATTAACATATTACGGGATATTGTGAATCGGATCATTCTGAACTTCTATTTTTATACTGGTATGTGACCCATAATTGAATTCGTGGATTTATCATATAAATGGATTAAAATGTCAAGCATTATGGATTTCAATGGACTTTATTACACAAAGATGGACAAATTGTAAGTTGTCAATTTATTTGTGGCATATTTCACTCAATAATATAATTGTATTTTACACTGGTTTTGTCTTTATTTTTCTTATCTATCTATCCAGTTTGGCTTGTTTATATTTCCAAAGTGCATTTCTGACTCACTAAGAAGTCACCCCTTTAGACGGATCTGACTTGCAAAATACACCCCGACTTATAGGAGGGTCATAGCGAAATTCACTTTTTGCAGCCCTAAAAGGGGGGGGGGTCGACTTATAATTGAGTATATACGGTACATGAAATCACCTGAGCTCATTAACAGATGGATATGGGAATGCCCAAGTTTCCGATGTTTTTCTTGACTTTTAGTGAATCTGGTCTACATATTGTAAAAAAAAAAAAAGTTTTCATTTGTCATTATCAGAGCCTTTTAACATAATGCAGTTATTCTGAACCACTAATTTCTACCAGGAAATGCAGCCTTACTAGATACAAAGTAAAGATGTTATAATTCTTTAAAAACATATTACCCTTTAAGGTTAAAAAAAAAATTGTTTTGCAAATAAGTAAAAAATATTGCTTTTTTTTTAATGCAGACTTCTGGAATGAATCACATTATATTTGGGTGTCTGACTCATAGTATATGATTGTCATTTTAGCCATGTCAATAGATCTGACATAGGCATGAAACATATCCTAAAATAGATTCTCTCAAATTTCCCTTTAATACAGGTAGATTATGCATAAAACATCTCCAAAAATAGATTGTCAAATTTCCCTTGAATACAGGTAGATCATACTGATCTTGTTAGGCCATGCATATCTCTTTGATGTAATTGGTTATTTTGTTATGTATGTTAATGATAACCTGTAAAATTTACCGATAAATTATTGACTGTAGCAGTCTTTATTTAAAAGAAATCTAATTTTAACTTAGATAATTTGTACTGACTCATAATGTATACAATGGTTGAATGACTAATTTACAGTATATTCTATCAAGTGAATCATGTTGTTTACAAATACTACAGCTATGTTTGAGTAATTGGTATACAAGTCCGAAACTAGCTAGGTTTATAACATAACTGTAGACTGAATTCGAGTGAGAATGTATTCCCATTCCCATTGCAAGACCTGTCAGCGAGAGTTTGGGAGAACCTACAAAGTTTACTACAATGATGACTATGATTTTATATGGAAAGGTAAATTCTAAGATAATTCTTACTAATATTGCATTGTTAGTCTCAGAAAACATGCATACTATCGTTTTCTTCTCTCTGTCTTTTTCTGGTAAAGTCTTGTTGGTTTATTTGATTGCCAGATTTTTAGGCCTGTGCATAACACACATCCCCACTCTGAACTGTATAGATTCAGCTGCCATCACTTAATACCCCTGGAGATCGGGTTCTATGCTGTTTGCTTGACATGATTAGAATGGACAGAATAGATATATTCTTGTGGTACATGATCAAAAAGTTTAATTGTGTTCATATTAAAAACAAAATAAAACTTGTGTCTTACAGAGAGTAGGCATGTATAAATAAGTGATTCTTACTGAATGGACATGTTGATCTTGTAGACTTTGAACACTTATTTATGTCCAAATCATTTGCATATACTTGAAATTTAAATGCTCATAAATTACCATGCTCTGAAAATCTTGCCATAGGAAGATTACGAATTTTAGAATCGGGTTACTCTCCTATGTCAGTCACTCAATCTACTGACACCTTTGGTTCCATCATAGATAGGGCTGTCATGTTTACAACAAATTGTAAACCTTTACGTCTTTAAAAAATGAAATAGTAATTCTTTTAAATGTGATCTTACATTGTCATAGTAGACGATGATGCAGGTGACTTTAACAAGAAAGTAAAAGTGATAATCATTCCCTTTTTATTGATGTTGAAGAATAATTATATCTCTTGTTAATGTAGACAAGTATCTTGTGTAAAAATGAATTTTTGTAACTTTGTTAAATTTAAAGAACAAGTTTTACTAAGACATTGGTGACATGCATATTGATCTCAACGAGTCGAGTGGAATTATTGCGCTAGTTTCGACTTGGTACCTAGGTAAGTGCCATGCAAGCTGGTTAGCAATGCAATTTTGTCTTTAACAAGACTGAAGTTGTCTTTTGTCCTTAACTAATTGTTACTATACATTTTAAATTTACTAATCTGATATTGACATGTATATTTTCTAGCTTCCCAAGAAAAGTAACTCTGTCCCTTCTCCTCTCTTTCTGGGTGGGGTGGGGGCTGCTCTGCCTATTATTTAATCATTGCTATTCAGGGTTCTCCACACTCCACATTTTGAAAGTTGCAGTCCAGGATGGCTTCCTTGAAAAAAGTTGCAGTCCCACAATAATTATACTATTTTTTCCTGTGCAATAATTTAGAACATTATGAGTGTTGTGTTGCCAATATATGTCATCAGATTGCTAATGCTCATTAATTGTGAAATATTTAGTATTATAATAAATGATTAAGGCAGTTGATAACCGTGATAATTCTGATTGTTTGTGATGTTACAGCTATAACAATTCTCAGTGCCTTTACCTGGACATTCTTTAATTTTGTGTGCAGCTAGAAGGAATCAAGGAACAGATTGCGCTTTCTTTTCTATATTAATTTAATTAGCTTAATTCCTTTGCAAAATCAATCAAGACACTGAAAGAAGAAACAAATGATCATTCTCCACTTTTTTCAATTCATCTTTATGCAACAAAGCATACTACATTCACTTTTTTCTTTAACAAACTTTAACAAATTTCTGAACAGCCAGTTTAGGATAAAAATTCTTAAGTTCTGGACCTGGAGTACCTTGGGTTGCCATTGCATTTTTCCTTTTCACAGTTACGACACCCTGTGCATAAAACTAATAATGTTCCACTGTTTTCCTGTTTTTCACTCCATGTGATTGTCCTATTTCATGATTCATTCCACGAATCTCACAGTCTCTTTGGCGCTCTGTTTTCTTTATTAAAAACTAGATGCATCTACTAATTTCTGTCTGCCAGTCTCGTGAGAATCATGCTCATCTGCAGCCACCAAAGAAATTGTGTGAAGTTGCCATCGGAATAGTACATATATGATAATCGCTCGAAAATGAAAGTACATGAAACCAAAAAAACAGCTGATTTTATGACGATTAACATCAGAGTTCATATCCTTGTCTGCTAAGATCTAACATATGTGGCTTCACATAATTCCATTGCAATAGTTTGCACATTACATGATTGATACTTGCTTTGTAGAAATGGTTCAAATAAAAAAAATTTGTCAAAAAAAACCCAGATGCTTACCAAGGACTGAACTGTTGGAATTTTCATGCATCCAAAAATGAAAAGTATGTGTACTTTTACATGGGTTTCGGTGTCCCGGAGTACCCTGCTATTAATTTAATACTTGCAAATTACATCACTAGAACAATGAATATGTACAATAAATTCAATGAAATTGCAGCAATTTCAAACTGTTAATTTTAGTTTATATTTTATTATTATTAAACTACTTTTATATTCAATTTAAGAATTTTTACAGATAAGAATTGAAATACAGTAGTGCCTCCACATCTATAAAAAAATACATGTAACTTCATCATCTGTATTTTATTTTAAATTTCTGCGCTTATGTAAAACTAAAAGATAATTTTTTTTTCATTTTCTCCTGTTTGAAACCAGCCTTTTAATTGGATCATTAGCATTGTAGTTACTGGTATTCCATTTTTTTGTATGTTCTTTATGCTTGGTCAGCCAAACTGTCATTCCCCATACTGGTTTCAGCTCCTGAGGTAATACCCTCGTTGTCATCATTGACATGAATTTAATCACTTCCTACAGCCTATAAATACATAGTACTTGTATTTGTGTCAGATCATAGGTCGTTATCACCATGGTTGGCTTGATTATTTGGTGTGGAAAGAGATATTCTGTAATCCTCTATGATTTGCTTGCTTAGAGCTTCATTGTTACATGCGGTAATATCGATCAATGAGAAGCATGACCTGAATGATAAAATCAAGCATCTTGATGACTTTGTAAACATGCATATTAGACCTTTCCAGTGGAAAGTTCTTCCATATTTATCTCCCCATGTCCGCTGTGTCACTACACGCATCTACTATTAAGGTACTGACTACAGGTACTGATTCTCCATATGTCTAACACGAGAAAGACTGAATAAAACTGGACATGCCACAAACAATGCCATATTTCTTTATTGCTGTAAATCAAATTTAGTTCCACATCAGTCTTTGAATGTATGCTCTCAAATACTACAGAAAACAGCTATATCGGAATGTAAGTAAAACAAAAAATACACATTAATCAGGACACTTGTGTTTACAAAATTAAGATCCTTATTTCTGAAAAATTATTACACGGAAAAATTGAGCAATTACTGTCCGTTGAATTTAAATGGAGCAAGAAATTTTATTTTAAAGAAGTTGTCCAATTTTAACTTGCAGAGGAATTCTAAAATTTGACAATTATAAGTAAAAAAAAGAGAACAAAATGCCCAAGTATTGGAAAATCACCCATTTGATGGTTACATTGTTTACCTATCTGATATGTCATCACCAACTAGAAGTAAGTGTATGTACAGTATATATATATACACACATATGAGCATTATCTTTACTTTTCTAATTTTCTTGAAAATTGAAAAAGAAAAAGCACTTACTGTAATATATTTTCGATGAAATGTCTGCTTATTTTTATGATTTTGTTGGAAGAAGTAACATTTTTCTTTCATGCTCTTTTTGATAAGTAAATACTCACCTTTATAATTAATAATTTAATATATGAATTAGATTAAATATGGAAAAAAAAGGATCGTAAAGATGTAACTGCAGTCTTTGATATGCAAATTCATTTATAGCTTTTAAGTCTTCTTAGCATTTACAAATATGACATTCATCGACATAGTGAATAAAATAGAATTTATTCATCAATTAATTAGTGTCATTGTTGAAATTAATAATTATTTAATTCATTCATCTGTGTTTATTTATTGGTATATATAATTTAATTATGTACCATGATGTACATACTATGTGATATTCTCATCAAAATCTACAAGAATTAGTGAACACAAATATGTGGGCAAAAGTGAAGGTACAAAAATTATGACCTATTTTAGTTGGCATGATTGATATTGACAAAAACATTAAATAAAACATTTCTTTTGAAGACAATTTGATAAAATTAGTTAAATAATTCAAAATTTAGAAAATATTTAATAACTGAGGAAAATAAGAATTAAACCATGAATTACAACATCGGGAAACAAACAAACCAATTATACACAATTACACAGGAAAAGTTCTTAAGTATAACAAAAATAAAACTTTACGGTAATCAGTTTGCTAAATATTGTTTTCACAGTGATGCACTGTTAAGCTAAATGCTTGTGCAAATAAATGTTATTACAGTAAATGTGTACGAATATAGCTTCCATACTACAGAGCGTTTGGCAATATCAGTCCCGTAATGCCAGAATGTCGCGTGATACACATGGCTGCACCCATTAAAACTGTAATGGAAAGGTCTATTGTCTGGAAATGTTGCCATTTATGACACGTTTATGATATTATGGGCGACCAATCAAATTTTACTGTGCAAATGCACAGCCAGGAGAAACCACTTTGTATCACATGCACCAGTACAATCTGCATACATGAAGGTTAATTAGAATAGCAGCATCATGGATACATTAGGCAGTTACTCTGTGCAAGCAAGGGTTGTCTTAAAACACATTTGTAAAAATGGCACCCAAAGCTTAGATGATGTACCATAGCTCATAGTTATGAGTGGCAAAGCCGATATTCTCTAAAAACCTTATCATAACAGATGGACACATTAACTTTAAATAGTACAAGGAATTTAGCTCAATGAAAATACTTTGAAACCTTCATCTCCACAATGTTGAGAGGTCTTAGATCACATACATTCATCATGGATAGTTCTTTAGTATACTTTTTTCCATGTTCTTTTTTATATTGAAGAAAGTACAGGAGTTTTGACAGCTGTAATTGGTTGTAGAGTCAGAGTACAGGAGTTTTGACAGCTGTAATTGGTTGTCGAGTCAGAATACTTTTTTTTATATAGTTTCGGCAGCCATGTGCTCTTTCTGAAAGGATTTAAGTTTGTACTTGATACGATATGACGTTGTGCTGGAACTTTGTAAGCTAACTCTGTTGCGCATACAGTAGGTTGCATGTCACCTCTGTGAAATATTTCCAAACTTAAACTGCTTATTGTTGTCAGCCATAGAATTCCAAACTTTTTGCAAGTCATGTCACATTTAATTGATTTAAATTGAATATGAATTTTTGCACACATTAAATGAAACAAAAGGATGTTCTTTACACATGTAATCTTGACAGCCCTAATCCTACTGTACATGGTTTTTCTTTCACTCAAATCATGAAAACAGATTTTGTCTTTGTTAAGCATACACACATAATCTTGATTATTGCTTCAGATTCTAAAATATGTATTGACAGCCAAAAGGTGGAGTTTTGTCTATGGTGTCAGTCAGTTCCCTATTTCGTTTATGCACATTAACTCTAGTTATCCATCATCTACCATTACCAAACTTGGTGGATGGCTTGCATTTGTGGCAAGAAAGAACCTTTTTGATTTTGGTGTCAGAAGGTCTAATATTATGGGGTCACTTTCTTTGCAAAACATTAGATATCCATCATAGACCTGGACTAACCTTTGTGGATGACTTGCACTTGGGGTAAGGAGAAAGCTTATTGATTTGTGTGGTCAAAAGGTCATGGGTCAAGGTTGTCACAGGATGAAGCCGGGTTGGGACTGGATTAGTGAAGACACCGAAAGCAACTGCGTTAATAAGATGTTTATTTATAAACGCAAGTTAAAGATGAACAAATCTGACACCATTATAACAAAAAGATAAGGAAAATTATAAAGTTCCCAACATGGAACTATCAACAGCAAGTAACTCAACGAGAAAAATCAAAGATGAATTTAACGAATGGAATTTTAAACAAACGTGAATAACATCCTATCACCAATCAACAAATAAGAGTATATGATCTACACCCTAATGTAAACAAGGTCTTATTAAGTGACAAGGGTGACCAAAGCACGTGATTTATGCACTTATCAATATGATACTCATTTATTCATCAATCTATTAACTCATCAATTCATCAATTCATCAAGCGATATTGGGATATGTATGAATTTATGGATCTGTCGTTCATATAACGATATTGAAATGGGAATGCATGAAATTATGAATCTGTCGCACATATAGCGATATTGAAATGTGAATACATGTAACTTTGCACAGATAGCAATATTGAAAATGACAATAAAATGGAACACGTAATATGTATAACTATCGTGGCGCCCGTTTGACGACCAAGATGTATCTCCGGTTCCACCCGCTCTAGTCAATGGTCAAGGAGCCACCACGCATGGTCCACCCCTCCCAGTCTGTTGAAGGATCCCTCGAGAGCCTTCACATTTAACACAGACCCGCTGGTCGAGAAGCCTTGGTCCCTCGCATCGAGAAAACCAGTACACTCTTCCGAAACAACGTCACCAGACACAGCGTACACGTCACAAGAAACCACACAGTTCTGCGACTCCACAACACCAAACCATACATAAGGACACAAGCACCACACAAGGCAGCTAAAAGTATAACAACTAAACCGTGTAGTACATATGACACGGTTAGTGCTTTTGCATTGATATATGTTGCGCATGCGCACATGAATTACATCTCGTTACACATTACATTAATCAGTCAATGCATGCCGCGTATAATTAAATAATATCCGTCTGTTCAGTTACAACAAATAGCTAACTTGAACCAGACTATAGTATTTCTAATATCATGGCGTTGTATGACCTAGGTATTGACTCTCTGTAGAATTTAGAATAAATTCTAAAACATCTAATATATGAAACAATTATGTCATATAAAACGAATAGTGATAAAGAATACAATCTTAAATTTTACATACCTCTACAGCTGAAGTTTTGCTCCCGTAAAGAGGTAAGCTTTCTGACAAGACTTGTCGTAGTGTAATTTGTTTATAGAGAATTCGCTCTATATGTACTCTAGCTGTGACAGATATGCGCAGCAGCTAGGTACGTAAGTTTTCACTGCAGGCAATTTGCACGTGCAGCATGGGGTGAATCGCGCTCAGTATTTCAAAATAACGAGCCGAAAAAAATAAACAACCTTCGAGTAACTATCTAGTCGGAAACAAAACCCGAATACATTTGTGATCACATATACATATTGATATAAACCATACAATTCCGTGACAAAGGTCATTTACAAGAAAAATGATTTTTGCACAGTAACTGTACTTAACATCACATACCTGGAATGTACTGTGTGGATTGTATGTACACCTCTTCCTCGATAACTCGCGCACAACGGGGTCCAGAAACATAGACCGCACTATAAGCGAGGGCGCGAGTTACCGAAGGACCTCAAACAAATTAAGAAGGGGATGCCATCCCCGCTGGACATCGAGAAAACTGCAGTGGGGGGGGGGGTAACGGGGCTGTTTAATGGCTGAATACTTGTTTTATAATTACATTGGGAATAATTGTCAATCAAGAGCTTTTTCTAATGTAGTTTTTTGCTTTTCTGTATAAATTACCTTTATTTTCAAGATAACAAACCTCTGAAAGATCATTAACAACATTAGTCCAAGCGGTTTCAACAACACATGTACGCGAATACATTGTGTATTACGTCACTGCTTTTTGTTGTTCTCGATTCACAACTAAACAAGGTTCCTTTTTTCAAAAACTAGGGACATTTATTTCGTGAAACAACCGTCAACGTCGAAACTCGATTTATTTATTGTTCTATTAATAAAATATGGATGCCGTGATTTCATATCAAGTAATAGTGAAACTTCTTCTCATCCTTGAGGAAATCCTTGAGTAGCAAGTTAGAAATTTTAAGTTCAATACAAACTCTGGAACTCACTTCTCCATAATGAACCGTATCTGTAAAACAAAGCTTTTTATTCACCAAGTACTCATTTGGCTTGGTTGCCTTACTATTTTTGATCACATTTGTGAATGAGTAGGCTAATTTAAGTTAGTTTAATTATATTACTTACATAATAATATTTTCAACAGTGTTCGATTGATCAATTGAAATGAGTTGACCTGACACACAGCCGTGACCGCTAGCTCTTATGCAGGCAGGATTTGCACACATTTTAACTTTTCTGTTATTCCACCCCCTTTGTTTGATTTGATACAAAAGACGTAATTATCGTGAAAATACAAAGCAGGTCTGCTATTAATTGAGTGTAACAACAGAACAAATACTTCCGCAAGTCGGAGATAAAAAAAAAAAAAACGGTCAACACATAATTAGATTCTCAAGGAAATCCTCGCGGCGATAGCTGGGTCGGTTGAATTATATTTTTCATGTTTGAATACAAGAGGGCATATTGCATTTATGATGATTACACTGAAACCGAATTAAAAGATAGAACTAAAACATATTTCACTTGACAAAACTTATTTAATTGGTATTTAATTTTCAAGTGTTGCCACCAGTAGGTTTTAGTGAAGTTTTCATTGATCGAAATTTCGTCGAATATTGTTATTTATAGTGTACTGAGAATGTTGTTTGGAAAGAAAATTGAACAAAATATATGACTTCTTATTAAAAGTTGAAAATTTTGTGATGTTGATTCAAATTTCCGGGTACTAACCACTGGTTTTGTTGATAAAACGAGCGATATATCAAGGTTTCATTTACAAATTTTGATCACGATTTTTTTTTCACCTTCAACAAATGGGGCCCTTTTTTTTTTTTTTTTTTCTTTTTTTCTTTTTTAGTTTTACAAAAATGGGATCCACATCTGAACCATTGGCAATAAATTCCAGAGTCAACCAGGCTGTACATAGAAGACTGTTAAATATGGGGGTAGGCACATAATGTGTTGTTGACAGTACTCTTGTTTCCATAAACAGAATTTGACTTTTGACATGTATGTTGTTAATGTATATTATAAAAAATCTGTCAATGAATGAAAGGAAATGTTTTTGAACATTTTTCAGTGGTTTTGATTGGAGATTCAGGAGTGGGAAAAAGTAATCTCCTGTCACGGTTCACAAGGAATGAATTCAATTTGGAGAGCAAAAGTACTATTGGGGTGGAATTTGCAACCAGGTAAGACCATGTTAATAATAGTCAAAGCACGAGTCTTTAGAATAACAAAATGTGCATACAATTTTGCATGTTTTATGTCCCCACTGTGATAGTAGAAGTGGACATATTGCTTTGCTGCTGTCCGTCCATATATCTGTCTCGAAGCCATTTTAGCGCAATTGCACAGTCTACTGTATGTAGAACCATAAAATTATTACACACTTTATCATGGTCACGAGTAGATTACCACTTTAGGCAGGAACAAGATTTCTGTTTTCCTCACAGAAACTTTGTTAGCACACTTATATTTTGTTTTCTTCACATAAACCTTGTTTGCACACTTGAGGTAGACAAATGATATTTTGTTTTCTTCACAGAAACCTTGTTAGCACATTTTGTAGGCATATTTGTTTTTACATGATGATTAACTGTTTAGCTTTTCAGTTCATTACAACAATTTATTTTTTCTACACATTTTTGAACTTTTGGGCTTGAACAGAATAAACACTGTGGCACAGTTGAGCAAAACCCATGTTAGGTAGACAGGTAATGTTTGGTATCGATACTTTTGTGCATACATAAATGATCTGATTAGACTTCCATGCCATTATAGCAAGTTTTCAAATGTTTTCCAGTTTTGAATGTTTGAGGAGCATACTTGTTTTACAGACAAAAATCTTCTATTGTTTTTTGTTTTTTTTCTTTTTTGTTTTGGAGACTAAGCAGATGAAAAAATACAATTACTTTTCAGTAAAATTTTAATTTCATTTGGTTGGTTAGTTATGAGAATGTATTAAAAAAATACCTGTACATGATTTAGATGCTTGCTGTCAAATTAGGCACCAGTTGAATTGCTTCGATCATGAACAATATGTATTTTTGACACTGGTGGTCTTTGCAAAATTCACATTATTCTCTGCCATAAATGCTAGTAAGATTCTTATGGTTTCAATATTATGAACAGTTGTGCTGTACCTTTTGAGAAAATATGCAGCCTTCCCACAGAATGTGATATGTAAAATATTAGTTGAAATTTAACGTAAGACCATCTATGAAAAGTCAATTTTTATGCTGGAAAAGTGCCTGGTGGCAAGAGTTTAGTCGTGGCAACTGCAATTTTTTAAAACTAAAAGTCCAGTTTTTGTTTGGAAGATGCAATCACTCTTTTTTCCACCTCCATCCGCTTACAGATCAGCATTTTCTCTTCAAACTGTTACAGTATTGTGCAGATTGTAATTGTCTGCTAGTATGTGCCCATATGGTGCAGAAATACGACTTTCCAAACTGGATGAAAGAATTCTCTGAGACTTCTAATGGCTTTATTTGTCAAAATTACTGTTTCTAGTAGATGCAGATAAGTCAACCAATAATTATAGATGCGTGTCTAGTGACATATTTCTTCTTACAGCAGGTATTAATGGCAGATCAGTAATCAGTTGTTTCTTTCAAAAATGCACAAGTCTTGATTTGAAATATCCCCTTTGTTAATTTGATTATTTTTTTCCCGAATTTATAAACCGTTTTAAAACCCATTAAATTCATCTCCGCAGTGTTTGAGATTACAAAGTCCAGAGGTGACGTGTACCTTTGCATGATCATGATGGTATCTTGGTGATAGTATATACAAAAGTTGTACAGATTTTAGTAGGAGCTGCACCAAGTGTAGATGCCTTACATGTTCTGAAATGACTGGCATAAGATGTTAAACATAAGATTTTTTTGTTGTTGTTATTGATTTTAATGGCACTTTTAACGTGTTATTGGCTATTCCATGCCAAGGAAATGGGAGTTAAGTGCCTTTCCCAAGGACACACCAATGTTGCTGACCCAAGCTGGCATGGGTGAGTATCAAACCTGTGACCCTTGGATTACGAGTTTGCTGCTCTATCAACTGAGCTACCATGGCTCCTTAAACACAAAAAAAAACTTTATTTTAAATTGGATAATTGAACATTAAATATTAGCTATTTATTTTTACCAACAGGTAATTAAAAATGTAAAATTAACACTTAAAGTAAAACCTGTCTTGAGAGACCACAATTTCTGCCAACAAAAGATGGTCTCTCAAGACAGGTGGTCTTTTAAAACAGGTCTGTGCAGGATGGCCAGTTTTTAAGGTCAAAATCTTCTGTGTTTAAGAAGAAACAATACCCATAATTACTGTACATATATTTTATTCCGTGTTCATAGTTCTTGTTAAAATTTTACATGCATTGATCATTTAAAAAAAATATATTTTTTAAATAGAGTAATAAAAATACATTAATCATAACATTTACGTTTTTATTTGAAGTTCACATGTAGTCTTTTAGCATATGAATTGCAGATTTAACCGTAAGGTTATAATTACTTTTCCTGTCCATAAATTTTCAACTTAGCTATGATAACATTTACTCACTAAATTTATTTAGAGCCAAAATCCAAAACCTAAGCAGAGCTGTCAACCACTCTGGATTTTGCTGAATTATTTAGAATTTTTATTGAAAATTCTGCATTCTGAATTACATTGAAGAAATTCAAGAAAATCCAAATTTTTGGGGATACAATGTTGAACATGTGTTTTCTGTGTGGACACAGGTAGAAAAGAAAAGTACTTCAGCACCAACATGTTCGACTGGTACATAGAATATTGTTTCTTCAATGTGAAAAACTGAATGTAGATAACAAGAAATTATTCTGCGAGACTGTAAATATGTTGATAGTTGTACATGGCCTAATGCAACTCAAATGCAAACCTCCTCATCAATACAGCGGACGTAAACAGAAAAAGAAGATGCAAATAATTCATAAGGAACACTATTGTTTATATTTGTTGTTTTGCTATAAAATGTTGAAAGAATTCAAGGTCTTGGAATTGGACGAATGGATACACCATTTATTCTCACAGGACCTTAATTGTTACTGACTGTATACAGGTAGGTATAGTCTCATAGGAAGATGGAATAGGATTGTATAGATGTTTGTTGCTTTTAATGTACATGTTATCCATTGCAGTTGTGCTGCTTAGGTTCTGAAAAATTGATGCTAGGATTCCTGATAAGAATGGTCAGTGCTTATTGGTTGGCATCTCTCTATACTGTCTCCAGGACACAACTGTACCATATAATGTGTGGAAATTTGTAACCAGACTCAAATTGTCCCTTCATTTTGTGCGTATCTCAGTGTAGCTCACTTGAGAACAATACTTCAGCTATAGCTACTTGGTAATTGTGGTTACAAAAGATTTAATAAAGTTCTCGTTAATCCGGACTCCATTTATCCGGAAACCTCGCTATCCGGACATAGTTCAATGGGAACGAAATTCCTAAACGTTAATTTGCTCTGTTAATCAAGAAATCCGGAAATCAAAATCTGGGACCAAAGTGTAAAATTACTATAAAACTTGCTCGATAATCCGGAAATAATCTGTCCAAAAATAAGAAAATTTGAAGAATCGTATATGAAAATACAGTCAGTAGGATAACACAGATTCACCTACGCAAATTTGGAGGTGCGTCAATGTATCAAGCTCTGATTGGTCAAATTATAGTGGCACTTTAAAGTTATAAATTGATCACGTGATCATGTGTGTGGAAGAACTTCAAGTAGCGTAACCATATTGTAACCAGCGATTGTATAAACAATGTCTGTGTTTGCTAGTCGTCGGAGGGGGTGTTAATAATTAAATAAACACACGGGGAAAAATTGTCCACACTTTTGACGTAACATGTTTAACAAAATTAAGTGTGTCATTAAGTCTCTTTGTTGTTTACCAATTGTATGTAGCAATCACAGTTTGTTGATGGCTGTACAAATAAAGTTGATTGCTTTAAGCTGTGGAGAGTATAGGGCTTCATTTCAGAATAAAAAGCGACATCATTTATTGGCTCATTAGCAGCTATAACAGTTGTAAAATACAACTTTTAAAAATGACTGCATTTTATTAGTTTACAATAACGCATTTAACTGCGAGATATCCGTTTGTATTCATTGAACTTTTTACATTATTATGGCGACACCATCATGTAAGCGTTGACGAGTAGAGATACTGGCCAGCATAAAAAAAAAAATTTGCCAGCACAAAGATCACCCAAAAGGAAATTGACATAATAAATGTATGTACAGTACATACATGTACATAGTGTGATGTGTTCGATGTGTTAATTGTTTAAACTTATATTTATGTGTATGTACAAGTGCATGTTATAATAAAGTGAAATAAACAGAACTCAATAGATGTATTCATTAATTTATTTCAACCATTATTAAATATACAGTACATTTACAGCTAGCAAATACATGTATATGTATATGGTATGATGAAATCGTAAAACAAAAATGTGCATGATTCAATTATCTGGAAAACTCATTAATTCGGACGTAACGAGGCTCCTCTGTACATGGTTTTGCCATAAAGATGTTCATAGCTGTGCTGAAATACATATTTTGCTTAAAAATTGTGGCTGATGATAGCATGTAGCAGGTGGTTGTGCATGCCAGTGCGTTTATATAGTAAATTTGATACATACACAATGATTGTCAGCGTTCCATGAGTAAAATTGTTGCGATTTGCAACTATAAATTCAGAATTAGTGAAAACTGCCAACTGGTCGTCCCCACTGCCGATCTTGGGAATGATAATGTGGCAGTTTTCGAAAATACATGTGCATAATTTCTTTTCAATTGTGGGACTGCCAGTTTCTACATTAAGTCGCCATCTTTACATGTAAGTCGTCAGGTTAACAGCCTACAAGTGACTGTCTAATACATAACCTGTGCAGTTAAGCTCAGTTGATGGTCAGAAAAATGTAGACATTCCAACAAATACAGAAAATTAAGTCTGTAGGGAACTTTCAGTCGAACTATAATAAATGCAGATATGATTTAGGCTTTATTAATATAATCATCAAAAGAAAATGAAGGTAAACTCCCTTTTTCAGTGGATTGTGGCAAAGCATTATGTTAAGAGATGGTTTGGAGAATTTCCAGATAGTTAACTTAAGTGGATTGCATTAATTTACACCTCATTCTCTGCTGGTCTGAAGGTGAAGCAAATGACAACTCTTAATAGTTATGTCAGCTCTAGATAAACATGTACTAATAAAAAGAACCTTATTCTTGTTTTCTTCTAATTACTCTTTAATTTGCTTGACTATTTGTCACCTACCGTTAATACCCCACTCCATTGATTTCTGCTCTAAATGTCTATGGTGACAAGTACATTAGTGCTTTGCAAAATAAAACTGGAAATGGCCACATAAATTTTAAAGTAGGTTGCCCAATGGCTCCTAAAATTTGATAGGTACTTAAAGTGCTGATTTTCGTCACGAGTGACTGGTTGTCGTTGATAGTAGAGGTTACTGAAATCGGGTCGACTGTATAGTCATTCTAATCCAGAACCTGAATGTAATAGACATAATGCATACATGTAAAATAAGGTCGTCATGTTTAAGATGTGTAAATGAGTTGGTTTCATGTTGACCTTGTAAATGTTTACAAAACCTGCCTTCCGTTTAGATGATAAATAAAGCACATTACAAAATGACCTAACTTTGTAACCTGGTCTTATTCAAAATGGTTTAAGTAAGCATGGCAAATGATCTCCAGTTTAGAAGTATTTCACCATTGTTGATATCAGCGGCAAACAGAAAGCTAAATGTTGCAACCTATGCTCTACAGAGATTTTCTAAACAGAGTTTCTGCCTGAATAACTAGAATTGACCGTATCTCCCCAAATGAGAGAGGGAGAGACGGCATCTTCCAGGAGAGAACTACTGTCACCACCCTTGAGGTAACAGCTACTTCTCTGAGGATTGATTGTGCTCCCCTGAATAAAAGAGGGAGGAGCAGCATCATTGCCAATAAGATAGTGTCATCTAAGAAAAGGGCAGCATCTATTCAGGGGTCAAGCTAGACTTGAATTTTAGGGAGAAGTGGCATCTCCTTTTAGACAGAATAGGGAAAAGTGAGAGCTGAACAGGGAGAAGTGGGAGCAAAACAAGAAATGCAGTATATATATTATGTGTGTGTGTGTGCTCTGATTCTCATATTTGAACCGTGTCCTCATTTTCTCAAAATTCATAAAGTACTGTCACTCAGCGTACATCTAAAAAGGCACAGCAAAGTCATGTTTGCTTTCCTAACAAAAGAAGGTCACCCATTTTGGCTGGTAGCGTGACCCCTGTCTGTTGCTAAGGGCTATAAGCTTGCTGGGATCTGCTTCCTTCCCCCCCCCCCGGACTAGAGGAGGGAGATGAAGTGCCATCCAAAGCACAAGCACAGCCTTAACCCTGTGAGGGGGAGGTAGAACTGAGCCCTATTGTGGAGTACTGTTGTGGGTACCACATTCTCTTTGTATACGGGAGGGTTAACATTCTCCAGGTACCGAGATCGGGCAGTGTGCAGTTCATGCAACCCCAAGAAGGTAATGCATTGTTCTAGCTGTTTCTGTTCAGAGGAAAGTTATTTCTACCGATCTCTATTGCCATTAACTTTAGGTGACTGGTGACCAATTACTGGGTACAGACCACCGAATACCGGTCGAGACACAGGGTTTCCTTGGGGAAAAATAGCAGCTTCCATCTGTACTTCCATTCCTGATAAAGATAGAGATCCCCAGTCTCTGTCCAATCTGGGCTGGAGACAGTCAAGATCGACTCATTTGCCCAGTTATTGCACTTAGGTTCTATGTAGGAATTGCTAAAGGGGGAAGGAAAGGTAGGAAAAGGTTTTTTCTCCTCTTAAGGGGCTCAGCTGATGTTTCAGAATCCTCCATCTGTAGATGGATATTGCTCAACCCATCAAGAAAACTTGTCTGTCTCTTACTGAGAGAGACCTCTCATTCATGAGGATAAAAGACCATGAAGTAAGGGCTATTGCTACTTCTTTGGCCTATCTTAATCACTTGTCTTTGGAGGATATTATGAAGGCTGCATTTTGTTGATTGCACACAACCTTCTCTTTTTACCTTAGGTCCTTATTAAACCAGGCCCAAGGTATTTTTTTCTCTGGGTCCACTTGTAGCTGCACAAACAGTGACCCAGACTGCTGCTGTATAACAGCAGTTTAGTGGCTGGGCTACATTCCATCAGCCACCCTCCTTACTGACAAATTCAGCTAAACAATAGTGACAGCTAATATATTACTGATATTAAAATATAGTGTGTGGGGGGGGTGTAAAACTAATTTTAATTTTGTAATACTTACCTGTCGCTATTACTGTAGATGCCCTTCTCACACCCTGCTCTGATGTCCTTCATTAGTTAGGGTCCTAGAAAAGAATGAGGATGTGCTATTGTGCATGGGCTGTTGCTGCAAAGTCAGATTGGGTCAATGCATGTGTTCTAAGAATTTCTATAACAGAAAGATGTTACTTCTTGCACGGACGAGAGTTTTTCCATTGCGGAAAGAGTACGCTAAACATTACTGACAAGTAATTAGTTCTGCCTCCACTGCATTTTCGAAATTAAGGAAGAAGACTTTACTTTTCCTATTAATAGCCCTAATGAAACCAACTCATGTTTGGTACAAAGTGCCAGATCTGTCATGTATGGGGATTAAACACGTTTACACGGAATCATTTTGTATTCCAATGGTCATGTAAATGTTTAAAATTTTTGGTACACGTGATAGCCTTAATGTAAAACATAATCACAGTTACAGTATATGAAGTAGTGTCTGATAATTAAAGGTATAACAGTTATAACCACTTGTGATTCTTTCCCTTTTCATATTCAAGCTTGACATTAGACTAGGAAAAATGAAGAAATTTATGAAGATGAATAATGAGACAAGTAAATATTCGGGTCGGGACAACACACTTTTCTAAAGTCATTTGTCCTGGACAGATGGCTTGGAAAAAAGTTGTACCACCCTGCATACGTCTCAATTATATGATAGGAAATTCATTTTATTATTTTAGGTTTAGAAACCATTCCACGCTAAGCTAGGGTGGTGCTGGAATTTCCTTAGTACAGTACACGCATCATGTTTTTATGATTCACCACGCAAATTGAGTGGGCATGGAGAAAGGGCAAGGGATTAAGTGCCCACTATGAGTAGTTTAAGTCCACTCAGTCTGGTGGATTTTCACACTAATTTAGTGAAAATCCACTCAGTCTAGTGGAAGTGCGTGATGGATTTTATTGCAGTTGTCGTGAGTCGTAGTGGGTTTTATGGCACCCCTCGTTGATTCTATTGTATTCGCTCCGCGAGTCGACACACTAAACAAACAGATGGGAGAAACTCCAACACCGTAAACCCGAACATGGCAGGTATCAATTTCATACCTTTACCTGTACCTTTACCTGTACAGTGGCAACATTTCCTGTGTATTTATCAGTAGCCTGGCTGAGGATACATACAGACGAACACTTGTAACGTAGACAAAATATGAGGTTTTATATTTCTTGGATATCTTTCCACCGCTGTCCATGACAAAGCGTACATCAGAAATAATTACTTAGCTACAACGTACATCCCTGCTGATTTAATACATGTATATGTACCTGTTAGCATATACAGATGCGGAAATTGACATTGTTCTGCATCAAGCGGTAACTTCGAGGTTCTTTCTCAATAAATGATATTTCATAATACTGGTTATTAATTTGTCGGTTTCCCTTTAATTTCTATACCATTTCCAAGACCCACTTTGAAGAAATCATTGAAAGCAGTAATATATATAGAACTCGAAAATAGATTACAAACGAACGCCATAATATTTATATTGAACATGTACGATCATGAACACTGGCACATTATGACATGTATGTCATAATTCTTGCCAAAGTATTTTAAAATAAAAAAAGTTACACAAGCTATACTACAGAAAGGTTCTTCTGTACTGTTACCCTTAAACTTTGAAAATAACATTGTTTATGAGACAGTACGGCAATTTTTTTAATGAACGGAATTGTGTACACTGTATTGACTGTTGCGCTCTATCAGTGGCCATTCATGTCATAAACAAGTGATTTCAATGAGAAAAAAAGTTTTTTCCTGTCTACACTTTTTTCACGAATCTACATTGCATCACCAGGAACTGGCTGAGGAGTATCATTCTTTGAAGCCAGCCGCTACACCTGTTGCTGTAGCTTCCTGCCTCGAGTCAACAACAGTCCGTCATGACAGTTTCTATATGTCATCAGCTAATGTTCAATGTCGCGCTTCGATGTTTCAAAATGTACAGTACAATAACTGTTGAATGAAAATATCACAAAACCACACACCTTAAAACTAAAAAGATGTTAGTTTGTGAAAAAGAAATTTGTACTGAGAAATCCATTTGATTTTAAGTTCTCATATTATAGTGTAAAACTGGTCTCTAGCGTTATATGAAAAACTAAATATAATTATTTTTATTTTCCCATTTAGAGACCTACCATTTAACTTAAATTTAGGGGGGAAAAAAGTGTAATGGCCTTGATGCACGTCTAAACTATCTAAAAATCAGAACACGTGTAGTTGTTTCAAGCTATATCCCATCCCCTCCGTCTCTCTTTCTCTCCCAGTCTACAACCCCCCCCCCCACTCCGTTGCGTAATAAGCAAATTGAGTAGAAGTCTTAAATGACTTAAATTAGGACAATTCCTAGCAGCTAAATGTTTCTTGTTGTCACAAAATCAAAAGCTTTAAAACTAAGAAGATATTAGTTTGTGAAGAGCGAAGTTAGACAGAGAAACACATAGCTGTTAAGTGTTGATATTATTGCGTAAAACTGGTTTCTAGCGGTATATAAAGCAAACTATAAAGTACTTTTATTTTCCCGATAAGGGACTAAGCATTTAAATGTAACATGCTGCAATGGTCCTGATTCACATCTAAAATTATTAATATTTTATTTTCTAAAAATCACAACAAGTATAATTTTGTTAAAGCTAAATCCTATCACACCCGCACCCCCAGTAGCACATAGAGTAGAAGCTAAATTACTTAATCAGAATTCAAGTATGTCATGGGAATATTGTTGTGAAAACACCAAGGGTTTCTGTTTAATGAAGCCACTTCAGCTGGGATAAGATCCTGTAATGCAAGTGCTAGAAAGACGTGAATGAAACCGCGTTATATAAACAAGTAGTGCGTCAACCCTGCCTCTGGGCATAAGCGGCAACTTCAGTGTGTTTTCTCAATAAATGATATTTCATAAAAGAACTTCTTGAACTAGTTCTTAATTTGCCATAGTTTCCCTTTAATGTCTACACAGTTTCCAAAACCTTCTTTAAAGAAATTATTGAAAGCAGGATACAAATACCTTTATCTGTAGACTTCGAAAAATGATTATTTCAGAGTAGGATAATTTTTAAATGCGCCGAATTCGTCTACACGATATTGAAGGCTGCTCTCTTTCAGTGGCTGTTCATGCCGTAAACGAAGTGATTTTTATGAAAAAGGTTACTTTCTTCGTCACCTTAATGAATCTATCATCAAGCACCAGCCGATGAGTGACATTTTTACTTTCATGTTAGCCGCTACGCTTGTTAACAATGGCCATTCAGGAAGGTGTTGAGCTTCTATCTTTTTTTTTTTTAGCCCCGATGTTGCAAAAGAAGCATTAACTTCATGAAAATATTTTTGTTGCATGTGGATCAACGAATTTTGGACTTGTAATATGGAGTGAGAAACGCAATGTTGTCAAGTTGTGATATTTTGCGTAAAATTGCTTTTCTAACGGTATATAAAATAAACCATATAAAAATTGTATTCTCCGAATTAATCTTGCAACGCAGCGCATATAATACAAGTCTATCGCAGCAACACAAAGCTATTACATGTTTATGAAAGCTGTATTACACTACAAGCTTTTTTTTTTTTTAATGCATCTTTTTTGTAATAAAATGTGTTATTACAAGCAAGCATCAGAGAGAGAGTATGCCCCATAACTTTTGATTGATGTTAGCCGTAGCTTTTATCGCCAACTTGGAAACAGGCATTGATAATTAGAGAGTATACATTTTTGAAATGTTCATCTTCATTTTGGAATTCGTCTACTGACAAAATTTAGAAATACAATTTTGATTCCACTTTTTATTTAAATAAGTTAATATGTAAATAGCTGCTTGGCAATTAATTTTTTATTTAACAAGAATTTATATAATTCACTGGGTTATTAGTGTCCATTGTCTTATTTTCTTATTATCTATTGTCGAATCTGGTCATAATTAACCATGTACGAACTTAATGCTTCAGAAATTTAATAGACTGAAAGTCCAATGAGTGAGCATTACTGCAATAATCAAGGTGAACCTGACAATATTCACGACCACCTTAGAATTAATATGAACGGTTCAAAATGAACAGGAAATAATTGGGATTTACAACCTCTGAAGCCAAAACTTTTCCACCTCCAGGTCGGAGTAGTTAACGAAAAATAAGAAGCCAGGTGTTTACAGCAATCGGTGCAATAATAGAGATAGATTTTATAGTCTTGGCTAACAAGTGGCATAGCAATTTCGGGTGATGTACAAGGCATTATTGATAGATATGATCTGTTCAGCTTGCGTGTAATACAGTACAAGTTAAACAAGGGGAGAAAGAAGTAATTCCAAAGTACAAAAAAATCTTACTGAATGATACATTAATTAAAACACCAGAAATTTTAAAAGTTTCGCCAATTGAAACAAATTAACTGTGATTACACACTTTTTGTCGCTTTCACCCGTCCATTTGGTAATATTAAACTCTTCAGATGACCAAACCAGCAATCCTAAGTATATTTTTTAAAGCTGTTGGTCATAGAATGCAGCATCACGTGCTTCGTAGCGTCAGTGTAAAAACAGTAGGTCTAAGGTAAAAGTAAACACGCGTCTAGTTCATGAGAAAATGTGTCGCATGGACATGTATATTTGAGTCGCAAGTACTAAACAGGCTGGAATAGTAGAGGTTGTATATTGGATAGCGCCGTGTATATTTCATTGTGTGGGAACATTTTAAGCAGACCATTTAAAAGTGACTGCGGTAATTAAAAACAAAATCACAACATTTCTCGCATTCTTTTATTTTAATAACGGAATGAAACCCGCTAATACATGAATTTACGTGTGATTTCTTTTACCTTTTGTTTGTTTAAAACAGAATCTCTCTCTCTCCCCCCCCCCCCCCCCATTAAAATTAAGATAATTAAACTCTGTATAATTTGTGAAGCATCATTCGTGACTCTTTGCTCAGCAATTTATCTTTCATCTGTTTCAATACACGTATGTGAATGCGTTTTAGTGTGCGAATCTTTGAATATTAAACGGCATTGCATACAAATTAAAAAGAGCATTCTGCACTGTGTGGTGTAGCTGAGCCAATAGGTAAGTTCCACGCGTGGTAGAGGGCGTCCACTATTACATAATTATATTGCTGCGACTTTCAAATCGGCAATAAAACTTAATCCGTCCACGACGACCAATATATCCTGTCCATGCTGTGTCCAGCGTGAAAAGGATTAAGCTCCACGGTCACGACATGTTTTTTTCATAAAAACACGATGCGTGTACTTGTAGTTCAGATTTTGTTGTAGGAAAATACATAAAAACCTGTATTTACAGTCGATTCTTTTGTAGAGAAAAACTGTACAGTGGATTGCATTAATTTACTCTTCATTCTCTGCTGACAGTTAATTCTGCCAAACACTTGCTTTTCTATTACAACACTGCATAGGTTTTAGATGTTTATCTAAATATAGAGCAGAACATAGAGACTGTAAAATATGGATAATGCATACCTAAAAATGAGCATGTATGGATAATAAGCGCATATATACATGTGAAAAAGAAAATCAACTTTGAAAAAACTGTATCGGAGTAGAATTTCACTAAGCATCAATACACATAGGAAATAAGCACATATGGTTTTCACTAGTTGAAAAAATAAGAGTATACACTTATTTTCTAGATTTTACTGTATCGCCAGTGTTTTTGTGTCTCTCTTATTTCTTTGTACCCTATATTCATTGTTGCCTCAGGATATTCCAGTTGTAGCTCTGGTGCACTAGCATACCGTTTAGAATGCACTTCATTTGTGCCCCAAAATGAACTGTATGCCAGTCTGAAAGCTTTGTTCAACTGGTATAATTTGATATCTGATTGGTCAGTTTGACTTTAGAGATTAACTCGTTTGATTTCATTGAAAGACAATTCATTGCAGTACACAAGGTGTCACAGGGCCAGTAACATATTTCACACATAGTATAGTGTATGTTTTATACATACACTGTACTGTGGCTGTGTTTCAATGTTACACGCCCCTGTGATGACATTGAGGATTGATGTAGTAGCTAAGAAATCCTACCATGCAGCAAAAATAGATTATAAAATCAGGAATCCTTGGAGAATGGGAATAACTGGAGAAGCAAGTTGATAGTTGGCTACAGTATCATAGCCTTGACTGATATTTTGGATATATAGAGAACCACACCAATGGGGGAGGTACTAACATTAGTACTTGGAGATAGTGTGAAATGAGAGATAATGTTCAACAAACTGACAGCATGGCAAAATATTCTGTAGAATGGAATCTGCATTTGTTGGAATGTTCTTATTTCTGTGGTGGTGGGTATAGGATTGTGCTGAAAAAAATAATGTTAATATCTTCTTTCTTTTTTTGCCTTGCAGTAGACATCATATTTTTTCTACTTAAGAAACTAAAGTAAGCATTCAGTATTCATTTTTGTTTGAAGATTTTTATATCCAATTGTTTTATTTTGTGGAAAAAGAATTGTAATTAAAACGACCAGGAAAAGGCATTTTATTTCATTCAAAAAGACAAAAAATTAATTTCTGCCAAATTGAATTCATCCGCTTGAACCCCCTACCAGGGTGCTATCCCATGACTCCAGTTGGGGCTGCTGCCCCCACGCTCCCTGCAGATCATAGTAAGATCCTTTTCAACTGCTTTTAAGATCATGTTGGCAGGTGTGACACTGGATTCTTTATAGATGAATCATTATCATATTTGTCCTAAGTATTTCTATTGCACATACTTACACTTGACTTAACACACATATTTGAAACCCTTTATTTGTTGAGATAAATTGAACATGCCTGCTTTTGTTTCTCTTGCAGAAGTATACAAGTTGATGGCAAGACTATCAAGGCACAGATCTGGGATACTGCAGGACAGGAGAGGTACAGGGCCATTACAAGTGCGTAAGTATCGGCAAGGAGATCAAGACAAACTCCTTTTTTTAAGTCCCACCACAACAATGGTAATTCTTGAAGTGTTACCCTTGTCCATCACTGCGTCCATCGCACAACCGACTGGATGGCCTAGGGACTTTCCTTTTTTCTACCTATATGCCCAAATAAGTGACATGTCCCAATTATTCTGAAATGCAACTTATTTCTGCCACCAGAGCCAGAGTTTGCATAATATTTAAAAGTACATACATTTTGGTGGTTACCTTGAAAAGTGCTTGAAGTTGAGAATGGCTCCAAAAAGTACTGGACAAGTACTTGAAAACACTCAGTAGTCCTTGAAAAGTGCTTGAATTTAGAAACAAATGCATTTCATTAAGAAAAATTTAATTTGCTTAACATAAATATGAAGAGAGAAAATAAAATGTACGTTAGAAAAGTTAGAAACTCAATCTTTTTTGAATTTTAATTCCTTGTTAGGTCCCTTGCGTTCTTTAAGACTTCAGGTTGGGTCACTTGCGTGTTCATTAGTACTCTGCCTTGTTTGGGATTGTAACCACCTCATGATGTAAATATATGGATGCTGTGTTGGTAAAGTGCTTTGTGAAGAGAAGCATATTTTTCAGCAAGATTTCCATCAGCACACGTGTTATATATATATATATATATATATATATATATATATATATATATATATATATATATATATATATATATATATATATATATGTAACACCAGCAATAAACAATGAGCTATGTGTTTTGTTTGTCGAAAGACTTTGTATACTATTGGTGGGAATGTTGCCATTGTCTTGGGTACCAATCATAGTAGTCCAAAATAAAAGTCGTAATGGTACGAATCTGGCCCTTTGACATCTAAAATCACTCAAAATGAGTATAAAAACAGTGCTTGGTGAATACAGTCATACTTTTTATTTAGTTCAAATTAGTAAAGAAATACCATAGAAATAGCACCATGTGCAAAATCATCAGGATCTGACAACTCCGCTACATAAAAAATGTCTTAGCATTTGACCTCCCCTCTAAAGTTCCTTCCATCACTATAATTTGGGACTTGTGGAGCTAAGATAACCTCACCTAGATCAATGTGCAAAATTGCCTCGATGTCTCGTAGCCAGAGTGAAAAGCATACAGATAATAAAATATTTACAATAGTAATGCATTAAGAATACTGCTAGCTTAAACAGGCAAAACTCAGGGAGTTAGAAAATCAAGAAAACAAGGCGGCTAACTCCCAAACTGATTTAGATGAGATGACTGCACCTCTACCCCCATGACCCACCCCTTTGAGCTATAGTGTGTCCTCCTAGGCCTAGTTTAACAAAAATATTTAGTAGTCCTTGTTTAAGAATGTAATACTTAATTATGAAATTGTGTGGACTCTACATACATTCAAATTTTTACAAATAATGCCAATCAGTCCTCAAAATGTGGCCACCACTACTAAAAGTAGAAATCCTTTAAATGACTTCTTTTAAAAAAGCACTGAACAGAATTTGACATTATTTTATAGAAAGCATCCTCGTGCATAGGCAGAGCTCTCCGTAAGATTTTGAAAGTGAAGGTCCAGATCTATATTTCTTGGAGAGTCCATTATTTAGAAATTTGTATTACCAATTTTGAAGACTGTGGTTCAGGAGCAGCAACTGGAAGTTCTCGAGTCAGGGACTCTCACTACAGGGAATTCTGAAAGGGATTTAAAGATTTTACAAGTGATGTCTATCCACCAGTATGATTGCCATTACAAAAACAAATATTGAAAATAAATGTAACCAACTTTATATCAAAAAAGCTGCCAAACAGAGTTTTACCAGTTTTGATGGAAAGCATCCTGGATTAAAGGCCATTCAATATTGGACAAATTAATGCTTATGTGCAATCAAATATGGATGAAGATACAAAAATATAAAACCTTGAAAGAATTCTTTTTGTAACCTGCATTAAGCAGCATTGAAAGAAGCTTCTTTTATAGAGTGCATCCTCCTGACCCAGAGTTCTTGTCCAAAACTGCTCTTGCATTTGGGTGTTAGGTAGATGTCAACAGGGTGAGTGATCCTGGGACACTGTGGTCTCTTGATTTTACATGAAAATTATTAAAATGCATTTAATATTTACAAGTTCTCTTGTAAGTGCAATGATGTGATTTCCATGCTTTAAGTATGGGACAAATTTCCAACAATGGAAATCTGGAGAATTCCAAAAATGAAGCATTAATGGAGTGCCTGTTGCATATGCCAAGTACAAAAATGTAAACCAGTCATTAACTCAGAACTTGTAAAAAAAATCTTGCTGAAATTTATTTTCATTAATTAAGACTGGATGTCTGCAAGACTGTGGCAACTTTAAACTTTGTAACTCTGCTCCTCAAAGGGTAATGAAAGTAGCAATGCACATGCATATTCCAAAATATGTAGGGAAGCAGAATTCTCTCCATCCCTCCTTCCCTTTCTTGTTGAGCATATCAACACCCGATCAGAAAGAAGTTTTTTATGTGAACTTAATTAAATAAGTTTAAGGCTATGCACCTCCAGAGAAAATCCTGCACTTTTTGAGGGAATGCGGTTTATGTAACAAATGTTTACCCTATATTTGAAGGATTTTATAAATTTTGTTACCTTTATCTTTATTTTACATGCATTATACAGAATTTTATAATCTTTACCTTTATAATTTATTCAAAACTGTACACTTCTCCACTTCACTACTTTCTTACTACAAAACCATAGGCACGTGATGCAAGCTTAGTACTATGATGGTCCAGAATCAAGAAAAGACTTTGTTCAGAATGAAGACAGCCAGTTTAAAACCAATCTAATATATAACCCCTTAGATAAATTTACAATAAGAGACCAAGTTTGTAACTCAAGAAATTGGTTTCATACCTTCATCTCAATTTCTGAATGGTATTTTGATTTTTGTGAATCGGTGTCATTTTAATTTGGAGACATTTTCCTTTTCGACGAGCTTTACAAATCTTTATGAGTTACACATGTGAGAAGTTAAGAGGCAGAGAATGTCTAAGTGCAAGTCATAGAGGTCATGTAGATGTGCAGTACTGACTTTTTCAGCTATAGGCATCATTTTTGAGAATTTGATTACAGATACTTATAAATGGTAATTATTCAACTTATTTTGCTTCATGTCGATCATTATTTCTTGCAAGATCATTATATAAACGCCAGGAAATGTATGACAAAATTTGTGTTAAAGCGCATGGACATTTTTGGATGTTACTAAACTAAGAGGTGTAATCCAGTTTAAAACCAGATTGAATGTTACGCGCTGTAATCTCACAATCAAAGTGCAGTACATTTCAAAAGCATTTATTCTACCCCTTGTACTGGTAATGATTAGACCCAACATCCACTTTTCTTGACTCCCATTGTAAAAGTCCATGTCAATCAATAATTTACATGTGGAAGCAAAGATGTTGATCACTCAACATTGAGGAATAAACAGACCTTGGTAAAACAATATTAGTATTAAATTTACTAGCAAAAATTAATATGTTTTTTAAAAGATCGGTAAAGTACCTACATGAATACATTGATGTACATTTATGTATTTGGTGAGCTAGAGACCAAGAGGTTGCTGGAAATATTTTTTACAAATGTGACCTTTGCATGGGATGTTAAATTTAAATAGCGTCAGTCACCAGCTGCAGAATAAGAATTTGTGAGCTCTCTAACAATGCTCAACATTCTAGCCATAGCATGTTTTTTTTCACAGATATTACCGTGGGGCTGTAGGAGCCCTCTTAGTCTATGACATTGCCAAGCACCTTACCTATGAGAATGTAGACCGCTGGTTGAAAGAACTGAGGGACCATGCTGATAACAATATTGTCATAATGTTAGTAGGAAACAAGAGCGACTTGCGACATTTAAGAGCAGTACCAACGGATGAAGCTAAAGCTTTTGCAGGTAACATTTTCTAGTGATTACAGTTTGAAACTAGAACAACTGCAATGGCTCCATGGTTTTTGTTACATTTTCCTCCCCCCACTTTCTCTCCCCAACCAATAATGACTCCGGTCATAATGCAAAATCTGTCGCATATAATGCATCTTTCTACCAGTTTAGGAGAAGTAGTTACAAAGATATGAAGGATATTACAATATCCCCCCACTTCAGCATGGGGATCACCAGAAAATGGATCCAATACTATTTATCACAGTATACCCCCACATCATGGTTGTTGTATACCATAGGTATGGCAACCTTGAAAAAAGGTTCCAGTTGAAAATCAGCAACTGTTTCCATAGTAGAAGTTTTTATTTCATACATTATTATTGAATAAAGTATTAGATAAAATGATTAATTTGATTAGTAATGGACCTGGTTACGTCAACTGTGTGATAATTTGCTTCTGATTGTACTACAAAAATTCAATTATTTACTAATTTTTTTCAAAGATCACGTGTGAATTGTGAATTTTTGGCAGGAATTCTGTACATAGTAATGTAGTTTCTGGCATTTATGGTTATCAAATTGGCACCAATATTGACTACTGTATTTTGGTGTGTATAACGCGCACTGGTGTATAATGCACACCCCGAATTTCGACCCAGTATGAGGAGGAAAAACATGGTTCTGACATATAACGCGCATGTGATATAATACATTTTAAAATCTTACTAATTTCACTCCGTTTCGTAGCATGACAACAGCCTGCCATTTTGGATAGTGCACATATCATCATTTGTTACATGATGTTTGAATTCTTTACAATAAACTAGCGCCTGACTGTTTCTCTGGTCTTTTCTGTCTGTACGTTGCACCCAATTATAACCAATACTTTTTATTTCATATATTGTAAAGAATGAAAGTGTCAAACTTTGAGGCATATCTTTCTGATTTTATGGTCGGCCCTTAAAAGGGCCGTTTTAAGGTTCACTTTGTTGATGGAGTTCAGTCTATTGCATCAAATCCCTCAAATTCCTCTTTGTCGTCAACACTCTTGAAAAGTCACCATATAGTGGCAAGTATCCCCACCTGTATGTCATCATTCCTGGCATTTGATCGAATACAGGATGCTATGTGAAAGTTCAGGTCTAGTATTTACACTTATTTGGACTATCATGACACTTCTAAAATATATCTCAGTGCCCTAGATAGAATTTACCAAGACAATACTTCGTAATTATGTTTGGCACATCAAAACTTTAGCCGGCGCTGATTACCTTTAAAAACACCACGCTGAGTTAATTAAATATTGCTCACTCTGTTGTAACCAAGAAGAATTAAATGATGTGGTTTAAGATTAGAAATAAAACAAAGAACCAGGCTTATTTTCCAAAGAAAAGGAAATAAATTGCAAGTTTACCTAGACCAAGCATTGTAACTATGTTCAGCACATCAAAGCTAAGCCGGCGCTGATTACCGTGAAAAGATCACACTGAGTTAATGAAGCATTGATCACTGTTTAGTCGCAAAGATCTATCAAATACTATGATTTAAGATGAGAAATAAAACAAAGAACCAAGGTTATTTTCCGAAGAAAAGTAAATAAATTGGAAGTTTACCTCGACAAAGCATTGTAACTATGTTCAGCACATCAATGCTTTGCTGGAGCTGATTATCGTGACAAGATCACACTGAGTCAATGAAGCATTGATCACTGTATAGTTACAAAAATATATCAAATACTATGATTTAAGATGAGAAATAAAACTAAGAACCAAGCTTATTTTCCAAAGGAAAAAAAAAAGAATGTTTTCCAACTTCATACATTAATTGATTATTTCAGTTCACAATAAGTCAGTGTTACCGTAACAGACAAACTGTAGTCGCAAAAAATATGTCCCCTAAATTTAATTACAATGCAACGTGCAACGGATTTAATATTTCACAAGGAGTGAATGTGACACATGTAGACAGTTATAGTGCCTTCATCCTTTCGTCAGATCGACCTGGAAAAAAACTTTATTTTAGTTTTTCTATGAAACACGCACCCCCGACTTAAAATAAGAAACTTTGGTGAAAAAAGTGCGCGTTATACATAGCTAAATATGGTATAGAGCATACAGCTTTTTTTTCTAACTTTCCATCTTCCTCTTTGAGTGTAAAATTGACCCAAAAGTCTTCATTTTACTTTGATTGCAAATGCATTGAATTGAAGCAAAATGGTAGGTGTAGCTTTTAGGATATGTTTAGGCGAAATGATAGGCTTGAGGCAACTATTTCGACTGAATCAGCGTTTAGGCGAAATGATAGGCTTGAGGCAACTATTTCGACTGAATCAGCCTACAGAAGAAGTAAATTTTCAGCCCTTTTGTGACATGCTGCCAAGATGGGATCTGACAGTATTAGCATTGTATGTTTTCTGGCAGGGCAGAAGTTTTAGTGTAAATGGTAATGTCCACATTCCATCAGCAAATAGTCACCTGACTTGGAACACATGTTCCCCAGAGTATTTTCCACATCATGTGTTGGCCAGATTGTGAGAGGTCAGGGTCACATGATCTAACTAGTTACAAGTAAGAAAGTATTCATGGATTTTCCATTTCCTAATATGTAGATTTATACGATAAAGTCTTTAAATTTGTAAGCAGAAATTTGAAAACTATGATTGAAATTATTTATTGAAAGATCAACAGTTCTTTGCTTATGTCAAATAAGAAATGAATTGTACCATATCTTTTTTATTTGCAGAGAAAAATAACCTGTCCTTTATAGAAACTTCTGCATTAGATTCAACAAATGTAGAAACGGCCTTCCAAAATATTTTAACAGGTAAGTCACCCCTCTTACATAGAAATGAATAGGGTAACATCAAAAATAGAATAAGTAATTTCAAGATCCTCTTTAGATTTGGACCAAAGATTGATTTGTATTTTAGAGGCATCTGACTTCAAGATCTTAAAAAGCTTTGAAAATGTATCTTCTGACTTCATATTTAAAAAGAAAATAAAATTGCACATTTTTTTTTTTTTTATGATTCTCATTACAAAATGAGGCCATACAATGCCTAGATTAGTAAATGTCTTCAAATCTAAGTCCGAGTCAGATGTACCAGAATGTATTTGATGCACATCTGCAGCTATGGATGGCATCTTACCACATTCCCACCCTCCCCTCCCCTGGCAGAAGCAGAAAAGGAAGGGATACATGCAATTTTGCTGCTGCCTGTTATAATGTCTGCACATACATGTGTCGGTTTCAAATCCATATTAACATGATTACTACAAAAACACTTGATGTCGACATAATTTTATTGCTGTGGGGTGGTGGATACATGTTTTACAAACACAAATTATGTGTCTGTCACAGTAAAAGTAATAATTTAAATCATCACCACAAGTGGATAGAATTGTAGTTATACCTTGAAAATAACTCTTGTTTTGACCAAGTAGTAAACAGGAAACTGCCACTCTAGCTTGTATTACTGATAGTAGTGTGGCATCCTGTTTACACTGCACCACTTTGAACAAATGATAAGCTTTTCTTTCCATTATATAGGCTTATGCTAAGATACATACGAGTTTATACCCAACTTCAGAACAGTCATTGTCTTAAACATTTGCACAACTTAAATAAACCTTTTTGATATGCTTGTCTTAAAGTAGGCATATAGTGTTATGCCATCCGTTTGTCCATTCCTTTTTTAACATTTGTTGGTCTGGTCCATAACTTTTTAACAGTAATGGAGGTCTTCATGAAACTTTTCCCAGGTATAGATCATTTTGTTGTTTATGGCCTGACATTGTGTGGGAAATGGCTGAGAGTCAGAGTACCTATCAAGGGAGGAAGAAGTACCCTTCCCATTATATTCCTCAATCCCAGGAGAGTATGGGATCCTTATCTCCTTGATCCCAGGAGTGTATGGAATCTTCCTCTTCCCTAGGGAAGAGTACTGTCCCAGTGGAATAGTTTTGTTCCAAGGCCGACGGCACTGAGAACAGAACTCCACAGTCCCAAGAGGGTATGGGACCAAATAATGCTCCTGAAGACTCGCAGAAGTCCATCAGGGTAGGCACTCTTTGATCCCAGGAGGGTATAGGATTCATGTCTCACAAAGTCGAGAGATGTAATGCTCCTGAAGAGATGCAGCACTCTGTTGTGGGGTGGTGGGGGTGGGGCAGAGGCCCAGTTAAGGCGACAGAACAGGTTACGTGTCCCTGGGAAGGGAAAGTAGCAATATCACTGTGCATTGTCTGATGGAGGCAGGCATGTAAAACATAGGACTATTAAGAATCACAGGTTTGAGGTTGTACAGAGTTCTTCACCTTGCAGAAACAAAGTTTAAAATATACCATTGTTTTTAGAATACAAGATGCATAATTTTCAATAGAACAAGTAATGAAAAGTAACAAATTAATACACACAAGGGATTATCATGCGTGATTTATAACTGAAACTGGAGACATTTAAAATAACAAGCAACACTCGAAGTAGATAATAATTTGATAATATAATTAAATTTATACGAATAGCTTGGGGTTTTATAAACGGTAGTTAGTGTGCTGGAGTACCTGGTTCGTGTTGTGACCTTGGGCAAGACACAACAAAACTTAAGTAAAGCCACTAGGCTAAACACCTTGATCAGGCTTAACCCAACCAAACCAGATGTTTTTTGTGCATTTCTGCTACACACCAATGCTTATTTTTACAAAGGAAAAAAATTCTTTGTGGAATTTACAGCTCCCTTGGGTGCATATCTCAATGGTTTTGAAAGTTAGACACCAGGGGCAGGGCCTCAGGGGAGTAGGGACAGATCAGGATCCATACTGACTGCATAGATCAATTCCTCTGGGTAATGCCAAGTGTCTATACTGTAATTGGCAGGGCTATGAACAGTTTCCAAGTTACAAATTAGGGCCAAGTCCACAGGGGCTTCGAGAGATTGATGGGACAAAGCAGATTGTATTTTTATGCCAAGAAAGTGATCCTATATATTTGGTCTAGGAAAGAATATAAATAACACAACATTAAAGAACAATCTAGCAACTATGTCCTTTAATCATTTCTTTCCCCTCTACAGTTTCAATATGTGTGTGAATTTGCATTCACAAGATGACATGTCACCTATCCAAGATAGTGATATTGGTCTCTCGTTTCGAATGGGGATTGGTTCTCAACCTATTTTTCTGTTATTTAGCTCTACTGGTCATAGACCAGAAGAGCTTATGGGATGGTCTGTTGTCAATCATCCATCTGTTGTCTGTCCGTCCATTAGGACAGGTTTGTTATCGCTACTCCTCCTGAATGGACGGTCATATCAACATGGGGTTTCACTGAAAGACTTCTTATGAAGTCTACTTGGTCCTAAATGAAAATGGTGCTGATTGGACATCCAATATGGCTGCCATGGCAGCCATCTTGAAAATCTTATCGCAACTCCTCCTGAATGGTTGGTCATATCAACATGAGGTTTTCACTAAAAGACTTCTTATGATATCTAGTTGGTCCTAAATGAAAATGGTGCTGATATGGGGTCCAATATGGCCACCACAGTGGCCATCTTGAAAGTCTTGTTATTGCTACTTCTCCTACGTGGATGGTCATATCAACATGGGGTATTCACTAAAAGACTTCTTAGGTAACTAAAAGACATCTTAAAATGTTTTATTGATCGTAAATTAAAATGGTGATGATCTGACGTCCAATATATTGCCATCTTGAAAATCTTGTTTTAGCTACTGTTCTTAAAGGGAAAGTCATTTGACATGGGGTTTTCATCAGAAGAGTCCTTATGGTGTCTGCTTGGTCCTAAATGAAAATGACTAACTCTAAATATGGCCACCATGGTGGCTATCTTGAAGATATTGTTATCTCTATCAACATTGGGTTTTTACCAATGGACTTCTTATGAATCCTAGTTTGTCCTGCATGAAAGTGGTGCCAGTTGTACATCCAATATGGCTGCCATGATGGCTATCATGAAAATCTTGTTGTCACTACTCCCCTTTAATGGATGATCATTATGACATGATGTTTTAAACAAATTACTTCTGATGGTGTCTACTTTGTCCTAAATGAAAATGGTGCCAATCTGACGTCCAATATGTTCACCACAGCAGCTAATTTGAAAATCATGTTATCACTGAAGAATATCAGAGATAGTTTCAACGCTCGGCAGTTAAAAGGAATAAATGGTCTTATCTTGAATTCCTGCAATTTTTTTTCGCCCAGTAGTGAGTCAGTCCTTTCAAGGGACTTTTGTTTCTGTTTAATTTTAATTCATTTCTAATGTGGTACCCCTGTAAAAGAAAGTGGCATTTCCCACTCTCCAGGCAGATTTAACTGGAATGGTCCTTATGCATGGTGCAAATTAGGTATCCTTTTTCAGGCAGCGATGGCATAATCATTGTTAGTGTTAAAGATTTGTGTTAAAGTTTTTTCATGTCAGATACGGGTGGGCAAGGAATACATTAACACAAGTGGTGGACTCTTGAATTCTTTATGACACTAGTCTTATCCTTAATCTTTTCAAAGAAAAGTTGGGGTTATATGATTCTACCCATTCATTCATGCACGACTTTGTATGTAACGTCATGCAACTGTAATCAAGGGTAATGGGTTCATAACCGGGTTAGCTACCTCTGTGTTCTTGGGAAAGACACTTAGCTCCCATTTCCTCGGCATGATATAGTCTGTAATGTTTTAAAAGTGCTGTTAAAGCCAACAAAACTCCTACACGATTCAAGCTATATATTTAAAATTTGGGGATACTATTGGGGGTTGGTTGGAGGTGGATTGTGGGTGAAGCTTTGGGGGTTGGGGACAATTGTGTGCATAAAGTGGTTGGAGTAGGAATAATTGAGAAAAGTATGGGGATTATGCTGCAGACTTCTGGTTTTTATACGCCTGCCTTAAGGCGGGGTATATTATGTTGTGATGTTGTTTGGCCATCTGTCGGTTACCAATTAGGTCTCCACACAATAACTTTACTTGTGCACCATTTGCAATTACCAAACTTTGCAAATGGCTTGCAGGTATGGTAAGGACGGACCCTATTGATTTCAGGCTCAAAAGCTAAGGTCAAGGTCACTGACTTAAAGAAGGAAAACAGTTTATGCACAGCAATTGGAGTTCTCCACATACAGTTAACTTCGTATATGGCTCGCACATGGGGTAATGAAGAACCCTATCGATTTCAGGGTCAAAAGATGAAGGGACAAAAGCTGACTGATTGAAATAGAAAATTTGTTTCCACAGTAACTTGAGTTCTCCATCATCGACAGTTACCAAACTTTGTTGATCGCTTGCATTTAGTGTAAGGAAGAATCCTATTGATTTTGGGGTTAAAAGGTCAAAATTCAAGGTCACTTACTGAAAGAATAAAACAATTGTTTATGAACATGCATATTAGTTCCACATGACATACCTCAACGAGACTTTGTAGATGGCCTGCTCGTGGGATAAGGAAGAAGGCTATTGATTTTGGGGTCAAAAGGTAAAAGGTCATGCTCACTGACTGAAGAAAAAAAAATGGTTTTGCACAGTAACATTAGTTCCACATCACAGATCTGTCCCAAAATTTGAGGATGGCCTGAATTTAGAGTAAGAAAGAAGCCTGTTCATTTGGGGGCCAGAGGGTCAAAGGTTAAGGTCACTGACTGAAAGAAGACTATTAAACGTGGGCGGGCATATAATGTGCCATTCATGTTACTCGTGTTATTTTGGGTTTGGCATTTTATATTCTGTTTGAAAGAATTTGAGTCCAGTTTTTCATATCGAATTTTGTTTATTTCAAATAACATGTATATACTTAAATGTGATTTCAATCTATTTCAGAAATTTACAAAATAGTATCTCAAAAACAGATTCGAGATAGCCCTGATGATGAAAATTCCCCAAGCAACAATGTCCAGACGATAACAGTGGCCCCCACAGACAATTCAGCAACAACAAAACGTCCTTGCTGTAATTTGTAAAATTCCATCAGAAGGAAAGAATACTTCTTTTCATCTAATGAACTTTATTTCACAAGTCATTGTTTATATTTGTTGATAAATCTTTCCAATGCTTGCCGCAGAAGTCAAATGTGTTGAGTACACAGGACATGCTTGTGCATAGATAGTATATGCATAGTTCAGAAATTCAAAACGAAGCAAATATATGCATTGTACAGGTCTTTAATATATCCTAGTACCATGTTGGCATATGCTGTAATATTCAGCCATGTCAGACAATACATTTTTATTTTATCATTTTTCCTCCTATACAGTACACTTGTAAAGATGGCCATTTATCGTTACTCGTGCATATGTTTTGCAGCTTTCTCCTACTACCATCATTATTGCTGTAGACAGTGTGTAAAGACGATGTTTTACTTTTACTTGCTGAATGTCCTCTCTACTGCATTTTTCCACAATGCAATATCCAGGGTATTGTAAGGTGTATTCAAGTCTCTCTTGACATGTGGGTCAATTCAGTAGAGTGATGCACTACCTTGGAGATATGTTGTTGTTTAGGCACCCCTCATTGTTGTGAAGTGCAAAGTTAGATTGTCACAATACATGTGGTTTACAAAGTGTATTCAAGTCTCTCTTGACAAGTGGGTCAATTCAGTCGAGTGATAATACTATCATAAAGATATGTTGTTGTTTAGGCACTACTGATTGTTGTCAAGCACAAGATTGTCATGTTACATGGTTTGCAAACTTGATGGCATTTTTACAAGAGCTTACATTTGGTACCGAGTTTATTGTAGTGCAGTTGTGGTGGACATATTGCTGAACTAGTACCACTGCATACATTTAGGTGCACTCAATTACACTCATATCCAAAAATGGCCAAATGACGTGTCTGTACTATATTATTGAATTTTTATCAATATAGTAGAACCTCCATTATCCAAGCCTTTGTTTAATTGGAATTTTCAGCATATCCAAAACAACATCATGTCCCTTGGGCATTTGGTGCCCTGGGTGGCCAAGTGGTCTAAGGTGCTTGACTTTACAGATCACTCAACACATCTCACCTCTGTCTGTGTGAGTTCGAGTCATGGCTCGACCAACATGGATATGTGAGAAAGCTTGCCAGTTGCTTCCCATGGGTCAGTGGTTCTTCTTGGGGGTCCTCCTCGGTTCTTCCTCCACCAGATATACTGGCTGTCATGTATAGCCTATCATGTACTAAAAAAATGTTGTTGAACTCCACAAAACCAAACCAAACCAAACCAAACCCATGGTCATTTGTATACTGTAAATCAGTTTTAGTGAGCACATCATCTTAGCAACTTTGGTGAGGAAACCATATTTGCAAAAATATTTTTCTTTAAAAATGACAAGATAAACTAATTAATCATTCACTCATGATTAATTATGTCACCAATGTACTGAATTGACTGTGTTTGCTAAAAAAAATTTAATTATGATATATTATGATTTACAATATATATATATATATCCATCCTTAATTATCCAAACTTGGATTATCTGGACCAATAATGTATTGCCTCACGAGTTCAGATAATGAACATTCTACTGTGCTGTGTATTTCAGATTTTTACAGATAATTTGTAATCAAGATAATTTATGATTATATATATATATATATATATATATATATATATATATATATATATATATATATATATATATATAGAACATATTAGTCTGTAAATAAAAAGGCATGATTGAGGCACCAATATTTCAATATGCATTTGAAGAATGATTTCCATCTGCCCAGATGGGGAAGCACCCATCTTAAGTGGATTTTTAATACTGATTTCTGAACTTTACACCATTGTCTTGTGTATTTCAGCACGTAAAATATGTGGATTTGATTTCTGTGGCTATAAAAAAGACTATTTGAGTCATTGTATATTGTGTAAAGTGATATATTGGCGCTTTCTTGTGTTAATATTTTTTGCAATCTTTTTAACACATTTAATGGGAAATTGAGTAGGAAACCACTCAATATGTTTGTAGTTCATAAGGAGTGCAATTATTTATGATTCTCAATTTGTTTATCTGTCTTGAGGTAGGTTACAGTAGAATTTCAGATAAAACAGAAATCAATATAATTACAAGGATCTTAACCACCAAGTATTTATTATTATTACTATTATTTGTGTCCCCAGTCTTTGTTGCTTTGGTTTGTTAAGGTTGCTGCTATTAGTGTTCAAGATGCTGTTTGAGATAGATTTCCATGTTTTATAGCAAAAGGCATATACACAAATAACTAAGGATACAATCTTTACAGGTGAAAATGGCTTAGTTTAGTTTACTGCTGTAAATGTGTTGAAAAATTGGTAAATCTGTACATGAACATGCATGTGGCTGTCATCGACACAAAATATCTGTTCCAGTTAAATTATATATCTGCACATCTCTGCTTAAGAGGATTGTTTAGTAGGATTTTTAATTTTCTTAAAGTATGTATCGGTGATTTTCACATCATTGCGATGAAATAGCAGAAATTTATGAGAATTGGTTATAGCCACATTATACAACATTACACGTCGGGTTGATTTACTGATAATGCTGATAGCAATTTCTTTAAGCTACAATAGTTACCTTTAAACAACATGTTTGTTAACAGAACATGTGATTAGAAGCATTTTATTTTAAAGAAACAGTTTAAAGTTTGTAAGCCACTGCATAGTTTCATAGTCATTGTAGATAATATTTAAAAAAAAACATCCCAGGCAGTACAGTCGGTTTCATTATTGTTTTTTTATTATCATATGCCTGCATGTAACAGTATGAAACAATATCACAACAATCCTAGGGATGTTTGACTGAAACTGTCAGATATATTCAACAAAGGCATTGTCTTACAAACTGAACCCTGTCATTTTAAGAGATGAAAGACACAGCAAATGTAACAATGGCAAGATTAGAGAGGTATGCCATGCTTATTATAGTAACTGTCAGTTGTTTGGTAAGTCCAACAGGTAGATGTGGAAAAAGGTCCAGTTTCTAATTGTTTCGATCAAATGGCATTGGTTCGGTTTTGTAAACCATGTACATGTTTAGAAATTTTGGTAAACATTGTAGCTTTACAAATAGCCTTTTGAGTTGAAGTGCACAGTTTGAAAAATTATGGTTTTATTAAAAAATTAGTCTTGTTTATTTGGTAAGGTTGCTGTTTACTCTGAATGCAATTATTTTAGTGGGTAGCATATATACTCATGCAAGTCTGGTCCAATTACAAGCAACATAGACCCAGATCTGCTGGCACATTTTGGGAATGGCAAGTCTGGGTCTGTACTGATTGAAGTTGGATCCAACTTGTATGCAAGTATAAAACAGTATCAATTTTTGTGGTTTTGAAGAAGAAAAACAAAATCCTGATTGGTACTTAAATCTGTAAATATGCCACTGATCCAGAATGCGGTTTTTATTGACTAAACATATGGATTGTATTTTAGGGTCTTGAAATTTGTGGTCCTTAGCAAACATGAAATACATGAATATTGGTGTAGATGAAGCAAAAGTGAATTCGTTGTGTTTAAAACCATCATAAAGTAAATGAAAATTTTTTGTTGGGGACCAATCAATACAATATGTAATGTAGCCTTGATGTTATTCTACATTTATCAGAGTCAGATCTAATTGACTCAAATTGTATTGTTATTTACAAATCTGTTAACAAAGGTTTCGGTTTTAGCATTCCGAAGTTTTAGAATTGAAGGCCTGTGAGTAGAATTTCTGAGCATTTTCTTGTACTTTTTTGCTAACCAAATAGTTTTGTTTCCATGATCCTTGGCCTGTCACCTTGATCTACAAAGCCATTTACATAAGCAAAAAAAAAAACATGCTTTTATTTCAGATATTCCCCAGCAACATGTGGAAAAATTATATTTTTCAAAACCAGATATTTAAAGGTGTAAAAAAACAAACATGGGGAGATATCCTTAAATTATTACATTTTGTAGATGTATCATGTTTTGGCTTTTGAAGAGTGATTCAAAGTAAATGACATATCTTGTATCTTGTTTCATTTGTAAAGGTAAATAAATTACTTTTTCATAGGCTTATAGAAGGATAATTTCATTTTGCATTCATCTGTGCAGTCATATATAAAAGTGATAAAAAATTACTTTCTTGGAATTGATATTAATTCCAAATATAGATATTGGAAAAAAGTTGACACCTTCATATGTCACATAGAAGTTAAATGATTGAGAAGAGGAAGGGGGAAATGTTGAAAACCTTAATATTTTGTCACACCAATAGCATCATACTGGGGAGAAAAGAAACATTTCTCAAAAAGTTAATTGAACAGGTGAATAATTTGATTGATGCTGTGGTGCCATCTTAGTGAAACGGGTACCTTGACCCTTTCAGAATTTAAGAGTTAATATTACACATATGATTTTAAAATACATCAGCATTGTTATTTGGAGTTCACATTATTTAAAAGATGTTTTAGCTTGCTGCCTTGTGTTTGCCTTTCTACTTGCATATTTTTTAATTTTTTGTATTTTGAGATTTCCTGCTCGATTTCCCTTGAAATTAAATAATCTGATCTAACATTTAATATACATATAACTGTGTCAGTCTGTCCCATTTTGTGATATTCCTTTGAAAGATTTTTGTTTTGGTGCAGGAATATAAAGTATGTAAGAGTGTATATAGCAGACTGGATTGAGACTTCACTTGTCCATTTCCGTCAACCAGAGAGACTAGTTTTGGTGTGACAGTTATTTATATCAAATTGATGTACACTTTTGCTGGAAGTAAAGGTGCCTTCCATAAATGGAGGCGGTACTATTTGTTATGGCAGACGTGCACTGCTTGATTTTATTTTAGAATCTGATGGAAATGTCTGGGCGTTGTTATGATTGTGGTAGATTGTAAAGCAAATCACCTATGTTCGGACAGCATGATATAGAGGTTCTAAGATGTCGACATAATGGCAGTATATATATAACTAACATTATTTCAAGATTTTAAAACTGTTTCCAGGGTTTTGGACTAGAAAGATTTTTCACATTTGATGGTTCAAGATTACTCTGTCAAAGACTGGTCCTAGGATTTGTAAATGTAAGGTATCATAAATAAATGTAAGCTATCATGGGAAGATTTTCACAAGATTTGACACAGTTAGGTTGGTCAAAAGCTCATTTTGTAAACAAAATCAGTACCTAAAGAGTGAAGATTGTAAAAGACTCTTTATCCTTCTGTTATTATTGTATTAATAGGAGTAAAACTTCTTAAAAAAGGAGAGGGAATGTAAGCTCCACATTTTCCAAACGTATAGAATAAGATAAGGCATTATTGCAATGCCTAGCTTCATGTATAAAACTAGTTTCGGCTCTTCAGGCAAGAACATACACAGTCCAGTATGGCATATCTGACTGCCATTTAATGTATGTAATTTATCATACACTCTAAGTTTGTATACACCATCAATACATAAACAATTGTACATTTTTTTTAGCCTCTGTTTTTGGGAATAGAAATATATAACGATTAAATTTGGCCAATGTATGGTACCTAAGACATTGGTAATTATATTCTTTTGCCATTAATTATTTCTGTGCATAACGAAAAAGAAAATGTAAGAGAAATTACATACAATATAGTATGCCACTGTTAGTTCTATTTGACAGGTTGAGTGGGAAAGATGTGACCAATATCAGTGAAAATAAAGATTATCCAGCTGTCAAGTTTAGCTGGATTTATGAGGCTACACTGTATATGTGGATTTGAGAAGTTCATAAATATTTAAAATTATAAGAGAATTGCATTATTCAAATGTGCAGATTTTGTGATTTTAAATTTGTCACCAGTTTTGCAGAAAAGGAAGTTTTTGTTTTTAATATGCTGATTATTAGACACCATACTCATTCTTTTCTGTATGTAAAAAGAAGCTTGATTAAATAATTGTGTATACGTAGGTCAAATTCATAATAACAAAACACCAATTGTTCCTTTTAGACCTACCTTTCATTCCTGTTTAAAAATGATTCATATTTATTTTGAGATTTAAAGCCTGTTATTATATGCCTTTTGCCTTTAAGAATTTTCAAAATTATGTTATTTTTTCCAGTGTAATTATATTTATGCCAGAATTTGATCCTTATATATGTAAGGGCAGTTTCTGTAAAACATACTTCTGACCCACGGTAGGCACCAGTAGATGTAATTTAGAATTGTGTATCATTTTCATGTGAACACGTGAGTAATCGTAGTACCCTGGCTGTAAAAAACAAAAATGCCTTCCCTGGGTACCATGTATGTTTAAATGGAACAGCCTGAAGTTATATCTTTGATATATCAGAAAACCATGTTACTTGTGGATGTGCTGTTGCATTGACTTTGAAGACACCAGAAAAGGTGAACATGTACATGTATACATTAATATCAAGTTCATACAAGTTCAAGCATATTTATGCCTAATTTAAAAATAATTTTAAACAAAAGCTACACAGCTTGATTTCTGTAAATCATAATATTTTTTGCAGCATTTAATTTATTTAAAGTTAATGAATCTAGCATAGTAGTAAAACGTTTTCAGTATTTGCTTATTGCACGTTGTTATAATGCTACTCCAATGTACATTTTTGCAAGTGTCAATGTCTTACAAAATTGTTGAAAATGTTGTGATCTACAGTAAATCAACTTTAGTTTGTCCTTTTTTTTAAATTCTGTTTTATATTTCATAAAAGTCATTTAATTGCATAATTCTGAGATAACTAATTTGTAAAAATGGATGCTTATAAATGGATCATCATATCAACTGAAACTTTTATTTTCATGAATAAATTCAATAATGTGCATGTCAGAGACTGGACATTAAAAGGAAAAAGAAAGGCTGTTCTGTTATTTGTATCCTTGCTTCAAGAAGTGGGCAGTACAAAACATTCACTCTTTTTGTCTGTCTGTGTACTCATCACTGTTGCAACTCCATTGAGACCAAACTTGCAGTGTGAGTGCATTTTAGAATGAAGCAGTCTTGCATAACAAAATTGGGTTGCTGTGACCTACCTTCTGGTGTTTATTATCTCCTCTGTTCAGAGACCAGAAGAGCTTTTGGGATGGCATGTTGTCCATGGTCCTTCCATCTGTAGATTAGCACACGTTTGTTATTTCTACTTCTAAACTACTTGGAGGATTGCAATGAAATTTTACACACACATTCATCCCAAGGTCTAGTTGGTCCTGAATGAAAATGGTGCCACTTGGACATCCAATATAGCCACCACTGTGGCCATCTTGAAAATCTTATCGCTATTCCTTCTAAATGGATGGTCATATTGACATTGGATTTTCATCAATAGACTTGTGATATCTTGTTAGTCCTAGATAAAAATGGTGCTGATCCTGCATCCAATATAGCCACAACAATGGCCATCTTGAAAATCTTGCCACCACTACTCCTGAATGGATAGTCATATTGACCAGGGGTTTTCATCAAAAAAACTTATTGTTAAGGTTAGTTGGTCCTGAATGAAAGTGATGCTGCTCTTGTATCCAATATGGCCACCATGGTGGCCGTTTCGGAAATCTTTTTATCATTCATAAATATTAAATATGGTTTCAGTACTATGTGGTTGAAAAGAAAGAAAATCTTGGCTTAGATTCCTGGAAATTCATTTAGCCAGTAGAGGTCGGTCCCTTAAGAGACTTTTGTTCAGAATTGCTTTTAAAAAATTCTGTCTGAGCTCAATTTCCGTCTGCTATTCCAATTAGTCGCACCCATCAGATGACTGATTTCATCTGATTGATTGAATTTTGTTCAAAAGTAAGTATCAGGAGTAAATGAGTCTGATAACTAGAATGTTTGACATGTGAACACAAATGTCAAAAGGCTTTGATCAGAGTAAACTTTGCTGACAGGGATTGTATTCTCAACCATACCAGTAGGTGGTTAACTTTTATCACCCATCAAATCAGAATTGATTGATGGTGAATTATGGAGGTTTGGACTACAGAATGCCCTTGATTGGACTGTTCTGAGTCATTAATCATGCTTGATATCTTGTGATTTCTGTATGACAAATTGTATATTGTTGTAGCAATACTCTCATGGCAATAAATTGGGTGTGATTGGTAATTGATTGTAATGATTTGGTCAAGCATCAATCACTTTAAGTAAAATTACCAATCAATCTACAACTGTTACAATTTCTCTGATTGATTTCAGTTGAAATTCAGTTTGCACCATTCCAGATGTTTTTGACGTGGGCTACGGAATTGTTTTTCAATCCTGCATCTGTCGTATTCATTTTTCAACTTTTCATAAATTATTGGACCAATTTCAAAAAAATTTGGCGAAAAACGTCCTGACAATAAGGAAGTTTCTTATAAAAAATGCCAATCCACTTTCAAATATGGCAGCAATCTCAAAAGGTATAAAAACCGTTAGATTTATTTTCAAAAACTGCACAACAAAATTTGGTAGCATCTTGGCATGTGCCACTCAAATTTGTACAAGTGATGCCAATATGTCGCCCAATATGCTACATAAAAAAAAAGAAAAAATGCAACATTTAGAAGACGTTTTGTTAACAAACTATCCAACAGTAATGGATCAAATTTGATAGTGTCCTGATAAGAAAGTTGGTTGAATTTGTGCAAAATGATGCCAATATGGCTTCATTACTGCAAATGAAAAAAAGCGTCATGGACTTCTACACATAAACACTCAACAGAATTTGACTAAATTTGTTGGAAAGCATCCTCGCCTAAAGGCCATTCAGGTTTTATAAAAGTTCCCAATCCACTGTCTAATACCACTGACATTAGTAATAGTATAAAAATCTTGAAATGACGTTCGTGGAAACCATCCATCAGAATTTGTCCTAATTTGACGGCATTTTAGCAGAAAGGTTTTTGAATTTGATACAATGGTCTTGAAACAGAATTCATTATGGCTGCCATTACTAAACATAGAAAAGCCTTTAAATGGCTTTAAAAAAATAGTAAACAGAATTTGATCACATTTGACAGTAAAATCCCATCATAAAGGCCTTTCAAGTTTGCACAAAGGATGGCGATCTGTGACCAGTATGGTCACTGTATTCAGTTAGGTCACTGTTACAGAAGATAGAAACACATTTAAGCAACTTCACTGCATAAAGACCCCAAAGAAATACTCGACAATATTAATATAAAATTTGACAGGAGCCATCCTTGTATTGTATGAATGCCTTTCACAATGTATACAAAGTGATGCAGATCTGCTGTCAATGTGACTGTTATTATTAAAAATATTAAAAATAACAAAACTTTTTGATGACTTCCTCTCAAAAACTGCATAATAAAATTGGACAGGAAGTATCTTGGATTGAAGTCCTTTTAAATTTATACCAATGATACTATCACTAAAGATAGTTAAAGTAGAGAACCCTTCAGACTTCTTTTTTTTCTAAGCCAATTACCAGAATTTGAAGAATTTTTGAACAAAAGCACTGCACTACCCAAGTTTCTACGCTACTTGTTCTTGAATTGGACATTAAGGTTGATGCCAGCCAGGTAAACAATCTAACAACCGGTTGTGCCTCTTGTTAAAAATAGCAAGACGTCAGGTTGACAAATAATTTGATTATTTATTGGTTAGCAGAAACTGGCGATGGATTACAAAATTTTGTCTTGTATTCTTTCTCACTTCTTGTCATTGAAATTATAATGTGGATACATCTTGGATGAGTATGTTCTGAACTAAATTGGGTCACTGTGACCTACTTTATTTTCTCCACTGCAATACATAATCAAGACACAAGATTTTATTATTGCCTTGCCTACAAAGCATAAATGAAACGGTATCAATATTTCCATGGTAAGATCAGTAGTAGCTGAATAAGTGTCATTTAAGTTTTGTATTTATCACAAGTTTCTGACATACTTAGTCATGAAACTAGGGGAGTATTCGTCTTGAGGAATATTACCACAGTAAAAGTAGGCCAATATGTCCTAATTTTCACATTCCAGTGATTATGTTGCATTTTTGCATTTAGCTCCATTTCTCGGAGATTTGTATGTAGAGTCATTAAACTTGATTCACCTTGATGGGTACTACTCACCATGGGCAAAAACAATGTATATTTACAGGCTGTTCATGCACCAGTGGTTGGTACAGTATTGAACTTCATTTTTCCAACACCTTTGCATGCTTAAGGCATTCATTATTTAGACTAATATGTAAACAATAAAGAAGGTCACAGTGACCTTTTCTTGCTGTAGATACTTTGCAAGATATATGGAATACCCCTTAGTGGAGAGAGTGATGCATAGCATTCAGTGGAATTCTTTTCTGACAGTGTTGCTTGTTGCCACTGTTAGCACTGGTGTCAGTGTTAATCTTATTCATCAGTTCTTTTTCTTGGACACTTACACGTACAGTGATGAAGCTTGTTGAGTGCATTAATCTTTAGGAGTACTACTTATCAATAGCAAAACAAACAACCTAATCAAATATTTATACTCCTGTGATTATCTTTACCTTTAGCTTCATTTTTTTTACGCTGTTGGATGTACAATCATGAAACTTTATGAGTGGAATCAGCTCGAGTACTACTGCATATTTGCAAGCAAAACTAGGTCGCATTCACTTATCTTCAGTGCTCATTATAACATTACGATTTTAACCCCAGCAAAAATATTGTAGGTACTCAATTATTGCAGAGAAAATGGAGATGTACATTATTCAGTATGAGGGTACTAAAGGAATTTTCGAAGAAAACAAAATGTCAGTTTACAAGTGACCTCCCAAACATAGAGTTCTTTGTTTGTTTACAAGTGACCTCACAAGCATAGAGTTCTTTCTTTGTGTTAATCTCTACAGTTTTCAAAACAGTTCCTTGAAACTTTGCTTACTTGCTCCAGAGATAATGGAAATGTGCATGATTAATTATTAGGATGGCAAATGATTTTTTAAGAAACAATTGTGTATTAAACTGTCATTTTTTTAAATGACCATTCCACCATGACGGCCCTTTGTGACCCCTCAAGATTTCACACTTTTGCTTTGAAAGTATGTAAAGTTTTGTAAACTTAATGGTTATGTACATGACACACTATGATTTGGAAAATGAATTTTCTGAAAATTACCATCTTCTTCATCTGTCATTTTTTCATGTGGATGTCGCACTTTAGGATATTCCAAGGTACAGTGCACTCTCTTTATAATGTTGATGGGAGTTATAAAGGTGACGGTCATTTTAGTAAGGGACCTTATACTGAGGGATGTTCAAAACAATTTTGTACTCAAGATATTGCATTAAAGTTCACACATGGCAGCCATAACCATACCAGCATTGTAAGATGGTCAGTGGTATACTGAGGGACTTTATACTTAGGGACCATTGTACCATCCAAATTTTGCATAAATAATAGTAATAACAATTGTATCCATTGTTGATTTTTTTCCCCAATGCTTTTACATGAACAATCCATCGTATGGATATGTTTCTGTTCATATTTATGTCTATCCATATATGCAAATTTGACCAAATTTGATAACATATTGGCACAAGTGCCACTCAGATCTGTTAAAAAGATGCCAATCTGCTATCCAATATGGCTACCATAAAAAAGAAACTTTTTGCTAACAAACTGTTTGGCAGTATTGGACTAAATTGGACAGTATCCTGGTAAGAGAGATGTTTGTTTTTGTACAAATGATGCCAATATGGCTCCATTACTGCAAATAAAAACACCTTTAAAAAAACTTCTAGAAATATACACTCAACAGAATTTGACTAAATTTGTTGGAAAGCATCCTCGCTTAAAGGCCATTCAATTTGTATAAAAGTTGCCAATCCACTGTCCAATATGGCTGCCATTACAGAAAGCAGAAAAATCTTGAAATGATATTCTCAGAAACCATCCATCAGAATTTGTCCAAATTTGACAGCATTTTAGCATAAAGGTTTTTCAATTTGATACAATGATCTTGTAATAGGATTCATTATGGCTGCCATTACTAAAAATAGAAAAGCCTTTAAATAACTTTAAAAAACAGTAAATAGAATTTGATAGAAAGATCCCACCATAAAGGCCTTTAAAGTTTGCACAAAGGATGCAGATCTGTGTCCAATATATTCACTGTTAAAAAATATAGAAACACCTTTAAACGACTTTATTGGAAAAGACCCCAAAGAAACACTTTACCCAATGAGATCAAATTTGACAGGAACCATCCTTGTATTGTATGAATGCCTTTCACAATGTGTACAAAGTGATGCAGATCTGCTGTCAATGTGACTATTATTAAAAATAACAAAACTTTAGATGACTTCCTCTCAAAAACTGCCTAATAAAATTTGACCAAATTTTGATGGGAAGCATCATGGATTGAAGGCCTTTTAAATTGATACCAATGATACTATGGCTAAAGATAGTTAAAGTAGAGAACCCTTCAAACTTTTTTTTTTACAGCCAATTACCAGAATTTGAAGAATTTTTTTAACAAAAGCACCATACAACCAAAGTTTCTATGCTACTTGAATTGGACTTAAAGGTTCATGTCAGCCAGGTGAGCAATCTAATAATCACTTACCGGTAGGCCTTTTGTTGAATTATAGCCGCTGTTTTGGTAAGATATTAAGTTGACAAATAATTTGATTATTTACTGGTTAGCAGACACTGATAATTGATTACATCTGTATTTTTTTTAGTAGATACAGGGAAATATTTCACGAGTGAAGTGGAAATATTGAATTGTCACGAGTGACAATACAAAATGTTCCCACTTCACAAATGAAATATTTCCTTATATCTACTCAAAACACGTTGATTTTCATTTTATTATGTATTTATTATCATATATTTTTAAATCAAAGACCTTCGATTTGCATAGATTTTTTTCTCCATTCTGGCTGCATTACTAACTCAATAAAAAGAAGTTCCTAAATTTTACAATGATTTTAGGATAGTGACTTTTAACAAACTTAGATTGTACATATAATGCTACAAATTTTGTATTTTGTCAAATTATTGACTTTTCATGTGAAAATTAAAGAGACTTTTTATTTCGTTAACACATTTCTTGTGCAGATTGATGTGAACATTGCTGGGGTTAGGATACTGTAGAAACCTCACAGAATGGTCCAACAGACTTAAGAGCGTACCATCATTAAACAACAGATTTTAATGAGTGTGAGTTTACTTGAAAGGTTTTTGGTTTCCATTTTTGTTTGTGTTTTTTTCTGAATTCAAATGTGAATTTTTTTGTGCTGACTAACTTGCAGTCTATTTGGTAACAGACGCTGCACTTAAATTTTGATTGTCACTCAATTTTGGTTGCAGTTGACACTAATAATTCCCAATTTCTCCATCGTTTTAAGACATGATTGTGATTGTGATGACAGTTAAATTCGCTACTTGAACAATTTTATTACTATATGTAATCGAGTTTTCTTAAAAAAGTATACCGTTTGTTGTTGAGTGTAATGGGCATACGATACAGTATGACCTATGGGTGACACAGAGTATCGAATAGCAATAGGTCATGTAAGTTCAGTCACTGACAATTTGTATGATTCATGTGGAAAACTAATTATAAAAAAGTTAATACTTGAAGCCTACTTTTTGTTTCCTGGGGTTCATTTTTAGGCATTCTTGAATGTGCCTTCTCATTGATTACATAAATGTATACTAAAAAGGGTCAACAGTCTTGTCACATTTAAAGATCTGTTCCTCCTGATGGAGAGAGAGAGAGAGAGGAAGGAAGGAAGGGAGAGAGCAAAGGAAAAGAAGAAAAAAATTAAATGGGCTGAAATATGGAAATACAGGTCTGAATAACATGCATAAGGGCAGATATACTTCCTAAATAGAAAAAGAAAGTAGTTCCAAAAGTGATATCGCCACTGTGGTGATGAAAGTGGTATTGCCACTGTGGCAATATAAGTTTTCTCCCACTGATATATTTCAGTATCTCATTATGAAATATATAATTTTTTTTATCTCGTATTCTTTTTCACTTCTTGCGTTAAAAGTTGTAATATGGTTACATCTTGAAATGAATGTGCCCCAAACTAAATTGGTTTACTGTGATCTACTTTATTTTTCTCCACTGCAATACATAATCAAGACACAAGATTTAATTATTTTCCTGCCTGCAAAGCATAAATGAGACAGGTATCAATGTTTCCATGGCATTGTCAGTGGTGACGGCATAAGTGTCGTTTAAGTTTTGCATTTAGCACAATTTTCTGACATGTACAGTCATGAAACTGTAGGGGTGTATTCATCTTTAGGGATATTACTCACCACAATAAAAGTAGGCCAATGTGTACTGCTTTTCACATTCCAGTGATTATGTTGCATTTTTGCATTTAGCTCCATTTCTCAGACATTGTTTTATGTACAGTCATTAAACTTGATTCATCTTGATGGGTACTACTCACCATGGGCAAAAACAGTGTATATTTACAGGCTTTTCATACACCAGTGGTTGCTACAGTATCGAACTTCATTTTTCCAACACCTTTGCATGCTTAAGGCATTCATTATTTAGACTAATATGTAAACAGTAAAGAAGGTCACAGTGACCTTTTCTTGCTGTAGATACTTTGCAAGATATATGGAATACCCCCTAGTAGAGAGAGTGATGCATAGCATTCAGTGGAATTCTTTTCTGACAGTGTTGCTTGTTGCCACTGTTAGCACTGGTGTCAGTGTCAATCTTATTCATCAGCTCTTTTTCTTGGACACTTACACGTACAGTGATGAAGCTTGTTGAGTGCATTAATCTTTAGGAGTACTACTTATCAATAGCAAAACAAACAACCTAATCAAATATTTATACTCCTGTGATTATCTTTACCTTTAGCTTAATTTTTCTTACTGTTGGATGTACAGTCATGAAACTTGATGGGTGGAACCAGTTTGAGTATTACAACATATTTGCAAGCAAAACTAGGTTACATTGACCTACCTTTTGTGCTCCAGTTATAACATTAAGGTTGCATCCCCTGCAAAAATATTGTGGGTGCTCAAAAGCATTTGTCCTTCCTTTTGTGCATCACACCTTAAGGTTACATTTGTGTAATCAACTCCACCTACAGTTTTCAATGAATTGCTTTGAAACTTTCCTCAATTATTGCAGAGAAAATGGAGATGTACATGATGAATTATGAGGGTGCTAAAGGAATTTTTGAAGAAAAAAAAATGTTTTACTTTTTGCTCAATTACTGCAGAGATAATGGAAATGCATATGATGAATTATTAGGATGGCAAATGATTGTTTAAGAAACAATTATGTAATAAACCATTTTTTTAAATGATCATTCCATCATAACAGCCCTTTGTCATGCCTACTCCTGATTTCACTCTTTTGCTTTGAAATTTTGTCAAGTTTTTGAAAACCTAATGGCTATGTACATGACACATCATGATTTGGAAAATGAATTTTCTGAAAATTACAATCTTTTTCATCTGTCATTTTTTCATGTGGATGTCACACTTTTGGATATTCCAAGGTACAGTGCACTCTCTTTATAACATTGATGGGAGTTATAAAGGTGACCGGTGTTACTAGTGAGGGAACCTTATACTGAGGGATGTTCAAAACAAGGTTGTGTCATAATAATGCATTAAAGTTCACACATGGCAGCCATAACCATACCAGCATTGTAGGAGGGTCAGTGGTATACTGAGGGACTTTATAGTAAGGGATCACTGTACCATCCAAATCTTGCATAAATAATAGTAAGAACAGTTGTATCCATTGTTGATTTTTGTTTCCCCGATGCTTTTACATGAATAATCCATCGTATGGGTATATTTTTGTTCATATGTATGTCGATCCATGAATGCAAATTCCTGCCTGAGTTGTTATTCTCCCTTTTCTGCTAACCAGGTATAACACATGATGAGAAAGGGGGTTGTGATTGGGGTAAAGGGGGATCCATGTCCTATGGGCACATTTCTTGATACATTTAACTCCATCTCCGACATTGTCAGATCTATGGTCATGAAATGTGGTTGGTGCATCCATCTTGAGAAGTACTACTCATCAGGATTTATAAACTTCAGAAAAAGGCAACACACATTATTTATATGCATCTATTGATTATTCATCAAAAGCACTGTTTACAGAACTAAAATGGTTTACAATATATGAAAGGATTGATTTTCACAAGGTGGTTCTTGTATGTAAATGTCTACATGGAGCTGCACCAGAGTATCTTCAGGATTTATTCAGGCCTTAGTCAACACATTACCAGTTGAGATCAACATCACATGAAAAACTTCATCCACCGAAATCAAGAACAGAGCAATTTAAGAAAAGCTTCCAATACTCTGGTACAGTTCAGTGGAACAAGCTTCCACTGCATGTAAAATCTGCAGAAAATATTAACAGTATTTACAAAGAGATATCACAAGTATGTACGTGTTACTAACAGATTATAATAAAATTTTGTATTTATAATACTAAAGACATGTTAAAATAAATAGTCATTATTATTATCTTTTGTATGATGCAGATTGTCATACTTTTTTCTAAAGAGGGCCACAAGGGAGAATAGTCATTGACTAAATGAGTCACCCTCTATAAATAAATTATTATTATTGTTGTTGTTGTTATTATTATTATTATTATTAATATTATTATTATTAGTAACAAATGAGGTCCCATATACCTATTTTTAATGCATCAACATTTAAGTTTTTTGCATTTAGTTCCATTCCTCAGACACTATTGATTTTACAGTCATGAATCTTGTTAAATTGATTTATTTTGAGATTTAATACTCATACTGATGAATAGTTGGTCACATTGACCTACTTTCCTTGCTATAGTGACAGTTAGGTTTTTGGACTTTGCTTCAGCAGAGCAGGTGAGACTAATTAGAATCAATCATATACACTGGTGTGGATAGGGGAATCCCACCTGAGGGTCAGAATTTATAGGCAGGAACAAGGTTCTGCTGAGTTCCTTTAAATTCTGATCCCAAGGGTGGGATTTCCCTATCCTACACAAATACATATGATGAATTATTTTTTCTCTCATTTCTCATTATGAAATAGTGTTGTAAAAAGAAACATGGCATATCATTGGTATGAATACAGCCTTTGAAAAACAGTTTTCTAAAGAAAGTTTACATGATTAGAAAGAGCATAGAAAGTTTAGTTTACAACAAAGACTTGTGTTGTATCCAAGGAATATTGTGTACAATTTGGCACAATGTGTCTTTTCAGTACTAAAGATGGAAGAAAACTTGTAGATATTCATGACATCATAAGCATGATGATGTCATCTACAGTGTCAATGAGTGCACTCATGTCCGATAGGTATATCTCGTCTACCTTTCTATCATTGGCAACCTGTATCACACATATGTAGGAATGAGAGAAATAGCATTCTGTATAATTCTTATTATTAAATTATTGCTATTGATCAACATAAGAGACCTATTTTTATCTTGCCAACATGAGCTGATGGTGAGATATTAATATAAGATTTCTGATGGCAATGTTGTCAGTAATGTGAAGATTTTAAGGTTTTGCTAACTCATATAACCTTAACATAGTCACTGTTGCCCAGTGAAAATTTGGTACAATATTACTATATTCCTAAACATCATGCCATGATATGCTGGGCTTCTGTCTGGGGCATGATATGCTGGGCTTCTGTCTTGGGCATATTTAGAGGGTAGCAGCAAGGAATTTGTATTAAGTTTTTGCAATAAAGTTAAGTGTTACAAGTTTTTCACGTGGTGATAACTGTTATATTTTTAAAAAATGCATTGCATGTGCAGCCATGAAACTTGATAGATGCATTATTGATTATAAGCACTACTTATACTTCTTGTGATGTCTGGTTGGACCTCAACGAAAATGATGCCGATCTGACATCTAGTATGGCATCCATGGCTGGTATCTTGAAAATCTTGATAACACTACTCCTCCACTCTATGTTGAGGCAAATGAACCATCACTTTATCTCAGATGAACGAAACTGGCTCTTCAGTTACGCTACCGAACTCTCCTCTAATCCATCTAACACCGCATATGATGTAGTCTTTAGGTCCAAATGCCAAACCTTTTAATCTCAGAAACCAAACTTCATTCCACTTTTGGAATACGAATCCATCCTCACTTAGAAAGAGAAAAAATCAGTGTTGGAAATAATGCAAAATTATGTATTTCCAAATCACCACAATGGTTATCAAAGTCTCCCGAAATAATATTTGATCATTACGAATTCAAAAAGTTCTTTACAAATCCTTTCCGTTTTCAGAGTAAATTCAATAAAACCAATGCCTCCTATTGAAGCCATCCGTCCCTGTATACAGACAGTTTTTGAAAGATGGAGACAAAGTTGGAGCTGCCATTGTAACACCCCATGACGTCATCTCGAGCCGGTTACCAGATAAAACCTGAACTTCTACAGAATAATTGCCATTCTCAAAGCTTTGAATTACGTTAAAATCTCTCCCAAAATTTAATCATCTTTTCGGATTCCCTTTCTACATTGCAAGCCTTGCAAGATCTTAAATCTGAAAATCCCAGATATTACAGACAAATCATGTCCTCGTACAATCTGGGAAGAGTATTCTGTACTGTTGGCTGCCTAGTCACACTGGTATCAAGGATAATGTAAAGACATATAAAGCAGTCAAAGCGTCCTTGCATTCACCCGTTCCCGAATAAAATATCCACATACTGACTTGAAATATTTTACAAATAAGCATATTCGTTATATGTGGCAAATTATGTGGAATAAAAACACAAGGAAACAAATTGAAGAACATCAAGTCCACTATAGAAGAGCGGCACCCATCGTGTAGAACAAATCTGAGAGATGAGGTGGAATTATGCCGATCGCGTATCGGACACATATACCTGACTCGTGCATAACTCCTGAATAGTGAACCTTGACCGGAATGCATACTATGCCAGTGTCCACTGACAGTGGAACACACTCTCGTCGATTTCCGCAGAAGTTCTGGACTGGAATGGGTTTTTCTGCTTTTTCTTCTGCTTGTCTTGCTTTAAATTTCTTTGCTGGAATGGGTTCTGCTCCCGCTACTTCTAAAATCTCATCGTCTGTCGCTTTTTCACTTTCTTGGGACACGCTGAAAACCAATCTCTTTTTTCTTGACATAGATAACATGAATTTTTACTTTTGTCTCGGGACCTGCTTTCTCCTGTTTCAAAGGTTCCTTTTCTTTGACGCTGTGGTCATTCGGTAGCCCGATGTCCTTTCTCTTCACAGACGCACCTCGTATCTTGACTTTTATCTGAAGAGGAGTATGGAGTTTCTCCATAAGGCTTGTTGTAAGTGTAATTTCGAATAATTCTCTGTAAATCTCTTACTAGAAGTATGATATGATATGATATTATATATATATATATATATATATATATATATATATATATATATATATATATATATATATAGAGAGAGAGAGAGAGAGAGAGAGAGAGAGAGAGAGGGGGTAACCTAGTAAATTCAAATTTGAATCATCTACTGTCATGAAACGATCACACATTTCCAAGTAGAGATGGATTCTAATCCAACACCATCCACCTCCTCATGACCGAGAGTGTCAAGATCGTCTAAGAAAGAAAGTCGTTCTGTAGCTCCCGAAGATTATTTTCACATTCGAGCTACCCACAAAGTGACTTCTTGAGAATTTAGAACGTCTGCGTACACTTAAACCGTTAAATATAAAGAGTTTAAGTCTCAAGTCCCGGCAGAGAAAGCAGCTGTCTTCATCAGGGACTTATTGGAGTCAATGTTAGAAAAGTTTAACGACAGTGGCAAGCTAAAGATCAAGATCGTTTGAGACTATCGATTACTCACGACATCTTGAAATCTCCTGTTTGGATCAAATTTAGTACACATGCAGAATTAACTTATTCCAAAATCTTGGACACAATTCAGCACGTACAGCAATCCAATGATGAGTTTGACATAGCCAATGGGAAAAAAAAAAAAAAAAAAAAAAAAAACACCATTCATATGACACACATTTCGCCTTCAAGGGGCAGCGGACGATGCAAAGTTTTATCGGTGGATCAACTTCTCGGTTCCAAACGCAGTATCGTCCAGATTAATAACGACCAAAATCAGATGTGTTTAGCCCGTGTGACATCTTGGCTCGAGAGAAAACAGATACAATCGAATGAAAACTATTATGGGGAAGAATTAGAAAATCACACTTACCTCAACAACGAAAAGGAGCAGAATTCTTTTTGGAACAAGCAGGAATGTTCAAAGAAACCGTGTGTATAGTTCCTAAAATGCAAACAATTCAAGACGTGTTATCCCTATGTTATGAGCTGCAAGTCTACCCTCAAGTCAATCGTGGAGATCTCCAGACGGAAAATACATTCATGTCTATCATCGCCAAGATCACTTCGATGCCATTACCAGTATCACGGGATTTCTCAGATACCAATACTATTGTGACTACTGTGACAATGGATTTACTAATTGTAAGTGACATATTTATTATGGAGAGAGACATCGTGACTGTTTAGCGTGAAGACCTTGTATTCCTGAAGGACAAAACAGGACTCAATGCTCTACTTGCAGACGAACATTGTCAGTCCAGCATGTTACGAGAGACATAGCATGAAACAATGTCAAGAACAGAAAATAACCTGCGAATTATTGGCAGTATGTCCCGCCTATGGACAGCATGTTCGTACCAATAACAAAGTGGCACACGTTTGTCCAGGAAAGAAACGATGTAGTTGTCGCCAGGTCGTCGAGTATTGAAAGGCCAGAACAAGGAAAAGAAACGGAACCATCGTGCTAATTTTATCCTTTTTGACTTTGAATGTTGTCAAGAGACAGGGATTAACATTCCTCAATTTTGTGTGGCTCATCGCATTTGCCACGATTATACACAGGAACACTTATTTCATCACTGTTGAAATTGAAACGTGATTCCGATGGGGGTGGGTGTGTAAATAGATATTGCGTGGCTCCCATACCGTTTCTGATTTTGCGGAGAGGGTTTTAGACCCACCCCACGACGACAACTGGAACGAAGAGGAGTTGTATCGTTAAGGGGACTGTCATAAACATCCTACAGTTATTGCTCACAATTTCTCGGGATACGACAGATAATTTCTTTTAAAACAATTTTTTTTTCTGAACAAGGAACTGAATTTCCACAAGTCACCATGAATGGAGCAAAAATCATTTACATGGTAGTGTGAAAAGTACAATGTAAAGATTCCAAAAGTTATTTGGATATATCTTTGACTAAAATGCCTAAAACGTTTGGAATGACGGAAATTGCTAAAGGGTATTTTCCACTCTTGTTCAATACCGAAGCAAAATCAACACATCATGCCCCCGCATTTGCCATTACTACGATCCCGATGGTATACGAACAGAACAGCGAGAAGCTTTCTTCGCTTGGTACCAAACCCAGTCTTCAGACCCTTTTGATTTTCAAGAAGAAATGTTGAAATATTGTCGGTCTGATGTGGACATTTTACGACGTTGTTGTGGAAAAGTTCGACAGTTATTTCTGAATCACGGAGGTGTCGATCCCTTAAAGGAAGCTTCTACCATTGCCAAAGCGTGTGGATTAGTCTACCGAAAGAAGTTCATGCCGGAGAACAAACTATCCATCATACCACCTCAATCACATAAATCTGTCGGGAAATGTCATGTTAAACAACTAATGTTAAATTCCCAGTGTACCCCAAGTATCATATAATGTTAAACCTATGGATATTTTAAAATTGAATTCCCCCTTGTACCCCAAGTGTCATATTTCAAAATGGCGATCTTATGTTAATTTCAATTGCACCCAAAGTGTCATAATTATACCCATAGTGGCATCCTATTCTACTGATTAATATCCTGCATTTTTCGTGTGTAAAATTTACCAAGATATTAGGGAAAAATATTAAGATCAACGTTGCTGTGCCCGTCCATCTTTAGAAAATTTGTATAGCCTGATGTCATCTCCATGTCCAAGAGTTTATATACCATTTATTAACAAGACAAGAAACTGTATTTAATATCTGACAGTTATACTATAAGAAGTGTTATGCTTTCCAATATATTGACCGTTTTTGTACGCATTATAGGATGGTAGCCTAAATTACTGAAATAAAGAATATAAATTTACTTCGATTTCCACTAGTAGGGAGATGACGTCGTAATCTCCCTTTCAGTTGTATGACGTCGTAATCTCCCTTTCAGTTGTATGACGGAGTGACTTTCTATCAGACTGAATGCTAATTTAGCTTTTGGAACATTTTTTTCTTTTACAGTTTGTCCGGAGAAGTCAAGACATTGTCCACGCGTCTGCTTTTAGGTATTAGGTAATTACGACTTGCGTCACATCCATCTAATTCGTAACCAGCTCTTTTGACAATAAAGTTGATTAAAACATGAAAATACTGTATTGAAACTGTTTGACAGTACTCTTTGAAAAGAAAAATACATGATAGTTGATATTGTGCTCAGAATACGAAAGCATTAAATGACCAACAAGTTGGGGGTGAAGACGTCCACTCGAGAAAGGCGATGTCACCTTCGCTTTTTCTACGTATTTGGACGAAATTACAGACAGTGTAGTTACTTTTGCTTGAATCGATCCCTAGTTTGAACCTTGGATAAGACTTGACAATCATTCTCCAGGGTCCGACAAATTTAACTAGAGCCACTACAGTGGCTTGTCATCGCAAATATCTATGCTTTGTATAGCATATTCACATACTCACCATCAACACCCCTCCAAACATCAGTCCCCCCCCCTTTCCAGGTACTCAACCTGAGACAGTGACCCACACAAATATTTGAAACTCTGACAAATCTGACATTTGACTCCCTCCCAGAGACCGTAGGGTCAGGAGCAAAGGCTGAATTCCCTCCTCTTTCCGATGGTCCCACAAAGATGTCTATTACGTCATTTTATATAGAACTGGTTTGGAGGTTTTGTGTGATAACACAAAGATGTCTATTACGTCATTTTATATAGAACTGGTTTGGGGGTTTTGTATGATAACACAAAGATGTCTATTACGTCATTTTATATAGAAATGGTTTGGGGTTTCGTATGATAACACAAAGATGTATATTACGTCATTTTATATAGAAATGGTTTGGAGGTTTTGTATGATAACACAAAAATGTCTATTACGTCATTTTATATAGAAATGGTTTGTGGTTTCGTATGATAACACAAAGATGTCTATTACGTCATTTTATATAGAAATGGTTTGGGGTTTCGTATGATAACACAAAGATGTCTATTACGTTATTTTATATAGAAATGGTTTGGGGTTTCGTATGATAACACAAAGATGTCTATTACGTCATTTTATATAGAACTGGTTTGGGGGTTTTGTATATTAACACAAAAATGTCTATTACGTCATTTTATATAGAAATGGTTTGGGGGTTTCGTATGATAACACAAAGATGTCTATTACGTCATTTTATATAGAAATGGTTTGGGGGTTTCGTATGATAACACAAAGATGTCTATTACGTCATTTTATATAGAAATGGTTTGGAGGTTTTGTATGATAACACAAAGATGTCTATTACGTCATTTTATATAGAACTGGTTTGGGGTTTCGTATGATAATCGTAAAAATATAGCCCGATTTTTTCATTTGGCTGACGAGACAACATTAGGTACACTTTGCGTTGAATGCCCCTGGATTAATAATGGGTGAGCTGCTTACACGTGCTGCCCTTACGGTTTTGTCAGTGTGTTTAGATCGTGAATTTAATACTAATCATGTGTAAAGACAAATCCATACTGGAAACCATTCGAGCTCGTTTAGATGCTGACTTTTTGGATAGACGGATATGAGAAAGCTAAAGTTCCCCCAGTTGTATTTACTTTCAGAGACTTTGCTCTACATTGTGGAAAAATATTTTTTTCGCAATTTACTATTTTGTTTGCTTGGAAATTCGGCTTTAATAGTTAGAAGACCGCTTATGCAAAGTGGGTATGTAAAGTTAACTTTAAAAATGTTACTTGCAACATAGAGTACTAAATGAAATTTCTATATAGAAATACAGACATGTGGAATGAATAACCTAATACTTGAGTGCTTGGTTCATAGCGAATGACTGCGTTTTAGCTATGTCAATAGACCTGATAAAGGCATGGCACTTATTCAACAATAGATTGCCGTCAAATTTCTTTTTAATACAGGTAGAACTTACTGATCTGGTTAGGCCGTGCATATCCCTTTGATAAACACACTGGCAGAAGGTTCTGCTGCAAAAATATCCAGTTTTAAAATAAAATTTAAAAAAATAATGGTTTTCTTAATAATAAAAGTAATGTGTAAAAACATACGGTTTTGCCACCTTAGCTAGATTTAGTACACTGACTGACCTTTGCTTTCCCAAGGTTACAAATTATTTTTTTTTTTTTTTTTTTTTTTTTTTGGTCGTCCTAGATTTAATACGCTGAGTGAAAATGTTACCTATGCGCTGTTGGTGAGAGAGTTAAATTTGTCACATTGTCAAACTAAGTCAAAATTTGGCGTGAAGCTAAGGTTTTCCTTGTACTGCAAGGTTGTAACATTTTCTGTTCAAGTTTTGAAACGGCAAAACTTAAGTACATCCAAGTTATGCATTGTACATGGATATTTTTTTATTTGGTAAGAAAAGAATTTTTTCTGTCTTTCGCTTGATAAACATACTGGCAGAAAGTTTTGTTGCAAAAATATCAAGTTTTAAAATGCAATAAAATACAGAGGTTCTTATTATTAATGAACGTAACGTGTAAAAATAAAACAATTGCGGATGGTTTGTTAAACAATGCTTTAATTTTGGCTAAAATATAATAATTCTAGACTACAAATCAAATTAAAATATGATCTTTAATGATACAGAAATATTTTTAAAAAAAATCATTTTGATTTTTGTTATAGAATTTTTTTAACAATACAAAAAATAATAACGTTTTTTTAAATTATTAACGTAATGTGTAAAAATTTAAATGTTTGTATCTCTTGTCATAAAATGTTTATTACTTATAAAATCTAGTAATCTAAATTATAAATTATAAATAAGAATAATGATGTTGAAACATAAAAATACTATTTTTGGTTTAATATTTGTAAAATAAATCTTCCCTACGCCTTTTTTGTTTATGGGCTATTTGTTTACGCCAAGTCTTTATCCGTTCGAAGAGCATAAATTAATGTGTTATTTGTAATGAAATTTTTATTACTGGTGAAAAAAATCTATTGATTTTAGACTAGAAATTCTAGTAAAATATAATTTATTTCATGATACAGAAACATCAACAACAAAAAAATATTTAGTTTAATTTTTGTTATAGAAAGTTTTTTGGTTTATTTTAAATAAAAAAATAATACCGATTTTCTTAATAAAGAACGTAACGTGTAAAAGTATTTAAAAAACCCAATCCGCATAATGAAACTTATATTACTGATACAAAAATCTATTATTTCTAGACGACAAATTAACGCAAAATAGGATTTTTTTTCATGATACAGAAATATCAAAATAATTGTTTATTTTGAATTTTTTTATAAAATGTTTTTGAAAAATAAACAACAACGGTTTTCCTAGTGATAAACGTAATATGTAAAAATACAAAATTTGGTATCACTTGTAGTAAAACGTTTATTACTGGTAAAAATCTAATTTATGGGTTGCCACTCTAGCTAGATTTAATACGCTGATTACGGGTTTGCCAGCCTAGCTAGATTTAGTACACTGATTACGGGTTTGCCACCCTAGCGAGATTTAATACACTGATTACGGGTTTGCCAACCTAGCTAGATTTAGAACAATGATTACGGGTTTGCCAAACTAGCTAGATTTAGTACACTGATTACGGGTTTGCCACTCTAGCTAGATTTAGTACACTGATTACTGGTTTGCCACTCTAGCTAGATTTAGTACACTGATTACGGGTTTGCCACTCTAGCTAGATTTAGAACACCGATTACGGGTTTGCCATCCTAGATAGATTTAGAACACTGATTACGGGTTTGCCACCCTAGCTAGATTTAGTACACTGATTACGGGTTTGCCACCCTAGCTAGATTTAGTACACTGATTACGGGTTTGCCACCCTAGCTAGATTTAATACACTGATTACGGGTTTGCCACCCTAGCTAGGTTTAGAACACTGATTACGGGTTTGCCACTCTAGCTAGATTTAGTACACTGATTACGCTGATTACGGGTTTGCCACTCTAGCTAGAATTAGTACACTGATTACGGGTTTGTCACCCTAGCTAGATTTAGAACACTGATTACGGGTTTGCCACCCTAGCTAGATTTAGAACACTGAAAGATCTTTGCTTACCAAATGCTAAAAAAATTCGTTGATTTTTTTTTCATTCTTGTTTTAATACGCTGAGTGAAAATGTTACTTATGCGCTTTTGGCGTGAGAGTTAAATTTGTCTTACTATCAAACTAAGTCATAATTTGGAGTGAAGCTAAGATTTTTCTTGTACTTCAAGGTTGCGACATTTTCTGTTTGTGTCTTTTTTTTTTAAATGGCAAAAACTTGTTAAGAAAGTATTTTTTCTGTCTGTCTGTCTGCCTGTAAATCAGTGAAGTGAATCTAGTCCTAAGAAGAAGAAAAAAATGAAATGATTCATGAGATTTTGTCGAGCAAAAGTTGTGACTTATTTTGTTACCCTTTACATTAAACTTGAGTTGTGGCAAACCTGTTAGCTCTCTCTCTCTCTCTCTCTCTCTCCGCCCCGCTCCCCACCCCTTCTCTCCCTCTCTCTCATCGCTAGCAGCGGCAGCAACTACCACTACCACTACAGCAACTTTGACGTGAAAAAGATGTAAGACAGTTAGAATTAATGTTGTCAAGTCCATGATTATTTTTCAAAACCCAAACGTTTCTTTTTAGAGCCTGCATAGATCTCTTGAAAAATAGATACTAATCAAATGATTGCCAAATCAAACAAAAAACCAAACTCCTCCATTATAGAATGTATATATATGTGTGTGTGTGTGTGTGTGTATGTGTGTGTGTGTGTGTGTGTTATCTTATCCATAATTAAAAAGAAGCAAATCAAGGCAAAGAAACGATTACGTTTTTTTTATATGTTCTCGTGAATAAAAATCACAATCAAATTCAAAACACAATCACGAAAGAAAATTTTTTCTTCTTCTTTTTTACTGTCCTTCCTTTTTGAATTTCTTCACTGGCATGGGTTGCTCTTCTGCTGTTTCTTCTGTCTGTCTTTTCTTTTTCAATTTCTTTTCTGGAATGGGTTCTTCTTCCGCTGCTGCATCTGCTTCTGAACGCCCCTCCTCCTTTTTGTCATTTTTCTTGGGACACACCGAAGACCAATGTTCTTTTTCTTGACACTGAAAACATGTATCTTTACCTTTGTCTCTCATTTCTCCTGTCTTAAAAGTTTTTTGTCTTTTACATCGTGCACATTTTGAAACTCAGTGTCCTTTCTCTTGACAGACATAACAAGTATCTTGTCTTTTATCTCTAGACGAGTAGTCAGAAGTCTTGTTGGAAGCGTATTTTAGAATGACTCTCTCTGAATCTCTGACCAGAAGTATAATCTGTTGTTACTCTTCCATCTTCACATATTGAAACTGCATGAGTATATTCTCTTAGGAAGAGGGGATGCTCTACATAAAGGGAGAGGGGAACTTTGAATAAAAAACCATCATGAAACGATCAAACCTTTCCAAAAGGAAACCATGAACCAAGCGACGACAACTTTCTGTGTCGCCTCATACACTAAGAGAAGTTTTCGCAGAAGTTCACCTGAGCGATTTTGAAGAAAACATGAGTGATCGTGATATAACACCATCTACATCTTTCTCCACAACACCTAGAGTCAAGATCAGCCAAGAAAGAAAGGTGTTCTGTGGCTTCTGAAGATTATTTTCACATTCGAGCTTCGCAAAAAGTTACTTCCAGAAAATTAAGAACGACTGCTCACACGGTACACGGTCAAATTTATAGAGTTAAAGTCTCAAGTTTCAGCAGAGAGTGTAACTGTCTTCATTACAGACTTATTAAAATCGATGGAAGAATTAAAACGACAGTGCCAAGCTAAAGGTCAAGATCATTTGAGACTATCCATCACTCACGACAGTTCTAAGTCCCCTGTTTTGATCGAGTTAAGAACACCTGCAGAATTTACTTCTTTCAAAATCTTGGACAAAATTCAACATGTCCAATAATCCAATAATGAGTTTCACATAACCGATTGAAAAAAAAAATAACCACTCTTCATATGACATACGTTTCACCTCGAGGAGGAAGCGGACGACGCAAAGTTTTATTGGTGGATCAGCTCCGCGCTACCAAAATAAGTATCGTCCAGATTAACAACTATCAGGATCAGATGTGTTTATCCCATGCCATCGTGGGGGCTCGAACTTATTCAAAGAAAAACGATACAGCAGAATGGAAACGATTATAGCAGAGTATTAGAAAAATTGGGCAGACACAGACAACGAAGAGAAGCAGAACTCCTTTTGGAACAGGCAGGCATTTCCAAAGAGACCGTGTGTGGAGTTCCTGAAATGCAAAACTTCAAGACGTGCTGGATTCTCGTTATACATTGAAAGTGTTTCCTCAAGCCGTTCGTTGAGATCTCGTGTTTCTAGGACCAAATTTTCCATACGGAAAATACATTCACATCTATCATCACCAAAATCATTTAGATGCTATTACTATTATCACAGGATTTCTCGGATGCGTATAGTATTGCGACAAATGTGACCAAGGATCAGTCGTGAGCACCATATAACTTTTGTGGAGAGAGATGTCGTGGCTGTTTAGCCTACAGACCTTGTATTCCTGAAGGACAAGAAAGAATTCGATGTTCTACTTGCAAACTAACATTATTTAGTTCAGCATGTTACTAGTGACATCGCATGAAACAATTCCAGCAACAGAAAAGTGCTTGCGAATTACTTACAGTGTGTTCATTTTGTGGGCAGCATGCTGGTTCCACTAACAAAAGGATTCACGTTTGTGCAGGAAATAACCTCTGTCGTTTGTGTGGCCAAGTCGTCGAGTTGGATCATTAATGTCATGTTCAGAGATATGACAACGAACTCGAGGAATTATTAAATGACGACCAGAACAAGAAAAAGAAACATTTGGATTTTATCTTTTTTGACTTTGAATGCTCTCAAGAGACTGGAATTCACATTCCGAATTTTTTGTGACTCATCGAGCTTGCAACGATTACATTCAAGAACCTTTAATTTATCACTGTCGGAATTGTAGCGTGATTCCAGGGGGCCCTGAAAAGATACTTCATGGCTCTCATACTCTTTCTGATTTTGCTGAATGAATTTTAGACCCCACCGACGACACTTGGAGCGAAGAGGAGGTACATCGTTGCTGGAACTGTTATCGATACGCTACAGTCATTGCTCACAATTTCTCGGGATACGACGGACAATTTTTATTGAAATATTATTTAGAACAAGGAACCGAATTTCCAACTGGCACCATGAACGGAGCAAAATATCATTTACACGCAAGTCATAAATGTACAAATTAAAGATTCCATGAGTTATTTGGCCATGTCTTTGAGCTTTGCGTTGGTTACATTACTTGTGTGAAACTCAAGACCGGTGGATACAACATGCTAGAAACGGTGAAGAAAAGAAGATCAGATCTTATTCCGTGCATGGATGGAATTTAGAAAACCCATAGATCGTGTACGAATTTTAGGCATGTTAATTTCATTGATGCCCTACTTGTTATCCTCAACGAGACCTCAAAAATCCTTTGTCAGAGTCGATCATGGAAAAGATGTACGACAAGAGATACCAATGACGCCAGAGGTTAGAAAGCCAAGAATACCAAATGTGATAGAAATGTGGGAATACGACTAAGATCGACATTTCAAAAACAAGAACTGTGTTTTTTCAAATGTCAATACTTTTTTGTTGCATCATGAAAGAAAAAACATTAACTTTATGTTTTTTTAGATGTAAATATGTTGCATCATGAGAGAAAAAACATGAACTGTAGTTTTCTAAATGTGAATATTTTGTATAATTAAAGAAAAAGCCATGAACTTTGTATGTTTAAATACACTTTTTTTTGTTGCACCATGAAAAAAACATGAACTTTGTGTTGTTTTTTTTTAACCATGTTCCACCATGAAAGAAAAAACATGAACTTTGTTTTTTGTTGCACTATCAAAGAAAGAACATGAACTTTGTTTTTTGAAATGTTAATATTTTCCACCATGAAATCAAAAACATGAACTTCGGTTTTTGAACTGTGAATAGTTTGTACCAAGAAAGAAAAAACATGAAGTGTTTTTAAAATGTAAATTTTTTGTTGCATCACGAAAGAAAAAACATGAACTTGGTTTTCTTGAAATGTAAAAATGTTGCACAATGAAAGAAAAACATGAACTTTTTTGTCTGTTGCGGCATGAAAGAAAAAAAATAAACCTTGTCTTCTGAAATGTAAATATTTTGTACCATGAAAGAATAAACATAAACTGTGTTTCTTCATATATATATTGTTTGTTTCACCATGAACGAAAAAACATGAACTTTGTTTTTTGAAATGTAATAATGTTGCACCATGAAAGAATAAATATGAACTTTGCTTTTTGAGATGTGAATATTTCGGACCATGAAAGAAAAAACATGAATTGAGTTTTTAAAATGTAAATATTTGGTCGCATCATGAACGAAAAAATGAATTATGTGCTTTTGGAATGTAAATTTTTTTTGCACCATAGAAGAAACAACATTAACTAGCATTTTTATGTAAATCTGTTGCACCATGATGGGAAAAAAACATGAACTTTGTTCTTCTACATAATTGTAAATATGTTGCACCATGAAAGAAAAAACACGAACTTTGTTTTAATTTGCACCATGAAAGAAAAAACATTAACTTTGTTTTTTATGGAAATTTGTTGCACCCTGAAAGACAAAAAGCACGAATTCCGTTTTTTGAAATGCGAATATTGTGTATCATGAAAGAAAGAAACCTAAACTGTGGTTCTTGAATTAGTTTTTATTTTGTTGTACCATGAAAGAAAAACATGAACATTTTTTTTTTAAATGTGAATATTTTGTACGATTAAAAAAAAAACATGAACTGTGTTTTCAACAAATATTTTTAACAAATGTAAGTTTATTGCACTAGGAAATAAAACAATCTTTGTTTTTCTCGAAATGGAAATATGTTGCACCATGATAGAAAAAAACATGAGCTTTGCTTTTTCAAACTTGAATATTTTGTACCATGAAGCAAGAAAAAGAAACTTTGTTTTTGTAAATGTTTTCTTTTTTAGTTGCACCATGAAAGAAAAACATGAACTTTGCTTTCTGGAAATGTAGATATGTTGCACCATGAAAGACAAAATATGAACTTTGTGATTTAAATTGTAAATGATATGTACTATGAAAGAAAAAAACAGGAACTGTGCTTGTCAAATGATGTGGATAGTTTGTACCTTGAAGAAAAGAAAGCATAAACTAATGAAATTTCTTTGCTGCAACATGAAAAAAAAAACATGAACTTTGTTTTTTGAAATTGAAATATATTTGCACCATGAAGGAAAAAACGTGAACTTTGTTTTTTTCAAATGTGCATATGTTGTACCATGAAAGAAACAACATTAACTGTGTTTTGAAAATGTAAAATTTTGGTTGCACATGAAAGAAAAAAACATGAACTTTGTTTTATCAATTGTGAATATTTTTACCTTGAAGGAAAAAACCTAAACTTTGTTTTTTTTTAAATGTAATGTCTTTGATGCACCATGAAAGCAAAAACGCGAGCTCTGTTTTTTAAAACGGAAAATATGTTGCATAATGAAGGAAAAAACTTGAACTTCGTTTTTTAGAATGTGAATATTTTGTAGCATGAAAGAGAAAACATGAACTCTGTTTTTTTGACATGTGAAGTTTTTGTTGCACCCATGAAAGATAAAAACATGAAGTTTGTTTTTATGTTTTAAAATGTAAATACGTTGTAACACGAAATTAAAGGATGAACTTTTTTATGTAAATATGCTGCAATATGCAAGAGAATACATCAACTTTGTTTCCTGTTGCACGATGAAAGAAAAATAATGAACTGTGCTTTTTGAAATGTGAACATTTTGTACCATGAAAGTAAAAAGATGAATTATATTTTTTGAGACGTAAACTTTTTGCAGCACCACGAAAGAAGAAACAAGAACTTTGTGCGCTGTTATTATAAATATGTTGCACCATGAAAGGACAAATATGAACTATGTTGTACCATGAAAGAAAAGACATGAACTGTGTTGTTTGAAATGTAAAGTTTTTGTTGCACTATGAAAGGAAAAGCATGAACTTAGTTTTTTGTAATGTAAATATGTTGCACTATGAAAGAGGAAACATGAGATTTGTCTTTTTCTTGCTTTATCAAAGATAAAAAATGAACTTTGTTTTTATAAAACTTAAATATGTTGCACCATCAAAGGAAACACAGGAACTTTGCTTTTTTAAGATGAGAATCTTTTTGTACCATGAAAGAAAAAACATGAACATTGTTTTTAAAATGCAAATGTTTGTTTTCACCATGAAAGAAAATACAGAAGTTAGTGTTTTCAATTGTAAATATTTTGTACCATGAAATAAAAACATAAACTATGGTTTGAAATGTATTTTTTTTCTTTGTTGCACCATGAAAAAAATCAAATGAACTGTTTTTTTTTCAATTGTTAATATTTTGTACCCTGAAAGAAAAAACATGAACTGTGTTGTTAAATGTAAATATTTTGTTGCACCATGAAAGTAAAACATCAACTTTATTTTTTCAATTATGAATATTTTGTTCCATGAAAGAAAAAAACCCCATTAAAGACATAGACTGTGCTTTTTCGAAAATATACATTTTTCGTTGCACTATGAAAGAAGAACATGCACTTTGTTTTTTAATTGTAAATATTTTGTACAATGAAAGAAAAGGACAAACTTTTGTTTAAAAATGTAACTTTTTGGCTGCACCATGAAAGGAAAGGACATTTACTTTTCTTTTTTAAATTAGGAATATTTTTGTACCAAGAAAGAAAAAAACATAAACTGTGCTCTTTAAAATGTACATTGCTTGTTGCACCATGAAAGAAAAGATAGGAAACTTTTTTTTTCTTTTTTTTTAAAGGTAAATACATTCCACCATGAAAGAAAAAATATGAACTTTGTAATGTGAATATTCTGTACCATGAAAGTAAAGACATGAACTGAGTTCTTTGAAACATAAGTTTTTGTTGCGTCATGAAAGAAAAAACCGTGAAAAAAACAGGTGAAAAAATGTAAAAGACTTCTTGAAAAAAATATGTTGCACAATGTATGAAAAAAACATAAACTTTGTTTTCTGCTGCACCATGAAAGAAAATACATGAACTTTGTTTTTTTTTTAAATGTAAACTTTTTGCTGCACGCTGAAATAATAAAACATGAACTTTGTTTTCTTTAAAATGTAAATATGTTGCACTACGAAAGAGGAAACATGAGCTTTGTTTTTTGTTGCACTATGAAATACAAAACATGAACTTGGTCTTTTCCAATGTGAATATTTTGTACCATGAAAGTAAAATCTTAAACTCTGAATTTTGAAATATACATTTTTTGTTGCACCATGAAAGAAAAAACATTAACTTTGTTTTTTTCTAAATTTAAATTTGTTACACCATCAAAGATAAAACTTTTCAGCATATAAATATGTTGCAACATGAACGAAAAAACATAAACTTTGTTTCTTGTTGCACCATGGTAGAAAAAGATTAACTTTTCTGAAATATGAATTTTTTTGTGCTGCATCATGAAAGAAAAATAAGAACTTTGTTTTTGAAATTTAAATATGTTGCACCATGAATGAATAAATATGATCTTTGCTTTTGGGATGTGCATATTTTGTACGATGAAAGAAAAAACATGAACTTTGTTTTTAAAGGTAAATTTTTGGTTGCACCATGAAAGGAAAAACATGAACTGTTTTTGGTCAGTTATGAATATTTTGTTCCATTAAAGAAAAACAAATTAAAATGTACATTTTTCGTTGTACGATGAAAGAAAAAACACGAACTTTGTTTTCTACAATTGTGAATATTTTGAACCATGAAAGTAAAACCACGAACTGTGTTTTTTTTAATGTAACTTTTTTGTTGCACCATGAAAGATAAAACATAGATATTGTTTTTGCAATTGTGAATATGTTGTACCATGAAAGAGAAAGCAGAAACTGTGTTTGTTTAAATCTGATTATTTTTGTTGCACCAAGAAGGAGAAAGCGCAAACTTTTTTTTCAATTGTGAATATTTGGTACCATGAAAGAAAAAAACCGTTGTCTCTGAAATGTAATTCTTTTGTTGCACCATGAAAGAATATCACGAATTTTGTTTTCTTGAAATATAAATATGTTGCACCATGAAAAAAAGACATGAACTTTATTTTTTCATGAGTATGTTCTGTACCATGAAAGAAAAACATGAACTGTGTTTTTGAAATATAAATTGTTTGTTGCAGAATGAAAGAAAAAGCATGAACTTTGTCTTTTGTTAAATGTAACTATGTTGCATTGCACTATGAAGGAGAAAGCATTAGATTTGTTTTTTATTGCACTATCCAAAAAATAAATAAATAAATAAATAAAAAATAAAAAAATACTTTTTACTATGAAAGAAAAACTAAATTTGCTTTTTTTAAAATGTAATTTTTGGTTGCACCAATAAGGGAGAAACATGAACTTTGTTTTTTGCTTTTGTTTCTTAATATACATATGTTGCAGCATGAAAGCAAAATCTTGAAGTTTGTTTTTTGAGATGTGAATATATAGTGACATGAAAGAAAAAGCATGAACTTTGTTTTTAAAGTATAAAGTTGTATCATGAAAGGAAAAACATTAATTTTTTTCTCAATTGTGAATATTTTGTACCATGAAAGAAAAAACATAAACTATTGTTTTTGAAATGTAAATTTTTTGTCGCACCATGAAAGGAAAAACATGAACTTTGTTTTCTGAAATAAAAATATTTTGAAACATGATGTAAATGTTTTTTTGTAGCAACATGGAAGAAAAAACAACTTAACTTTTTTATGCAAATTTGTTGCTCGATGAAGGAAAAAACATTAACTTTGTTTGTTATTTAAATGTAAATTAGGTGCGCCATGAAAGGAAAAAAACAAAAACATGAGCTTTCTTTTTTAGAATTTAAATATTTTTGACCATGTAAGCAAAAAAATGAACTGCTTTTATAAAACGCAAATTTTTGCTGCACAATGAAAAAAAACCCCCGTTATTTTGTACTTTAAAAAAAAAAATATGCTTCACAATTAATGAGAAAACACGAGCTTTGTCTTTTTATGAAATGCTGGTATGTTGCCCCCCCCCCCCCCCGCACACACACACACACACACGAAAGTAAATAATACGAACTGTGTGTTTTAAATGTAAATAACTTTTACTAAAGCATTACAGAAAAAATAATAACTTTCTTATCTTTTATAATGTTAATATGTTGCACCATGAAAGAAAAAACATGAACTTTGTTTTTGAAATGTGCTTATTTTGTACCATGAAAGAGAAATCATGTTTTTTTTTAAATGTAATTTTTTTGTTAAACCATGAAAGAAAGAACACGAACTTTTTTAAAATGTAAATCTGTTGCACCGTTAAAGAAAATACATGAATTTTGTTTTTTGTTGCACCATGATGAAAAACCATGAACTTTGTTTTTTGAAATGTGAGTATTTTGTACAATGAAAGAAGAATCATGAGCTGTGTTTTTAAAATATAAATGTTTTGTTACACCATGATAGAAAAAACAAAAACTTTGTTTTCTTTATGTAAATTTGTTGTACCAAGAAAGAAAAAAAGAAACATGAACTTTCTTCAATTGTGAATATTTTGTACCATGAAAGAAAAAAACATGAACTGTGTTTCTTGAAATGTAAATTATTTGCACCAATAAAAAAAAAAAAGAACTTGTTTTGGGTTTTTTTTGTTGCGCCATGAAAGAAATAGCATGAATTTTTTTTAATGTGCCTAGTTTGTACCAAGAAAAAGAAAACATTACCTATTTTTTAAATGTAATTTTTTTACACCATGAAAGAAAAAACATGAATTTGTTTTTTTGAAATGTAAATATGTTGCGCCATGAAAGAAAAAACATGAACTTTGTTTCTTGAAATGTGCTTAGTATGGACCATCAAAGGGAAAGCATGAACTTTTTTTTTTAAATGTAATTTTTTTGTTGCACCATGAAAGAAAAACATGAACATTGTGTCACGACTCTATGGTCTAAGAAAAATGTAACAGAAAGAAAGTGAAACCAACAAATCAAGTAAAAATCAACAAGCAATTTATTACTAGATAATTAAAATGAAAAATCAAAAAGTCACTTACAGTAATGTGTTTTGAAATCCTAATAATCCAATAAGAATGATTGTTCTAATCACAAGTCCTAAATATAGAATGGTTAGAATTCACGGCTGTGTCCTTGAATGTTATTATGTGCCAATGGTCTCCAAAGTCCTGATGTACTAGAAATCTTGATGTGCTGATGTCAAAATGAAGTATTCCAAAATCTTTGAATAAGTTCACATAAATTCCAAAATCATCAATTAAAAATCCACAATCCAAAAGTTTATGAGCACTGTTATAATCCAATGAATATTTAAAATAATTCCTCTCTTAGAATTTGGAATGAATTTTCACAACTGTAATAGCTCTTTACAAGACTGATGGTAATGTCAAAACTGAATAAATGTCCACCAAACATGGCATATATAAAGATTGGTCACATGACAGAATGTTCTAGAACATGAGTCATCTTAATGGAATTTTTACTTGTAAACAACAATCAACCTTGACCTTCAAATTGAGAAAACATATTGATCAAAACAACCTAATTCAAGGACACTAGTTAAACATGTTTTTTCTGATAAACATAAAGATTTAAGCAAATATTAAAGTGAAGAAACATTTATAATTTCCTAAAATATTTATAATATTATATAAACATCATACATAACACCTCCCCTCATAAAGAAAAAGAAAGATTTATATAATAAAGCTTTCTTTTGAATATACATCTAATACTATAATAACCAAAATTACATAAGAACATGTTTTATGATACTGGACTTAATTACATCAAGCAATATTACATTTCTAGGCACGTGATAGTGCATCTGCAATCACATTGTCTTTTCCCCTGATGTGTTTGATGTCAATGTTATATTCCTGCAATATCAAACTCCATCTCAACAATCTCCGATTTTTATATTTCATTTTGTTGATGAAAGTAAGGGGATTGTGATCACTGTACACAATAATTGGAGAAAGAGTTGAGGTGACATACACTTCAAAATGCTGTAAAGCCAATATCAAAGCCAAACATTCCTTCTCAATTGTGGAATAATTTTTCTGGTGCTTGTTTAGTTTTTTAGAAAAATAACACACAGGGTGATCAACACCACTTTTGTCTTCCTGAATCAATACTCCACCAACCCCTACATCACTTGCATCAACAGATAATTTAAATGATTGGCTGAAATTTGGTGCAGAAAGAACTGGTGCATTCTTAAGCATGGCCTTTAACTTGTCAAAAGATTCCTGACACTTGTCAGACCAACAAAATTTGGTTTTCTTACTCAATAAACTTGTCAAAGGTTCAGCAATTTTGGAAAAATTGGAACAAAATTTCCGATTATATCCAGCCATACCTAGAAATCGCATCAGTTGCTTTTTACAAATTGGAACTTGAAATTCAGAGATAGCTTTGACCTTAGCTTCTATAGGTTTAACTTGACCTTGTCCCACAATATGTCCTAAAAATGTGACACAAGCATGGCAAAACTCACTTTTGCTCAAATTAATTGTCAGATTCGCATCGCTGAGTCGATCAAAGAATTTTCGAATGGTTTCCAAATGATCTTCCCAGGTGTTGTTGTAGATAATGACGTCATCGATATAAGCGTCACAATTATCAAGACCAAATGTTATCATGTTCATCAGACGTTGAAACGTTGCAGGCGAATTTTCCATTCCAAACGGCATGACTTTATATTGATAAAGTCCATCTGGAGTTACAAATGCTGAAATTTCTTTTGCCCTTTCCGTCAGTGGAATTTGCCAGAATCCTTTTAAAAGGTCAAACTTGGTAACATATTCCGCATTTCCAATTTTATCAATGCAATCGTCCATTCTTGGGATTGGAAATGAATCAGTTTTGGTGACACTGTTGACTTTTCTATAGTCAGTACACATACGGAATGTATTATCTGGCTTGGGAACAAGAATACATGGTGAACTCCAGTTACTTTTACTTGGTTCTATGAAATCATTCTCCAGTAGATACTGAACTTCTTTCTTCAGATAGTTCTGTTTGAGAGGATTCATCCTATAAGGATGCTGTTTCACAGGCGCAGAATCTACAATGTCAACGTCATGATAAATTTTACTTGTTCGTGTTGGAACATCAGGAAACAAGTGCTCATAGTCATGTAATAGCTGTTTTAGTTCATTTCTTTCCTGTTGTTGTAGATGTGAAAGTTTCTGGTCTAGGTTGTTCAATATTTCTGAATTCCGAAGATTGGTTATACCAGAGTCACTATGTTCTGATCGTATTCCATCGTTGATATCTTCACTGTGTGGGACAGGTACAACTAAATTAACAGAATAATTAGCTGAGCTATCTCTGTCAAAATATTCCTTTAACATATTTATATGACAAAGTTGTTTTTGTTTCCGTCTCCCAGGAGTGTTAATGATATAATTTAAGTCATTTACTTTCTTTTCAACGGTATAAGGACCATAAAATTTAGCCTGAAGAGGATTCTGAGGTATGGGAAAGAGAGCCAGAACTTTGTCACCAGGTTTAAAACTCCTTTCTTGTGAATTTCTGTCATACCTTAATTTCATTTTTGACTGGGTAGTGTGAAGATTAGTTCTTGCTACTTCTCTGGCCTTTGACAACTTGTATTTGAAATCAGAGACATAATCAAGAAGATTAATCTCTAAATCTTCATTTGAAAGAAGTTTCTCTTTCAATAATTTCAGTGGTCCACGGACAGTATGACCAAAAACTAGTTCAAAGGGACTAAAACCCAACGACTCTTGAACTGATTCCCTAACAGCAAACAACAACAAATGAACACCCTCATCCCAATCCTTTTCTGTATCAAAGCAATATGATCGAATCATATTCTTCAAAGTTTGATGAAATCTTTCCAAAGCACCTTGACTTTCAGGGTGATAGGCAGAAGATTTAAACTGTTGGATAACTCATGCATAACTTGTTGGAAAATTCCAGACATAAAATTTGACCCTTGATATGACTGGACAGATTTGGGAAGGCCAACAAGTGTAAAAAACTTCACCAAAGCTTTCACAATAGTTTTAGTTTTTATATTTCTCAGAGGAATTGCCTCTGGAAATCTTGTAGATGCACACATGATTGTTAACAAGTATTGGTTGCCTGACTTGGTTTTAGGTAAAGGACCAGCACAGTCTACTATTATTCTACTAAATGGTTCATCAAATGCAGGAATAGGTTGTAGATGAGCCTTAGGTATCTTCTGATTGGGTTTTCCTACCATTTGACAAGTGTGACAAGATCTGCAGTATTTAGAAACATCACTTTTGAGTTTCGGCCAATAAAAATGATTCAAGATTTTGTGATAAGTCTTACGGACTCCTAAATGACCAGCCAAAGGAGTTTCATGGGCTAAATTAAGAATTTCCTGTCTATATGACTTAGGAACAACAATTTGATAGCTCACTGACCACTCGTCACCAGCGGGTACATCAGGTGGTCTCCATTTCCTCATAAGGACCCCATTTTTCACAAAGTAACACACTGGAACTTGTGTGGCTTCAGTTTCACTAATAGCCCTCTGAAACAAACAAGATATCTCGGGATCTTGCTCCTGTTCAACGACAAGGGATTGTCGTTTGTCATCCTGATTAGAACAAAGAGAATGAGTTGCCAAAAGAGGATCGCTGTGATCAATACCATTTGATTGATCAATACCTGAGGAAAAAGTGACCTCATCAAAAAACTGACCAATACATGTGTCAGCTAAAGGAATAATATCCTGATCAACATCACTCTCAAGAGCTCTTTTTGCCATAGCTCTAGTAACTGCACAAGCAGGGTAGAAATCAGGGATTTCAGTTTCGACAGGATCAACTTTCTGATCCAAACAAGGCTTGTCAGTTACAAGTGGATTAAACCACAAACTTATCTACAGCTAGGTCATTGCCTAGTAATAAATGAACACCCTCTATGGGTACAGAAGTCACTGCCCCAACAGTCACAGGTCCAGAAACTAAGTCTGATGCCAAATTTACACAATGAAGAGGAACATTTACAAAGCCGCACTCTACTCCCTGAACAAGAACACTTTCACTTGAAGAAGACTCCTCAGACAAAGGCAAAGTACCTGACAATAAAAGACTCTGAGAAGCTCCAGTGTCCCTTAATATTTTAATTGGGATAGGTTTGGCAGAATCACCAATAAGTGATATAGAACCTTCTGACATGAATGGTTCATAAGCCTCCAAAATAGAATCAGACTGGGGTTTGTTTGACCCAACAAATGTATTGCTTTCAATACAAGACCGTGACCTTGACCTCCTAGAAATAAGAGCATTTGGAAAAGCTCTGTCTTTACTCTGTTGCTTATTTTTCAACTTGAAGCAATCAGAAATAACGTGCCCTTTCTTTTTACAATAAGTGCACGTAGGAAGAGGTAAGGATTTCTGATCAGTCTTATCAGATGTTTGATTCCTAACAGTTGTGCTGTTGTGAAATTTGGAAGTACTCGAATGAGATTGAAATGGTTTTTTACCAGAAAACTGCTGAGAGGACGACTTATTTCCAAATGAAATTTTGTGAGTCAAGGAATAATCATCAGCCATACGAGCAGCATTTTCCAAAGTTTCCACTTTCTGCTCGTCAAGATAGGTTTTAACATCACTATGGATGCACCTCTTGAACTCTTCAATTAATACGAGCTGTCGGAGGTTATCATAACCTTGATCAACTTTCTTGGCTGAGCACCACCTATCAAATAGTTGTTCTTTATCCCTTGCGAATTCGACTTGAGTTTGTCCAGTTTCTTTTCTACAATTCCTAAACCTTTGTCGATATGCCTCTGGTACCAACTCATAAGCTTTCAAGATGTACTCCTTAACCACATCATAATCAGTGCTTTGTTGTACTGACAGTGAAGTGTAGACTTCACGAGCTTTGCCAATAAGTACACTTTGTAATAACAAAGTCCAATGCTCTCTGGGCCATTTCAAGATTTCAGCTATTTTCTCGAAATGTAGAAAGTATTTATCTACTTCTTTTTCCTGAAAAGGGGGTACTAACCTAATATATCTAGTAACATCAAAACCTGACCTTGTGTTTGAAGGAGTGGAGTGTGCTCTGTTTGCCAGTTCTAATTCTCTTAACTTAAATTGCATTTCCCTTTCTTCTCTTTGCATCTGCATCTGCATTTGTATTTGCCTCTCTTCCTTCTGCATTTGTAGCTGCCTCTCTTCTTTCTCTCTCTCTCTCTGAATCTGAAGCTTTGCCAGTTCTAAATCCATCTGGTTCTTTAACTCTAATTCCCTTAATTTCCTGTCAGAACCAGATACAGGCTTTCTCTTCGAACTTAAAGCACTACTATCAAAATTTCCCTTTCCTACTAAATACTGAATTAAAATAATCTTTATCTCCTGTTTTGTCAATGATACTTTTGCCTCAGATAGACTGTATTTTCTGGCAAGCTCGAGCAACTCATCCTTTCTCATGCACTCTAACCCCTCCTGGGTAGGTTTTGAAATGAAATTCTGAACATTAGATGCCATTGTAAATGCTTGTTGGTTTCACACAAAAAAAATTCTCTATTAAAAATCTTTGCCAAAGACAAAAAAAAATCTCCGAGACAAAATCAATATGAATTTCAAAAATAACTTTAATATCTCTAAAATTCTTTAAAGAAATTCAGATCCCAGAAGACGAGCCCCCAATTTCTGTTACGACTCTATGGTCTAAGAAAAATGTAACAGAAAGAAAGTGAAACCAACAAATCAAGTAAAAATCAACAAGCAATTTATTACTAGATAATTAAAATGAAAAATCAAAAAGTCACTTACAGTAATGTGTTTTGAAATCCTAATAATCCAATAAGAATGATTGTTCTAATCACAAGTCCTAAATATAGAATGGTTAGAATTCACGGCTGTGTCCTTGAATGTTATTATGTGCCAATGGTCTCCAAAGTCCTGATGTACTAGAAATCTTGATGTGCTGATGTCAAAATGAAGTATTCCAAAATCTTTGAATAAGTTCACATAAATTCCAAAATCATCAATTAAAAATCCACAATCCAAAAGTTTATGAGCACTGTTATAATCCAATGAATATTTAAAATAATTCCCCTCTTAGAATTTGGAATGAATTTTCACAACTGTAATAGCTCTTTACAAGACTGATGGTAATGTCAAAACTGAATAAATGTCCACCAAACATGGCATATATAAAGATTGGTCACATGACAGAATGTTCTAGAACATGAGTCATCTTAATGGAATTTTTACTTGTAAACAAAAATCAACCTTGACCTTCAAATTGAGAAAACATATTGATCAAAACAACCTAATTCAAGGACACTAGTTAAACATGTTTTTCCTGATAAACATAAAGATTTAAGCAAATATTAAAGTGAAGAAACATTTATAATTTCCTAAAATATTTATAATATACATAACAATTGTTTTTTAATGTAATTTTGTTGCACTATGAAAGAAAAAAGCATGAACTTTGCAGTTTTAATTGTGAATGTTTTGTACCATGAAAGAGAAAACATAAACTGTGTTGTTTGAAAAGTAATGTTTGTGTTGCACCATGAAAGGAAAAACATGCACTTTCCTTTTTAAAATATGGCTATTTTATATCACGAAATAAAAAAACATTAACTGCGTTTTTAAAATGTAAATCTTTTGTTTGTTACTGAATTATGTATCATCTTTTAAATTATAATAGTTTTCATTTGGGTTTATAACCATTGTATTATAATTCCTTAATTCAGTAGCCTATGCTATTGTAAAGTACACATGTACATCAACAATGAGTCAGTGTTTATGTCCAGGGAAAATCAATAATTATGTCGGTCGACTTAACATAACAGTGAGTCACGTGGGTGGCGCGTGCGTAATCAACATCTTGTTGATTTGAGATTGGGGTAGTGTTATTGTAGTGCGAGGGTACTTTTAGGGTATCATGCGTGACCTGGTTTCTGATTGGTTAGAATAACTTGTTTACTGGATAGTGCTATAACGTAGTTTCCGAGTCAAGGGTTATTCTCTCATACGCAGTAACAGGCTATATAATGATATTTGGTCACTGTTTTCCTCATTCTTATACAGTTACATCAGATAGAAAGAGAGAGGAGAATTATTTATTGTTTGAGGAAGATCGTTTATTGTTTGTAAAATCAGCTGGTGGAAAATCTGTTCTATACATAGTACAATTTGGATTTAAGTACTATTGTTTAAGGAATTTAATAATATTCTGCATTCACAGGAGTTTACCTGGGATTACTAATATTTTTGATTTACAACTGAAAAGCATTGTTATATCATAACATTCAAGACCCATTCATTCGGAACAATCTTTCATTCGGAACATTCATTAACTCGGAACATTTATTCATTCAGAATATTTAGATTAACTTCTGGATTATTGAAGTGCATAGGACAATGTATGTCTAATATAGGAAATTCTAAACTGTAAGTTATTTTTAATTCATTCACTTTGTTCGTTTAAAATATTGTATATTTTAGGAAATGAAATTTGTATTTTAGAAATTGTGAAAGCTTGTTTGAGTCGTTCTTTCTTTTGTTACATTTACCCCTAATCGTAACATGTTACACCATGAAAGAAAGAACATGAACTTTGTTTTTTTAAAAATGTAAATATGGTGCATCATGTAAGAAAATATTGTGAATATTTTGTACCGTGAGAGAAGAAACATGAACTGTGTTATTAAAATAGAGATTTTGTGTGATACAAAGAAGCAACATGGACTTTGTTGTTTTATGTAAATTTGTTGCACTATGAAAGAAAAAACAAGGGTTTTTAAAAAAAAATGTAAACATGTTGTATTGCACCATGAATAAAAATTAAACGTGTATAAAATATCTTGTCCTCTTAGAGATTGTTTCAGAATATTTCAAACTGCTCGAAAGTTATGGCTGCATCCGCCGTTCTCAAAGTGATTACCGAAAAGTCAGATCGTCAAAGTTTGGAGGTATTTTCGCCATCCCGTTCAAATGTTCATTGCTGGACCCAGTGGCTCAGGCAAAACCAAATTTGTCAAATGTGTGATTGAACACAAATCACGTGTGGTCTTACATAGAGTGGCAATCATCTTGCACGTTACTCCAAGAAAGTCAAGGAGAATCCATTTGGTTTGTAGAAGGACTTTCTGGCGAAGACGATGGGATCGTGTCTGACTCTAATCAAACACATCTTAGGAGATGAAATGAAAGTTTTGTTTACACAAAAAGGACATCATCGTAATGCTACATTATGCAGTCTCATTATGTGGTGTTGTTTAAAAGTCCAAGAGATAAATCTTAGGTTCAGGTCTGGGTAAAAGGTTAGGAACACCTTGGTTGAATTATGCTAATGACGATGCCACTCAATTGCCACATGCGTATTTACTGATCGTTTTTTAACCTACCACTCCCGATTATTTGAAATTTCGTAGGGATTTGTTTCACGATTAGTGTCAAGAAGGAGGTCCAGTCATTTACACATCGCCTTTCTCGTCTGTCTAAAAAAAGATAAAACATCATTGACATCTTTTCTTTCTGACAGTATTCAACATGACTTCCTTTGCATTTCATCCTGCTGCCAAATTAGTTCGTGTACTGTATGCCATCATTTGTTAGAAGCCAGTCTCAAAAAAGTGTTTGATGGTTTACTTGGACAGCACGTCAATAACCACAAGACATCATTCATATTCTTCATTGAACACAATTTTTTTTTTTTTTTTTTTTAGAAAAACATAAAGTAGCTTTGACACAACTCACTGATCCAAAGAATTGATACTCAAACTCAAAAAGTAAACCTCTAGGGTTGCAGGGATTATAAAGGGGTAGAGTGTGGTAGTTTAATTAAAAAGGGGATGGAAGGGAAGATACAGGGGGATAGTGGTTTTTTCTTTGTTTATAATGGGATAATAGGTAAGTTATAAGGGGATAGGGAAGTAGGGGATAACCAATAGTGTGTGGACAATATTGTGTGTATTTTCTACATCAACGTAGCCTTGAATTCTCATTAGAACATATACAGACTTGTTTTGGAAGTGGTTTCTCTAGAAACGATGAACAAGTATAAAAGTGGTTTGGGGAACATTATGGTCATTTATTTTCTTTAGCTCAGAAACATATTGTCTGTCGATGGTAAAATGACATTGTACTATATCATTGGAAGTCTAGTCTTAGTGCACAACCTTGTTAGTACGTTCATGTTTAATATTTGGTATTTGTACATGAAGAGGAAGGGACTAGCCCTAATCCACCTTCTTCATTCTGGGTTGATGTTTGAGTTTGCGGGGCTTATTAAATAATATGTTGATTTAAAAAAATGGTGTTGACTGTTGGTTTTCTTTGTTTTTTGTTATTGCAAAAAACTGATTTTGATTAACTTTTTATTTTCTCTCTCACTCTCTGTCAGTCTTCGGTTTGTCACATAAAGATCTATCCAAAGTTAAAAAATATGAAAGCCGCATAACATGGAAATCACGCAGGCAAATTTTTACTGACAGACAGAAAATATTCTTTTCTCAACAGGTACAAACACTCCATATACGATGCATAACTTCAATATACTTAAGTTTTACCGTTTTAAGAAAAACACAAACAGAAAATGGCACAACCTTACAGCATAAGGAAAGAGTTAACCTCACGACAAATTCTAACTTGGTTTGACAATGTGAAAAATTTAACTATCTCACCAACTGCACACAGGTAACATTTTCACTCAGCGTATTAAATCTAGAACGACAAAAAAAAAAAAAAAGAAAAAAAAAAAAAGCATTTGTAACATTGGGTAAGCAAAGGCTAGTCAGTGTACTAAATCTAGCTAGGGTGTCAACACGTAAATAAATTTTTTTACCAGTAATGAACATTGTATTACAAGTGATTAAATTTTTACACATTACTCTTATTAGTAAGAAAACCATTTTTTAATTTTATTTCTTTTAAAAAATTCTATAACAAAAAATTTAAAAATTATTTTTTATTATTCTGTATCATTAAAAAGCATATTTTACTATGATTTTGTAGTCTAGAATTAATATAAATTTATCCAGTAATATAAGTTTCATTAGAAGTCATACGGAATTTTGTTACTTTTACACGTTACGTTCTTTATAAAGAAAATCGGTATGTTTTTTAATTTTATTTTTAAACAATTTCCACAGCAGAATCAAAATCAAAACTTTATATTCATATTTCTAAATCATGAACAAATATATTTTTGATTCTACTTTTTAGTATAAAATCAACAGATTTTTTCCAGTAATAAAAGATTCATTGCAAGAAATATGGGAACTTTCATTCCTCAAACGGATAATGACTTGCCGTAAACAAATTAGATCATTACCAAAATAACCGTAGATAAGACCCTTTTTTCACAAATATTAAAATAAGATAGTATTTTGAGGTGTCTACATCAATATAAAGTAATTCTTTTACTATAATTTATAGTTTAGGATTGATAGATTTTTACTAGTAATAAACATTTTATTACATGTGATTCGAACATGTTTATTTTACACATTACGAGTTTTTTTTAAGAGAACCGTTAGTTTTTTTATTTTATTTTTAAACAATTTCTATAACAAAAACATTTTTTTATAAGTCATGCGGATATTGTTTACTTTGACACGTTACATTGTTTAAATAATAAGAAAATCAATTTAAAAAAGATTTCACTTTATTTTAAAACTGGATATTTTTGCAACAAAAACTTTCTGCGTTTATCAAGCAACAAACCGAAAAAATTCTTTTCTTAACAATAAAGAAGAAAAAATCCATGTACGATGCATAACTTTGATATACTTAGTTTTGCGGTTTAAAAACTTGAACAGAAAATGTTACAACCTTAGAGTACAATGAAAACCTTAGGTTCACGCCAAATTTTGACTTAGTTTGACAGTGTAACAAATTTAACTCTCTCATCAACAACGCATAGGTAACATGTTCACTCAGTGTATTAAGTGTATTAAATCTAGGAAGAAAAAAAAACCAAAATAAAAAAACACACACACATGTGTAACCTTGGGTAAGCAAAGGTCAATCAGTGTAATAAATCTAGCTAAGGTGGCAAAACCGTAAGTTAGGTTTTTAGAAGTAATACACATTTTATTACAAGAGATAAGAAAATGTTTATTTTTTTACACATTTTGCTTATTATTAAGAAAACCTTTTCTTTAATTTATTTTTAAACTGGATATTTTTGAAACAAAACTTTCTGCGAGTGTGTTTATCAAGCGAGGACAGAAAAAAAAACTTATCTCAGCAAGTAAACAATAATCCATGCACAGAAAATGTTATCACTTTATAGTACAAAGAAAACGTTAACTAGAGGCCAAATCCTGATATAGTTTGACAACGTGGGAAATTTAACTCTCTCACCAACATCGCATAGGTAACATTTCACTCAGTGTATTAAATCTAGGACAAGAAAATTGTTTTTTTTTAAAAAAACATAAAAATCAAAAAACATTTGTAACATTTGGGTAAGCAAAGGTCAGTCAGTGTACTAAATCTAGGATGGCAAAACAGTAAGCAGTATTAAACCCCACTTGCATCCATACAGCATTAATGTCAGTGTCGGATATGTTTTAACACAGTTCTTGGATTGGAAAAGTAAGTCAATGCCTGTCCTTAAATGTGTGTTTGTTCTTTTCTCCATCCTGCTTAATGTCTATAGAAGACTATGTTTGTGTATGTGTGTATATTACTAACCTTTTCTTTTCACTTCACTGCTATGTTTGTAGGGATTATAAGGGTGGTATGGGATGGTAGTTTTGTTTCAAAAGGGGATGGTAGGGAAGTTATAGGGGCTGGCAGTTTTACTTTGTTTATAAGGGGATAATAGGGACGTAATATGGGATAGGGAAGTTAGTTTTGTTTATAAGGGATTTAAATTCTATATGATACCGCATGTTTTTCATCCTACCCTGTGTGGTCAGTAGATAAGTGGGTGTTGGTCACTCCAAACGGCGTGTTGAATAGTTATGTGAGGAATTGGTTACTCCAAATGGCGTGTTGGATAGTAAATGTGTGGTATTGGATAGTAGATTACTAGGTGTTGGATAGTAGATAAGTAGGTGTTGGATAGTTGATGACTAGGTGTTGTATAGCAGATAACTAGGTTGTCTCAAGACTGCCATCCCCATGTTAAATTCCCCTTATGCCCCATAGTGTCATTTGTGTCCCCTTGGAATGAAGTTGTATGGGGCATACGGGAATATCCCATGTTAAGAACTAATGTTAAACTCCCTTATGTCCTAAAGTGTCATTCCCATGTTAAATTCCTCTTATTCCCCAGAGTGACATTTTCCAGAGATTTAACATGAGCTAATTTTAATTCCCGTTATGTCCCAGAGTTCCCCACTATGCAACTTCAGTAGGGGTCATTATTTAGAAGAAATGTTATCTGTAATTTTATCTTAGATAATTTGTATTCACCCATTATACGTGTATATATGTACTAGCTGGATAACTAATTCAGTGCCCTGAAATGAAATCTATTTTTCTATCTAGTGAGTCATGCTGTTGACAAATACTGTTAAAGTAAAGATACATTTGTGTGACTGGTATATAAGCCACAAACTTTTTAGTTTTACATCATAACTGTAGACTGACTTGGAGTAAGAATGTACAGAGAAGAACGGAATAAAATCATATGGAAAGGTAAATTATAGAGCAAGCCTTATTAACAGTGCGCTAATTAGTCTCGAAAACATTCATATTATTGTTTACTAATAGCCTTCTCCTTGGCTTATTTGATGCCACATTTTTAGACCTGTTCATAGCACGCACCCCACTGCACAATGTAGACTCGGCTGCCATCACTTATAGTTCATTCAGCTCGGTATTGCGAATGATATCCGCGTCTGTAGCTCAGTGAATTTTCACTTGAGCGTCTCGAATGATTTCAACACCTTTTGTATAGACATACAGAGCAACACCACTCTTTCGATACATGGCGCAAAAGAATGGACTGTGTAGCGTACTAACGGGGGGAGGGCAAACGGGCCATCATCGTCGCCCCGGGCGCCATTTACCCGTAGTACGCCACTGTGTGTACATGTAATCCAACATATTGGTCCTGGCGTTAGGGAAGAGTCTATTTTTATACAGGAATGAGCGGTTATGGGAGTCGTCGCTTGCCACAGGTAAACAAAAATCGTCTACTCATTAGATAAGGCGTATCATCTTTTGCAGAAAGTACGGAAATTTTGTACCTTTTACCCATCATGCACCGAGCCAGATGAAAAGCTACCAACAAATAACTGCAATTCAGGTGGGAGCTGCAAACTTTATTCAGACTATCCGTTGTGGGAATGACGTGTATGTTGTACGAATAACGTCACTGACTAGCCAGTTGTGAAAAAGATTTTACTAGTTATCGGGCTGTGATATTGGCTTGCCACTTTAAGCCTGGTACCAGTGAAGTATTTTCGCTGACAACTGCATCATGCTTCCGATGCTCGTGAGACTGCAGATAACTATTAGCCTCAATCTTTGAGAAAAAATCGTACTTTTTTCCCATTATGCACTACGTTAACGTGAAGCTACCAACCAATCACTGCATTTCAAAGGGAAGGGGGTGAATATGAGGTTTTCAAACTATTCATTATGGAAATGATGCCACTGACTAACTAATAGGGAGACTGACAGTTTACTGGTTACAGACATATGAGACTGACAGTTTACTGGTTACAGACATATGAGACTGACAGTTTACTGGTTACAGACATATGAGACTGACAGTTTACTGGTTACAAACATATGAGACTGACAGTTTACTGGTTACAGACATATGAGACTGACAGTTTACTGGTTACAGACATATGAGACTGACAGTTTACTGGTTACAGATATATGAGACTGACAGTTTACTGGTTACAGACATATGAGAATGACAGTTTACTGGTTACAGACACATGAGAATGACAGTTTACTGGTTACAGACATATGAGACTGACAGTTTACTGGTTACAGATATATGAGACTGACAGTTTACTGGTTACAGGCATATGAGACTGGCTTTGCCAGTTTAGACATGTACCAGACAGTAAAGTATTTAGCCTGGGTCATCCTGCCCGCTTTGGCTTTCACCGCTATGGAATAGATAAGGACCCTGAAAAAAAAAAAAGGCGCCAAAAATTTTGAAGCGCTAGGCGGCACTATGAGTGTTGCTTAAGATTAAATCAAATTAATAATGAAAACAAAGCTTTCCAATTCACATCTTTAAGGTAAGAAAAAGTAAAATTTATACCAGTCAGGAAAAAGCTAGGTAGTAACAAAAATATCGATTATGGGAATGATGTAACTGACTAACCAATCAGGAAATAGAGTTTTTACTGGTTACCGGCCTATGATATCATTCGCAACTTCGAGATCAATCCTACGGATCATATCTCAAATGCATACCTATAACTGCCATTCGGACTACTTCAGCTATTTACGAAACAAAGATTAACCGCAAAGTTGCGAATGCATCCAACTATTTTTTCATTCGTAACGTTTTGGTCAATCCTTCGGTCAATCTAGTGGTAAAAATAGCCGAGGTTGTCCGAATAGATTTCGGTTTCTTTTTTGGCAGATAAATTTCCGGCGAACATAATGTGTGATTCTTTTTCTGTAAATTACTGTGCATCTGAGGCATGATTTTGTCTCTTAGAGATAGCCGAGGTTGTCCGAATGCTATGATACTCACTTGCCAGTTTAGACCAGTACCAGCCAACGAAGTATTTAGCCTAGGTCACCCGACCCGCTTTGGCTTTCATCGCTATGCAATGGATGGCCAAACAAAGGCCCAGGGAGAAAACCAAATACGAGGCGACCCAAATTTTGGGGTGCTAGGAGGCACTGTGAGTATTGACTACGTTTACATAAAATTAATAATAAAAAGAAAGCATGCCAATTCACATCTTTAAAGATGGAAAATTAAAATTTATATCAGTCAGCAAGAAAGTTGTAAGAACAATTTAGTTGTATTCGAGCTTAGCGTCTTTTTGGCCATCCTAGTCTCTTTCTAATGCGAATCGAATACCTTCGGCTTCCTGAAAGAGACTCGGAGGTAGTCGAAGTGATACTTCCCAGATTGGTAAGTTTTTGGTGGACGAACATCCGGATAAAATACGAAGAACAGAGTCTTAAAACGTGATAGGTCTTGCAAATAACAATCGAAAACATTTCAACAATCAATTAAATACCTGCACATTTAATTTATAATCGCATTCCTACAGTTGTGTAATAATGAACTTGAAGAAATCATTCGGTTTTAATTGTCTGCAACGATTGCTTACGTTGTTGTTAGTGATTACACATCATCCTGTCATTGTAACGTCATGAAGTTATTATGATGGAATAACAACCACGGGCTTGAGGGCAGTTCAAAATGTCCATTATTTATATTTGAAGTTTTTTTCTAGATGGAAAAGGTCGAGGACGTTCCGATTTTCTTTTTGGCGTGAACAACATTATGACGTCATTGTCTCGACGATGACAACATTTTTTGAAGGGATGAGATAAAAACGTATCCGCCTGATGTAGAAAAGACCACAATGGGGCGTAGCGTTTGATAATTATTTTCCCCAGACTGATATCTGCAGATACAGCCAGTGCAGGCGGAGACTATAGTATAAGTCATACAGGTCATTTAGGCGTTCAGTACAGACTCTTTCAGTAATGGGTGTCATTTTTAAAAAATTTGATTACACATACCTTTAAATGGCAATTATTTGCTTTATTTGAATCCTCATACATCCATATTCCTTTGGGAGGTCATTATTTACACTCCCCATGTTAAAGTACGTGGACATTTTTGGACGAAGTCAACCTAAAGGTGTGATCCAGTACAAACTGAATTGAATGTCGCGTGCTGTGATGTCACAATGAAAGCAGCGCGTGTTGAAAAGAATTCGTACTACCGTGTTATTTGTTATGACGGACCCGACGAACTCTTTGATGACATTTAAGGTGCAGAATATTCAACAATCAGGATTGAATAGACTTTGGTTAAACTATATTAGTATTAAATTTTATAACAACACTTCATATTGCATTTAATTTGAGTAAATGTACCTACATGACCACGTTGAAATACACTTTAGGCGTGTACAATCGGAATGTCCTCTGCTTTTTCATCACATGCTAGAAAGAAACATAGGATGTAAATAGTGGCCAGTTTGAACAGCCCTCATTCCCGCTATTTGTATTGCATCATAATAACTTCATTTATATCGCAACGATTCGATGATGTGTCATCCTTAATAGCAACATAAACAATAGTTGCAGGCTATGCAAACTAAATCCTTTCTCAATTTGTTTAATTTAAAAGCTACAGGATTAAAATTGCAGGCATTTCATTGATGGTTGAAACGCTGTGAAATGCTATTTGCCTTTTATTAGGAGTATCTATTCTTTGTATCAAGCCGGATGTTCGTCCGCCAAAATCTGACCAATTTTGGGAAGTATCACTATAATTACCTTTGAGTGTCTTTCTGAGAGTTGAAGTATTTGACTTACATCGGATAGCAACGAGGACGAACCGAATGTATACCTGTATTATGCCTACCTACGTCACTCGACTCACTGAGGATTTTATTGCCATGCAATGGAAAACCAAAGCCAAGCCAAAACGAGGTGAACCGAAAACATGATACCCCAAATGTCAGGGCGCTAGATAGTTCTGTTAGCTCTGACTAAAGCAAACTAAATGAAGAATGAAAACAAAGCATGATAATTCCCACCTTTAAAGTAAACAAAATTAAAAGTTATACAAATCAGGAAGAATGTTGTAAGATGAGTTTAATTGTATTTTAGCCTGGCGTAGTTTTATGATCACGTACATACTGACGTTATAATCTTAATGACGTCAACACTTGCTCAAGGGATGGAATCAAAGTGAATCCATGTGTTGTAAACAGTCCGCGAGGGGGCGCAGTTTCTCTCATATAGATCTGCAAATTCTCTATATAGGTACGGTTAGGGCAGGCCAAGATTATATATACGGTTCACGGCACGTTAGCACAATCCTGGCTATACATTACCGATTTAACATGTAGTCCTTTAGGATTAAAGATAAATGGTAAAGATGTTACGCCTTTAAAATGTATAGAAAATAAATGATATAGGTGATAATAAAAATGTTAAAATTATTGAAATAGAGGGTAAATATGTGTTCTCTGGTGGTAAATCTTCATTGAAAAAGTGAAAAAAAATTCTCTGGTAGTAAAATCATCAAAAATCTTCTTAATTCAGTTCATATAAAACAAAACAAAATAAAACAAGAGTAAAACACTTGTATTAATATGTGGATTATTGCTGAAAAATCTTGCTGATCTTGTAGACTTTAAACTCTGATGTCCATATTACTTGCATATACTTGAACATTAAATATGCATAAATTAACATACTCTGAAAATATTGATATAGGAAAATTAAAGATTATAAGACCAGGCTACTTTCTACTACATCAGCATGGTTCGTACAACCTTGAAAAATCCTTGAATTTGAGGGATTGCCTTGAAAAGTCGTTGAATTTAGGAAAGTTGGCTTTATCCTTGAAAAGTCCTTGAATTTGTTGAAAAATTCCTTTAATTCAAGAACTCCAGGAATTTATCTGAGGGAATACAAAAAGTTAAAACTGAATGAAATATACCACTTTTTAATTTCATAATTGTGTTACTCACTTATTTTCCAAAAATAATGAATTCATAAAATGAATAAAATGGGATATAGTTGGGTGCATCAAATGACGCATGACACCGGTAGTTACCATATAATGTAGCGTCCCTTTGCTGTAGTGGTACACAAATTAGTTATTATTAGTTACGTCTTTTTTCTTCCACGGCTGTATCTATTTATGCAGTGAATAACAAAACAACATATGGAGAAAGTTAAATTTCTGAAATAAACATATTCCTTGAGTCGAGGGCTGTACGAACTATGATCGCACGCAATTTATTGACACCTTTGGATACATCATACTTGGTATTTCTTTCATTAGACATTGCGAAAAATGGTGGCTTTCTTAAGTATGCACTCAAATAATCAGATATACTATTGCAGATTTTGAATTTTTCATATAAGCAATATGTTACTATACCTATTACAATTTTATGAATGAATGAAGGGAAATGTTTTTGAACATTTTTCAGTGGTGTTGATTGGAGATTCAGGAGTGGGAAAAAGTAGTCTCAAGACACGATTCATGGGGTATGATAATATGGGAGAAATGAATCTCGGCACATTGAAATGTGATCCAAATGGTTTTACCAGGTAAGACTGAATCAATAATAGTCAATGCATGGGTCATTATATTGCCCAAATTTGTATCAAATATTGCGGTTTTTTTTTTGTTTTTTGTTGTTTTTTTTTTGTATTTTGGACAAAAAGAAGATCTAAAACATGAGTACTTTTCAATAAGATTTTAGCTTAACTTGTTTAGCCTGTTATGAAAATATGTTTTAAAAAAGTATCTGTACATTTAAATGCTTTGCTATCAAATTAAAAACCAGTGGAATTTCTTCAGACATCAGAAATAGGTATTTTAGACACTGATAGTCTTGTTAAATGTCGCCTTATTGTCATCCATGAATGCTAGCAAAAGTCTGAAGGTCTCAGTATTATGAACAGATGTGGTACACTTTTCGATACATTTTGCAGCCACCCCACAGGGTATAATATGCAGGTCAATAGTTTAAATTTACACTCGAGACCATTTATATAAAGTCTACACAGGTAGTGCAAGAGTCATATATTTATGGATGAAAAAAACTTGTTCTGTACGCGGGGACTATATGCTGACCCTGAAAACATTTAATCATCCCTTTGAAATGCAAACGGAATTATGAACGAACGGTAAATTATTAGAAAATGAATGCAGAACAAATGGTTTGCGATTGCAGAACAAGGGAAGAATGAATAAAGAACGAACAATAATCGGTATATGCCAAACTCTGCCTGCTACAGGCAAAATATCTGAACCATAAACGATAAATGGTGAATGATAAACGATGAACCATAAATAATGAAGGAAATACGATTTCAGGTACAGTCGTTGTTTGTCGCTATGAAATCAGCAATAGAACGTTTGTAAACGAAATAATAAAGGAAACAAAATCCATAACTGAAAATTAACTGTTGCTATCGAGCAGTCTCTTTCAAATGTATGGCCCGTCTCTTTGATGCGTTTAATAAATCGGCTGTTGCTTAGACTCATTGTCTTACCATTGCACTTGTTTTTGAGTGCCCTTTGAATTTTAATTGTAGAAAATCCCTTTGTACAAAAAAATCTAATTCTACAGAAGATGGCCAACTGACTAGTTGTTAATCAGTTACATCTGTTACTCGTGCAATAATGGTGAATTATTGATCCAAATAACGTACAAGTGTGGAACATTTTCTCCCTAAATGGATCTGGATTTTCTGTATTTATGATGGAATTATTTTTTGTGTGAAATATTACATGGAGGACCAAAATGGCTGACTTGATTGGCAACTTGATATATATCTAAGAAACAAAAGTGATTGAATATATATCTAGCACTTGTGTTGTGATATATCTAATACGTGTTAATCAACTTTAATTTAATATCCCTCACAATAAGTGCAGTTTTTTTGTTTTTGTTTTTTTTTTAGTTCTGAGTTTGATTGTCCACATGGAGGACAAAGTATCTTTGTCAGTATGAGCATCGGAATTCAGCCTGGATAAATGTGAATTTAGTACTAGCTCATTGTTTGATGGATTCTTTCTCAGGGAGTTCGACTCAACTATAAATGATTCGTTACAGGAAGTAATCTGCGCAGTCAAAGACATGTCTTCCTCGCATATTTTGACAACATTCGCATCTTTATGTTTCTACAAACAATTTTTGGAAGTAATTATGCAGGAATTCAAACCAAAAGACAAACACTTTGGCAGATTTATTCTGAAAAAATATGCTAATAGTGTAAAATGTTCTTTGTGCTATACTGATATGAAAAGTCAACAGAAGTTATGGGGCAAGGTGCTAAACTTAGGAAAGAAAAATCTTCTTAGGATGGCATCCAGTCTAGTTTTAGATCATAGCTCTGTAAATGGTACTATAATATCATAGATGCGCAAATCCTCTAATATTATGCATGAAAACCAGCTGGGATCAATTAATTAGCTATACTGGGCTTGAGAGGGGCATTTCTAACAGTGACCATGACAACCAGCTTGGACCAACTACCTAGAATTGGGTAGGGCCCAGTGCCAAAGTGCGATACCCCTATAAATGTTGTTCCAGGCCAAACAAGATCACTCAGAAGTGACACTAAGCTCTTAATGAGTATCATCAGTGGACTTTAAAGACATGTGGACAGACTTCAAAGACAAATTTAGAAATTTGTTGGGGATAAAATTAAGTTCACAGCTCAAAATGACAAAATTAAAACAAGATCCAGACTTTGTCGGACTACTGCTACAGTGAAAAGTTCTCTGGCAGCTTTATCCATTAGCAAGGTCAAGTACACAAATCTGTAATATTGCCAGTCAATAAGGAGATGTGCCCCATGCCAATTTGGGGTCATACACGGATTGTGCCCAAACATCCACCACAATCTCTCTCATTTACAGACAAAGCAGAATCTCAGACACGTTGAGATATTATTCAGATACAATTCAGCAATAGTTAGAAATTCGAAATGCACAAATTATGCTATAAATTAGCAGGTCCGCCGACAGAAGTTCCGTGCCCATGGGCAGAGCAGTCATAGGCCCCAAAACTAGTTTAGTTTCTTGTATATAAAAACCTGCGTACAGTTTTGATATAAAACCTGTAGGAATCTACCATAACGTAGACTCTTGCAAGGAACAAATTGTCATATTTACTGCAAAGATTAATTTATTTATTTTTACAACTGAGTTTACGGCGGGCCCCTAAAACATATACAAAACTGCTTATTTTAGCGCGCGCGTGTGTGTGTGTGTGTGTGTGTGTTTCTTCTTTTTCTGGTGACCTCTGAACTATTCCCAAAAAATATCGTATGGTGGCATATACGTGTCATAACTATGTGAAGTTGCTGCATATGTTGCACAATGTGTACAACAATATAAAACCCAACTGGAAGTCGAGGAAATATGTTTACTGTTTGCCGAGACAAGAGGCAGATAGTGGGGGACTCTTAGCATAGGTCAAAAATTGCACAGTTGCTCAAAGAAGGATGGCACTTGAATCAGAAGAAGTTAAATCAGTATGTATTTAGATCATCCCAGAAGAAGTTAAATCAATATGTATTTAGATCATCCCAGAAGAAGTTAAATCAATATGTATTTAGATCATCCCAGAAGTTAAATCAGTATGTATTTAGATCATTCCAGAAGAAGTTAAATCAGTATGTATTTAGATCATCCCAGAAGAAGTTAAATCAATATGTATTTAGATCATCCCAGAAGAAGTTAAATCAATATGTATTTAGATCATCCCAGAAGTTAAATCAGTATGTATTTAGATCATCCCAGAAGAAGTTAAATCAGTATGTATTTAGATCATCCCAGAAGTTAAATCAGTATGTATTTAGATCATCCCAGAAGAAGTTAAATCAGTATGTATTTAGATCATTCCAGAAGAAGTTAAATCAGTATGTATTTAGATCATCCCAGAAGAAGTTAGATCAGTATGTATTTAGATCATCCCAGAAGAAGTTAAATCAGTATGTATTTAGATCATCCCAGAAGAAGCCAAACCCTATTTACTGGGTTTCATGTATAGGCATACTTCTTCAAATGTTGGCATGAACAAACATTGTGAATTTCAAATAGAAAACTTTATAATGAAGAGAATGAATATTACATATTAGGTGACATACATAGGGACCTCATTCTTGAACAAATAAAGAAACATTGGTTGGATTTGTTTGGACCTTCTAGGAGTTGGATTTGTTTGGACCTTTTGGGATTTCGCAATTATTTAATGAAACGTTTTTATCATACCGATGGTATTTTAAGCACTTTGTGAGATATCTTTTTGGAAGTGGTCAATAAACATACACCTCTGAAGACACAACGAACATAGAGTGAAGTATGATCATAAACCTGGCTGGGTCGCTACAGAAATTTTAAATGCTATGAAAAGGCAAGACCACTTGAAATATGTAGGTAATGAAGATGAATACAAATCTGGAGAAATAAATTAAGCTAAATGATCAACCATGCTAAGAGAAACCCAAAGATTTTTTATGATAAGACCCCCGCCCCAAGTATCTAGAATTGTTTTTAAGGAACTTGGAGCAGGGAAGTGCAAGAATAAAATGGATATATCATCACTAATTAATGATGGTAACCATGTTTATGAACCAGATGTCATTGCAAATATTTTCAATGAATCCTCAGTAAACATTGTCTTTAAAATTAAAGGTCATAAGTTAGAATCTGATGGTTCAGAACAAAAACTAAAACTTTATTTTTTGTTTTTGTCTGTTTTGTTTTTGTCTATTTGTTTTTTCCCACAAAGCTTCCTAGTGATAATAAATTTGAAATTCCGGAAATGTGTTCTTAGTTTGTTTTGAATTACTTAAAAAAACATGGATGTTTCTAAATCAACAGGATTTGATACAATAGCCCAATACTTGTTCAGGCAGCTGCATATGCTACTGCTGATAGTGTTACGGTTATATGTAATTAAGTTTGAGAACAAGTCAATTTATCCAGTCTTGGAAAACTGCTAAAGTAGCAACACTACACAAAACCGGATACAAATAGGATGTAAACAACTATAATAACGAACATCATTGCCTTCTATCTCTTTCCAATTACTATAAAAGCATGCACACCATTTTTTAGGAACTATTTAAACGATCACAATATGCCCCATGAAAGCCAATCTGGTTATTGAAAAGATGATTCTTGTGAAACTGCTTCTATCGCTATGATAGAGAAGTAACTGAAAGCCTTAGATGAAGGACGGTTAATATGCACTGTAATGATTGATTTTCAAATTGCTTTCGACCTAGTACATCATGAAATTCTTCTTAAAATGTTGAACATTTATCAATGTAGTTAAGAGATACTCACAAGAGGTTCACATCCTACTTGAGCAATAGATCTCAACAGGTGATATTAAATGGACGCGTATCTGAAGATACAACCAAAAGTTGTGGAGTACCACAAGGTTCTATCTTAAAGTCCTTGTTATTTCTTCTGTTCATAAATGGCCTCTCCTAAAAACAGGAGATGCAATTATATTTCAAAGAAAATAAACTGGTATCTCTGACTCCTAAAGAAAATCAAGGTCTTCATTTCATTACAGTACAAAGTTACTGTATACAAAAGTTACATTCGAACCACATCTTGACTGCTGTGACATAATTTGGTGGAATACATCTGTTACAAACATGAGAAAAATTTCTCGACTCCAGGAAAGGGCATGTAAAACAATTCTTGATCAGTAAATATATAATTTTCATAATGCAATGTTTACAATCAAAATGTTACCGATGAATGAAAGAATATTCTTGAGAAAGGCCAAAAATTATGTATAAGGTGTTTATAAAATCTGCCCCATTTACCTCAACAACATTTCCCAGCGAAAAGAATCTACTGGTGCTTGAAATCTAAGATCATTAACATATCACAGTTTAAAAGTATCCAAGCCCAAAAAGAAGATATTGGACAATAGCGTTCAAGTTTCAGTGCTCTTTTTTTGGAATAACATATCACAGTTTCAAGTATCCAGCCCAAAACAAGCTATTGAAAAATAGCGTACAAGTTTCAGTATTTTTTTTAATAACATATCACAGTTTAAAAGTATCCAAGCCCCAAACAAACTATTGAAAAATAGCGTTCAAGTTTCAATAATCTTGTTTGAAATAACATCACAGTTTAAAAGTATACAAGCACAAGAACAAGCTATTGAAAAATAGCGTTTAAGTTTCAGTGCTCTTGCTTGGAATAACATAACACAGTTTAAAAGTATCCAAGCCCAAAACAAACTATTGAAAAATAGCGTTCAAGTTTCAGTGCTCTTGTTTGGAATAACATTACTAATGATATTAAATCAGCTGCAATAATTTCTTTCTTCCGCAATAGATGTCTTCGATGGATGAAATCCTAAACAATATTAAAGTATAAGGTTACACCACACACCTCCTGTTTTTCACTTTTAAAGCAATGTAACATTTATGTGTGAATAGTTGTTAATGTGTGTGTGTGTGTGTGTGTGTGTTAACATATTATTATTAGTTTGTATATGTACATAACAGATGGTCTAGATGTACATTACAGGGGTTTCAATAAGAAATAAAGTAACAGGAGAAGTTGCGGGAGGAGGGGGTGCATGGGCTAAACTTCCTTCTGATGGTCCAGGGATAAGCACCCCTGGTGAGGGGTACGGGGTGGGGCTGCTTTGCCCCTATAAGCAAAAAGATTGTGTTGGTCTATAAACACAAGTTCACCTGAACAACCTGTGAAATTTCCTTTGAATATATATATATATATATATATATATATATATATATATATATATATATATATATATATATATATATGTATGTATGTGTGTGTGTGTATGTGTGTGTGTGTGTGTGATCGTATTGGTTCCATCCTATTAATATGAGAAAAAAAACAACCTATCATGCAGAATAATCAGGTACATTGATACTGATTTCGAACCATTTCAACATTTTCATAGTTCTTGGAATAAAATGAATATCTCTTATTTGCTTAGGTCATAAAACATCTATATAAAAGCGTGTTTAAAACAAGCATGGAAAATTGCAAGTTGCTATGTGATAGAGTAATAAGGCAAATAAAAAAAACTGAGGTTTTATAATAACATTTAAACGAAAATCAGCAACAAGAATAACTTACGAAGAGGATGTATTGTGGTTTGGGCAAAGTCCTGGGGATATGATACTGCGGTCTATATGCCTACTGTATAATACTCGTATACACAATATGTAATTAAGTTGTTACATATTATAAATAAATTACAGATTTGTTTCTAAAGAATTGAAGGAAGTAAACTCACCTTCAATAAATGTTTAATATATGTCACATGTGTGTGTGAAATTCATATCGTATTTTCTGTTCATCATGTGCTTTTATCCGCTAAACTGAGGTCGAATTATAAGCAAAATGTTCGACATGTTGTGATTGTGATTGGTATCGTTCGTATATATTTTATCAGTTAGTGTCTGCTTGTCTATCTTATTATGTCAGGTTTATGTTGTCCCCCTGTACTGCATAACATATAGAACTCTGCACAAATTTGTTATAAACTACTTTTTTTATTTTTATTTAGGCAAAATTCAAACGTCTCCCTTCCTCGCTTTTATTCTTAGCACGTGATCACCACTCTAGATTGGGATTGATTGGATTTGAAAGGAAAGAGACTGAACATGTATGGTTCTCTTTGACGGAGATTGAATCGTGTGTAAGGGTCCTACTGAACACCGCAAAGACGCGCAAAGACAACAAAAACGTGCAAAGACACGAAAAGGCAGTGCAAAAACGTTATGGAATAGTATTTTACTGAGTTGTTATTTTCTTTAGTATAGTTTATAGATCAATTGCTACACACTTGTCTGTATGGAGCAGCACAGACGTTTACCAGGAACTTCATCATTAATAACAAATAAGAGTAGAAGTAACAATTATTGGTGAAGGAAACTCAACTTCCATGTCACTAATGAAAATGATAATACAATTCTTAGAACTGTATTCCTAAAATCAAGAACTATCAAAACACAGATTATATACATATATCTTATATTTCTTTAGATAAAACATGTATCAATAACAGGAAATTTTCAGTTAGGTAAAGTTTTAAAACGTCTTTGCGTGTGTTTGCGTGCTTCTCTTTTCCCTGTACTTAATATGATGTACATAAATATATACTACCGAGGAATTTTCTTTATCATAATTTAACGAGGTAAAAGATGTTACAAATAATGATGAGAAGATTCCATTGTTTTGACAAAAGACATTATTGAATATTTAAAACTTTTCATGCAAATACAAATTTTTATAAAAGAATAATCAACACACAGACAATACAAAAATGCTCAAATTCTTATATATTTATTTGCATAAATTATATATGAATATCCAATATTTTTCAGTATTGAAAGTTTAAAACATCTTTGTGCCATCTTTCCCCTGTTGTTGCGTGTCGTTGTGTCTTTGCGCGTCTTTGTGTCTTCTGGTGTCTTTGCGGTGTTTAGTCGGACCGGTGTATAAGGCAAGCGCTTTCAGTGATGCCGAATCTGAAAAAAACAAACGTCCTCTTGCCTTAGACCAATTTGTACCTGATGGAAGAAGATGCTAATCCTAAATGGACAAATCAACAGATTACGGCGATTATCTTTTTAAATAATGCTTTTTAAATGAATTATTTGGAAGTTCTGGAATTGTATGCGGGGTACAGGCTGATTCGGACCATGGCTGATTTGGAGCAGGCTTATTCGGACCTTATTACAGAAGTATTTGGACCATGTGAATTATTTAGTTTCGTCTTAGATGTAAATATGACATTAAAAATTGTTTAAAGTATGATATTTTTCATTATTTCCCAGGTAAGGTGAGTGGTTCAAAAGGGCATTTAAGGAAACAAAACTCCGATTCCACCTGAGATAATGTCGTACTTCTGTATACAAATCAAATGCAATAATGAGACTGTTTACCTTGCATTGCCATATGCTATTGCTATTATTTCATAGATGAAATGATATATCTGGATTTCATAATTGTTTAAAATACTATCTATTTTCAGATCATTGAACTCTAATCCCAATAAAGAAAATCTAATGATTACTGTTTTCCAAAGTATAATAATAAATGACATTTAATTAATCAATCAAAATTGTCTAATCATGTTATCACCATCTGTTTGATACTTTGTTTGACTAGTGCTCCCTTAATTAATTTAATTGCAAACAACAGTGCTAGGATTTAACCAGCAATTTGCAAAACCAGTTTGCCGCTTAACAAAAGCACACTTTTTACCATTATAGAGCACAAAATATAATGCTGACTTTACATAACTTTGTAATCTTTGGTTACATGGAAGTGCTATTATATTATATGTCTTAATATTTTAAAAAATTCTATCAAGAAATCAAGTTTTTAATGGATTTAATATGCAGTTTAAATTAAATATTTCCGTTGATTAATATTTGCCAATTTTTCAAAGGTTAGAACGAAATTAAAATAAGTTGGTTTGTTGGTTCGAGATTTCACTCGCAAGATAAAACTTGAACGATAACAGTAAAGTACGTTTTAATATTGTGTTATTCCTCAATAACTCTGTCCACAATATTTGTCTGGTAAATATAATGCAAAGAAAACACCATTTTCATGAGAAATCAATAAAAGCCATGGGGCAAGTTATATGAAATAATTGTTTGATAGTATTGAAAGTTGGCTATACTGGCCTGATTTACGAAATGTTTCAAAATGTATTTAACAGAAATTAATTCAAAAGAATAACTTTATGTTTTCTTTATTGTAAACATAGAAAATTTACTTTGTTAAAAAATAATAATAAAGCTATTTTGTTCTGATTTTGGCAAGAAATTTAGTTTGAATTCACGTGGTGGAACTACCAGTGAATCTACACGTAAGAACTATTTTATGTAAATTTACGAGCTGAAAATGAAACTTTTACATTCTCTGTGTTTGCAAAAAGAGAAATAACAACTAAAATAAAACATGTACGTGTTTCGTTTTTTAATTTTTATTATGTATTATTTCACATGGTCAAAAAAAGTCTGGAATTGAGTCCGAATCAGCCATAGTCCGAATCAGGCAGCATTCGTAGGCGGCAATGCATGTACAAATATTTGGCGAAATATTGGCGGCTACAAGCTTCAATTTAAACTCATGAGATGAGTTCTTATTTATAACTAGTTTTCTCTGGTACCCTCTGCTGCCTGTAGTCCTATCTATATTTGAAAGTATTTCTAAAATTTGTTTGAAAATGATTCGTTTCTTTCAAATATTTTAAAATTTTAAATCAACCTTCCGCATCTATATGTAAACACTGTTGTATACATTCCCATTCCACGTGAACGGCTTTGCCAATGCTAATCCCGCGACTATAACTGAGTCACCGTCTGAAATAAAATCTGTATTATTATTATTATTATTATTATTATTATTATTATTATTATTATTATTTCAACTGAAAATTGTCCACCATTTTTACTGTCAAGGTAAATGGTTGTTTGTAGAAGTACAATATTTTTTTAAACGAACGGCATACAGATCGATCAAAAAATGTTACAGTGAATTGTTTTCCCGTCATCGAAAATATTTTTTTTTTTTTTTTTAAAGTAGCGGAAAAATATATTAACTCTGCTTTAAAAGTGACCTTTCGCTGCTGCTAGGTACAAATCGGTATGATTTTAATTAAACAAACGATTCTGTTGAAGTTACTTGCCTTGTTGTAGTCTCAGAAACGTTTACAAATGCATTTTCAAATACATTGTTAAAGTCACGTATGCTAAAACTGTATGTCTGAACTATGAAATGATGATTGGTAAATGATGAGATAGTTGATTACAACGCTAATGCAAAAGAAGTGCATCTTTGGGGTACTCAAATATTTCGCGGTCTGCAATTATGATCAAACGAAACTTCTGTCTGTATGTTAGGGTAGCCACTGACGGAACTCAAGAATACCGGACACTCCCCTGCCAACCACCACGCACATACGCAAAAATGATCAAGTTAAGGCCGGGCGAAATTTAGGTCGCTACGCGTATGGCGTCATCCCGACCCAAAGTATGTAAGGGCGTCATAAGGACGGACACACGGATAGGTCAGATAGGATTTTTGCATTCGCAAGACCATTATAATTGCGAGTTTATACAAATGACACATATATTAACCAATGAAGACAAACACTATAACATTCAATTGTGATTCTTAAAGGCTGGGGATCTCAAAATGAAAATACCGGACATAAAGACGGCTGGTGCGTATCTGTAACGGACAGGGGACAGACCAGCTTAAAACCGGACTATCCGGTATAAAACCGGACGAATGGCCACGATAACTGTATGTGGGTAACATAACAATATGGACCAGGAAAGTGATGTTCTAGTATACATTCAGCATTACATCATTGTATCAGTGCCTCAGTGAAGAAGCACTACAGGAGGCTTATTTTGCAGGGGAATATCTGTCGTAAACATCACAGATTGACGTAAACAATATGGTGGCTATTTACTCGAAGAAGTTTCGCTTCCATCGGGAAGATGCTCGATGCTGACCAGCGTACGTATCAATGGGAAAGACTTGGCTAGAATGAAGTTGATTTGGGCTTTGCTAGGAAGTGTAGAAGTATCAATAACAATGGGCTGAATTTCGCTAAATCTGAGAGTAGTCGATTGTATGGATGAGTATACTTTTTACATGGTTAAGATGCAGGTGCTTAGACTCAACCATATCCACTAGTAACGAATTAAAGTTTCACAAGATCGTAGTTTAAATTTGTTGGCATGTTTGTTTATAGACGAATCTGTGAGTCTGGCATGGATAAGGCCTTTTATTATATTGGAAGACACGCTGATTCAGAACTGTGCCAGGCTTGAAAGCAAGCAACCATTCTCTTCCATGATGGCACGGAGATTGCTCTCAGATTCTCCCTCATTGATTTAAAGAGAAAGAGAGAGAGAGAGAGAGAGAGAGAGAGAGAGAGAGAGAGAGAGAGAGAGAGAGAGAGAGGGGGGGGATAGGGAGGGAAGGAGAGAGAGAGAGAGAGAGATTGACCACTACCTAACCTACTCACTGTTCTCACAACAACAGGACACATCTATGACTAATTTGAGTTCTGATAACATACTGAAACTTGTGGATATACCAGGTGATATGTAGACACAAATTTGACTATCCATATAATATTCTGGATAAATACCTGATGGAAAGTATAAAATATATTTGATTTTTTTTAACGACTATTTTTATTTTTTCCTATTTGGTTGCTCTGGTAACCATGAACGCACATCAATTTCGCTGACTTTTTGTTCGGAACCTGCATGCATGTATGCATCACTTTATACAAAAAGCTGTACTGTGGAATAAATTCATTTACTCTCCACCATGATCTACTGATGTTTTTGATAAATAATTTGTATCTTTGTCTAACTTCTATCATTTTAACTAATACATATTTCAACTAAAGCTAAATCATGCATATATGAAAGTTGTCTTCATAAATTGTATTCCGCAGGCTATTGATACAACCTAGAAAATAGGTTACTCTAGCTGTCGGCAGTGATTTTATTCCTAAAAGTCAGACTATATGAAAAGCATCAAAATTGTGAAGTGCAAAATCGGTAGTTTTATTAAAATGAAACGCTATTAGAAACATTGTATTACCCTTGTTGATTTTGGGAATTGCTGGCACCAACAGAGACCTAAAGGGTTTTGCTTACTCTCTGTGTGATGTTTGTTGAGTCCTCATCAGTGCAGTTGTGAGACGGTCACATAGCATTAAATGTTGTCCCCCACTTTCGTAGAAATACCTCGGGGACATTAAATTATGCTGTCCATAGTTGCTTCCATTTGTATATCCCACTTTTGTTTCCGCATAATAAACCCTTTAAATATTATTGGATTTCAACCAGAGTTGCTATGGCGCTAGATATTTATGACATCTTGAATGAGTTCGAATGTCGATGCGCTAAATCATCATTCAGCAGAGTTATAACCCTTGATTGCTTGACATATCTACTTTTCTTTCTGCACCATAACTACCAGAATTATTTTAGATTTAAACCAAATTTGGTATGCTGCTTGATATTGGTGAGTCATTGACTTAGGTCGGTTGTCAACACTCTGCATCATCGTTTAGTGGAGTTCTAGTCCCAACTTTTCAGACCTACCCACTTTTGTTTCCACATAGTAACTCCCTTAATTATAATTACATTTCAACCAAATTTGGATTGCTGTTTAATATTGACAACCCCTTGGCTGAGCTCATTTACTAGCATTCCAAGTCATTATGTAGCAGACTTACAGCCCCTGAATGTCAGACCCACCCACTTTTGTTTCCACACAGTTAATTAATAAAGAACTTCAACCAAATGTATGTTGCTTGATATTGATATGATTTTGACTAAATTCAATCGTCAGCGTTCTGAGTCATCTTTTAGAAGATTAATAACCCTTGATTTTCAGACCCACCCACTTTCGTTTGAGCACAACAACTCCCTTTGTTAATTTTGGATTTCATCCAAATTTGGTATGCAGCCTGATTTCTATGAGGCCTTGGCAGAGTTAGATTCTCAGCATTGCTTATCGGAGATATGGCCCTTGATTATCATACCCATCTACATTGGTTTCAGCACAATAACTTCCTTATTACTGGATTTCAACGAATGTTTATAGACAGCTTGATATTGATGAGGCCAATAAAAAGAAGAGTATATCAATTACTAGAATTTACTCCTAATTTTTCTTCCTTCCAGTATCGACTGTGACAAGAGTTTGTTATGCTTTTTTTTCAAATATGTGTTCTTCTTTTGTTTGCTTATATTTCCTTAATCACATACTTGATTTTATTCATACTTAGAATATTTAACTATGAAGCAAAGACAACGCATTCTGTGACACCTTTCACTTCCCTAGATGATTTGCGATAATGTTTTCAGTAGTTTATAATTTGCTTACATTTCTCTGACATGCGGGTGCATTCGCTTCACACTTGAATTGCCTTATTATGAGCAAAAACCCCTTTAATCATGGATTCAAGGTCACATAACTTAAAGATTTGCTTAATTTCCTGTAGTCCTTGACGGATTCTGTGAAAACGTAGGATGTTTATATGTGAAGCAAAGATCGTTCTGTATCACAATTGTTTCTTTCTCCTTGTATCCTCCACCCCATCCCAACCCCGTCAAGGTCACATACATTAAAACTGAACTTTTAATAAAATTAGGAATAGAACAACGCATAGGCTTGACATGCCGGTGTAAGTAGATAGCAAAACATATACTATAAAGTCTCAGTTATATGTACATACGTAAAAATAAACGTATACAAAAATTAAGCCCATGCTGACCTTCCTCTGTGTGTTAGTGCAAAAATAAGCACATAAATGTATGCAAAAATAAGCACATATATGTATGCAAAAATAAGCACATATATGTATGCAAAAGAAAAAAATGTTAATTTTATTCCTGATTAGATGATCTGTAAGATTTTTTATATATTTATATCGTGCTGATTTTCCCTTTTTGCTAACAGTGCTTTCTTTAGTCAAATATGTTTATAAATTATGCTGTTAAATTTGATTACTAACCATGAATATCAAAACCTCTGAAATAATTGTATTAGAATAAATTTCACTAACCAAAAACTCAGATGACCTTCACGAATTTCAGAAATAAGCACATATGACCTTCACTAATTTCAGAAAAAAGTGCATATAACATTCACTAATTTCTGAAATAAGCAAATATGACGTTCAGTAATTTCATAAATATGTGCATACGCTTACGATCTAGATTTTAAAGTACCACTTTTCTGGTGATTACCAACATTGCAGTTTTATACAGTATATAACTTCGTGTATTTAGCTTCATACATTGGACACTGTTATGTTTACAGTTACGAAACTTGATGGGTATATTTGTCTCGAGTAGTGTCATTTATTTAGCTAATAAGCAGATAACAGTGAGCTACTTTTCAACATGTTTTGGATTATGTGCCATGTGAGCAGGCGAGACATATGGAATTTCTAATATAAGAACCAGTCTTTATTTTGTCATTAGTATTCTTGTTGAAACAACTTACGCTTGACTTTTCACAACCCTTTCATTGTCGAGGATGTGAATTATACTTATGTTCATCTTGCAGAAGTATACAAATCGATGGCAAGACTGTAAAGGCTCAGGTCTGGGACACTGCAGGACAGGAGAGGTTCAGGGCCATAACGAGGGGGTAAGTATGAGGGGGGGGGGAGATCCAGACAGGGGTGGGGCTTAAATTGTTACCCTTGTCCAGCTCGCAGTCTATCACATTTTGGTTAAGTTTTGCATCGTTTCGTTTTCAGATAGATGTACTGTGGTAGGCCATCCCTGTTCCAGTAACACATTTCTAGTGATCAGTTTGGGTTACACTTTAATTTGTTTTGCCGTGATCAAAATGATAGGTACAGTCACGTCAAGTGAAAAAATGTCCATCTGGCTGAATCATTTACTCAGCCTTTAGTTTAACTTAAACAAATGTATTTCATGAATTGATATTAGAGTTTTGCAAGTCTGAGTCAATTTCAAACATTGTAACTATGCTCCCAAAAGGGTAATTAAATTAGCAGTATACACACATATTTTGAAATCTGTAGTGAAGCAAAACGGGTAATGAAAGTAGCAATGTACATGCACTTTTAAAATCTGTACATGAGCAGAATTGTGTCCTCCCGCGTACCTGAACTCTCACGCATTGGCCAAAACATTCTCGAAAAAGTCATCACAACAGAATTATTCTGAAAACTTTCGCCATGTCAGAAATCTGAAAGAAAAGGTTCCTCAACTTTTACTACAAATTTCTCACTCTCAGAGACCTACAAGAATCTCTTGATCGAGTCCATGACATTTCGACAGAACCAGATGATATCCACTATCAACTTTTAAAACATTTAACTAATATAGCTCTCAATACACTGCTGAACATTTTCACTAAAATTTGGGAAACTGGCAACTTCTCGCAGTCTTGGCAAGAAGCAACAGTGATAACGGTACCTTAGCCTAGAAAGGACCATAAAGACTCTTCTGTATCGTCCCATATCATTACCAAGTTGTATTTACAACACCATGGAAAGCATGATAAATGATAGACTACTCTGATATCTCGAGTCCAGCAAACTACTATCAGACGTTCAGTGTGGATTCAGATGCAAGAGAAGCACAATATACCATCTTGACAGACTAGAAACATGTATTAGAGAAGCTCTCGTAAAAAAGAACATATAATTGCCGTCTTTTTCGACTTGGAGAAGGATTATGACACCACAAGGAAGTACGACATAATGAATGACCTATTCAACCTAGTCTGAGGGCCGCCTACCTAATTTTATTTCCAAATTGTTTAAAAATATAAATTGTAGAGTCAAGGTAGGCAGCACATTTTCTGAAAGATATCCTCTGGAGATGGGTGTAGCTGGGAGCAGCATCTTAGTCAACCATCCTATTCAATATCAAACTTAACAAATAGTGAAATGCCTTTATCCAGTAACTGACTGCTCATTATATGTCGACGACTTTTTGATCTGCTATAGATCAGAGAGTATGCATACTATTGAACGTCAACTAGAGAAAAGCATAAATAGAGTTCAGAACTGGACAAAACAAAAAGTGTTAAAATTTTCGAAATCTAAAACTATTTGTGTGCACTTCTGTTGTTTACATCTTAATCATGATGTGCCAAAGCTCAATCTTGACGGTTGTCAAATTCCTGTTGTAGAAGAGACCAAATTTGTAATGCTTATTTTCGACTGTAAACTGACTTTTCTTCCACATATTCGATACCTCTCGGACAAATGACAAAACGCCCTGCATTTAATACGAGTCGTGGCAAACACAGACAGGAGCAGATCGGAAAGGTTTGGTCCAGTTATACAGGCCATTTAATAAGACCTAAACTTGACAATGACTCGATTGTGTAGGAATCAGTTGGTAAATCGTACCTTGCTTGATCCGACACACAATCAAGGACTTAGACTTTGATTTGATGCATTTAGAACTTCCCCTTCAGAATCCTCTATGTTGAGGCAAATGAACCATCACTTTATCTCAGACGAACGAAATTAGCTCTTCGGTATACTATCAAACTATCCTCTAATCCATCTAATCATGCATCTGATGTCCTCTTTAGGCCCAAATACCAAACCTTCTACACTCAGAAACAAAATTTAATATCCACATTTTGACATACAAATTTGTCATCATCTATAAGTAGCAAAACTCGGTGTTGCAATTATTGCAAACATTATGAATTCCCAAATCACCACCGTGGTTATCAAAACCTCTCAAAATAATATTGGACCTTTGCGAATTAAAAACGTCCGCAACAGATCCTCTCCTTGTAAATATCTCCCTGTATACAGACGGTTCGAAAGATGGAGACAAAGTTGGAGTTGCCATTGCAACACTGCATGGCACCATCTCGAGCCGGTTACTGGATAAAGCCTAAATTTTTACTGCAGAAATTACGGATATACTAAAATCTTTGAACCACATTAAAACCTCTCTGAAAACAAATTTCATTATCTTTTTGGATTCCCTTTCAACATTGAAAGCCTTGCAAAATCTTAAATCTTACAACCCGTTAATATCCCATGTGTTACAGAAACATGATGTCCTCATACAATTTGGGAAATGTAATCTGTACTGTTGACTGCCTAATCACATGGGTATAAAAGGTAATGAAAGGGCAAATAAAACAACCACAACTGCGCCGCAGTCACCCGTTTCCGAATGGAAGATTCCATATACTGACTTCAAATATTGTATAAATCAGAATGTTCCTCATACTTGGCAAAATATGAGCAATGAAAACAGCACAAACAAACACAAGAACATCAAACCCACTATCTGAGAGATGTATCCCTCGTATAGAACAAATCGCATAGATGAGTTGGTATTGTGCCGATGGTGTACCAGACACACATACCTGACTCATGCATACCTCCTGAAGGGTGAACCTCGACCAGAGTGCATACCATGCCAGTGTTCACTGACAGTAGAACATATTCTTGTCGATTGTGTCGACTTTCACCATGTGAGACACCAACGACATGAACAAACCGTATGATGATGTGCCACCCGAGAAAATCTTGGAGTTTTTGACGGTATGCGATGTCTTTAAAAATTTTGACCATATGTTTTAAGGATTTTATACTGTTACATTAATCTTTTATTTTATATACATTTTACAGAATTTTAACATCCTTATGTTTTATATTTCAACTTGTACTTCGTGTTTACATTTATTTTGATGAGTTTATCTTAAACAATTTGTTGCAGTTCATTTTTGCCTTTTTTAAGTTTCCTTTGGCGGGCTTCATTTGGTCGATGTTTTGTGCTGAGGCGCAGTAAAATGCTACTACTACTACTACTACTCCCTGGCACATTCCTGAGCCATCCATACCTCACCCCCTCCTTTATGATCACACTGCTTGCAGAGGGTACATCCTGATTTGATCCTATCCGCCAGTACGTCCGTACTTCCATCTGTACTTCCTTTCGCCCTGAGAAGTTTATTTGCAAGACTGCAAAAAATCAACGTAGACGAATTAACTTTGTCTTGCATATTTCTATCCATATAGAGATGACCTGGTTGGATACTTAGGCCATCAAAATATTTTTTTAACTCTTTTCTTTTTTATGCCTTTTTGTAAACTTTTGGACAAAACCATTGCTAGTACAAGTGAGGAAACACCACTGCATACAGACAAATACAATTTAGTACGCAAATGTTGATAACCTAATTTAATTTTCAGGCCATGATAATAATTTTACATTAGAGGCATTTTACGAAAAGAAATATAGTGTTTACGGCCCCGCATCTAGAGTAATAACCTCTTCTGTCTGTTTGTCCATCCATCCGTCCATTCACGTTTTTGCAAGCACATAGCTCTGAAACTCCCTGGCATAATTTTATGAAATTTAGTTGGTGAATTACCTGTTTAAACCTAAATGTGTCTTTCATGTATTTCATCTTTTTCTATCCAGTTTTGATGGAATTATTACCTTTTTCAATAAATTTTAAATCTCTACTACATCTGCTTCTTGTAACGAGCATAGCTCAGGAACCAGTCAATATATTATGATGCAGTATGATTTGAAGATTGTTTCATAGACCAAGCAGTAACTTTTATGTAACTCAGCTACATTTTGACAGAGATATGGCTCTTGTTTATCAGCTTCTTATCTTTACATGGGATGTTGCTTATACCGATCCGACCTTGAAAGAGTTGGATTTCAAATATTCCACGTCATCATTTAGAGGAGTCATGGCCCTTGTATGTCTATTTTATTCGAATGTTGGATTCCTAAACCAAGTTCCTCAGTTTAAGGCCCCACGGAGCAAATTGTAGTGAGTAGGGCCCTTTGCAATGCACACATCACTAATAGCTCTAAATAAATTTGCTTGTATCGGTTGAAAAGCACGAAGAACGTATGCCATAACACTGTTTCTGCTATATGTTGTGTTACGATTCTATAGTCTAAAAAATGTAACAGAAGGAAAGTGAAACCAACAATGTATGTAAAATCAACAAACAATTTATTTCTAGACACTTAAAATGAAAATTCAAAGGACACTTACTGTAACGTGAATTAAAATCCAAATTATCCAATAATCCAAGTGTCCTATTCACAAGTCATAAATATAGAATGTTCTGAATGAATGAATGTTCCGTATGAATGAATGTTCCGAGTGAATGAATCTTCCTAATGAACGAATGTTCCGAATGAATAGGTAGTCTGAAATGTCCTGATGTACCCCAATAATGTAATCCACATAATCTTTGAGAATGTCCACATGTATCCAAAAGTCATATATTTAAATCCAAAGGTTAATGAGTACTTTAGGCAACTCCAATGAATGTTACAATAAATAATTCCTTTCGAATTATATATACAGCATTACGGCATTACAGGACTACAGCAAAACTATGATTCCAAACAGTCTGATGATTCCAAAGACTGATCATAAAACAAATGTTTTTAACAGAGGATTTAAAATTGGAATGATGATAATGCATATATCAAGGTGTTATATACTCTTTGCAAATGACCTATTTCACAACAGGAAACGTGTCAAATTACGAGCCAGAATGCAATACTAAAGGTGTCTTTCGAAAGGAAATTTCCCCAAGAAATCGTAAACAACTCTGACCTTGAACTCAAATGTAGCCAGCATCTTGTTTACGTCTTAACCAAACTTAAAGTGCGACTTACTATTTGAAACAATGTTAAAGCCCAGTCATAGACCAAAAGTTTAGACACGTATCATTATAGATTCTATATACATAACAGTTGTCTGTCATGCCTTAGCCAATAATTAGTATGGCAACTCTGCCTAAACCACTGGTGGAAAGTTATAAAATTAGCTTTACGTTTTCATCCATCCTGTGGTTCAGTTGGACCTATGTGAAACATTTGCTGCCCTGTTGACATCAAACAGAGCTGCCTGGGCACCTCGTGAACACAGGATAACAACACAATTTCCTATAATACATAGTTGGTCCTAAATTAGAATGCCGTTGATCTGACCTCAACATGGTCGCCACATTGGCCAATCTTAAACGTCTTTTCTGGCTACTGCTCTTGAACTAATAGTTGTATCGATATGTTGTTTGCACTATGGACACGTCTTATGAAATTTAGCTGGTCTCTAATGACCATATAATTCTCTGATTTCAAATACTGGTGCATTGGCAGCCATCTTAAACATTTTATTGCATCAATGTCATGTTTTATCTAGATTGAGTTTTCACTGAAGGACTTCTCATCACATGTAGTTATTGTTTTATGACAATGGTGCCTCTCTCGGTGTCTCTGACATCCAGTATGGCAGTTAATGCACCCGCCTTGAAAATCATGTCATTACTGCTCTTCCTAAACGGATGGTCATATCAACATATTTTCTTCATTCAAGCATTGTTACGACGTATAGTTGGTCCCACAAATTTCTAAAAAGGGAAAGCTTTGCATTTGACCTCCAACATGTCCACAATGGCAGTCATCTTGATAATCTTACAATTGCTGGTTTTCAATTAAACGCTTCATACAAATATAGATGATTCTAAATAAAAAGGGGTGCTAATTCAACATCCGTGTCGGACATCTTGAAAATGCTGTTATCACTACTACTTCTGAATGAATGGTTGCATCAGTTTGGATCTTTTCACTGAAGGAAATCATATGAATTGTATTTGGTCCTAAATGATCTGACCTCCACCATAGCCGCCATATTAGCGATCTTGAGAATCTTGTTACGTCTGTCAATCCACAATTTGGTTTTAGCAAGGTAACTTGACTGAGAATTCTTGGATCTGAACCAGATTTAGTATACAGCTTTATATTGATGGGAGTTCGATTTTCAGCCTTCTCTGTCATTGTTTGAAGGAGTTGGAGTTATTGATCCTGATTGCTTGTCCCTCTGGCTTTTGTTTCTGCTTATATTTCCCAATGCTTGGACTTCAACCAGATTTAGTATGCATTTCTACATTGATCAAATCTTGAATCAGTTCAACTTCCAGAGTTCCATGGTATCATTACAAGAGTTATGCCCCATGATTATCAGTTCACATGATCTAGGTATATGTAGCATTACTTTATCAGGGATTAGTGGCTTTTAAGCAAATTTGGCATACAGCTTTATACTGATGAGACCTTAACTGTTTACTTTCCAGCATTCCAAATTATCATTTGTAAGAGACATAACACTGGATTGCCTGTCCTTCTTTGTTTCTACAGCACATCATTAATAAGGAATATGGATCTTAACAAAACTTATCATGCATCTTTTTATTTATGAGACCGTGAATGAGTTGGATTTCCAGCATTCTCTTTCATCATTTAGAGGAGTTATGTCCCATGATTGTCCGTTCTTCCAGCTTTGGTTTCCCAAACACAAGTTCTTCGGTTGTAGGCCCTGCTGATCAATTTGTCATTAGCGGTGTCCTTTTTGTTGCACCCATCACTGATAGCTACAGTTTTTATCATGCTGGTTTTTATATTCATTCTAGAATGCATGCACTAAATTTTTACCCCCCCCCCCCCCCCCCCCCATCTATCCGAAATTGCGTAACCGTATTATTCACTACCTGTAACTAACACAGAGTAAGGTATTTAGCTAGTTGTATTTGAAGGCTTGTCAAAATTTACATCTCCAAGCAATAATGGGGAAAATTTCCAAGCTTTTGCATCTAGTTGAATATCGATATATAGGGCTCCTGAATTGAAAATAACACAGGATATTCCATTCATAATATATAATTACTTTTCCTAGAGTTCAGAATACATGTATGTTTTAGTTGTTTTGGCGAAAGGAGCACATGTAGTAAGGTTACAGTGGTCTGTATCCTGCCCTTTATAAACAATATATACTCAAATTAGACAAAAACAACGTAAGTATCAGGAACCTGACTAATACATGGATCAGAATCAATATCAACACTAAATACATGTACACTTACTATAGGTGGTGCAAGTGATTGTGACTCAGTGAACATGCTATATATGAACAACAAAATAAGAACTTTAATATCATTTTGGTGTCGGTATTTTTATTTCCAGCTTCATAGAAAATTATGATAAACAAAACAAAGACAAGTTTCGAAAAGATTTGTCAGCTCGTTTCGTCCCACTCGAAGATTTTTGCGTCACATGGATGCAAGGTTGTATCTTTTTTTTCCATAGAGAGGGATGTGTTTTTCATCCAAGACACATACTGTTGCAATAGCGCGACCTCTCATGTAGCCACAAAACTCTGTTGTAGATGTTGACAACAACTGATTGAATATTGTCAGTAGCGCCGGTTTGGTATAATCTCACCATAACATCAATATTGCAAGCACTGGGAGCAAAAGGTTGATCCTTATATTGTCTCTGTTAATTGGTTCTCACTGGAAATAAAACTGCGTCTCAACCTTTCAACAGAAGATGCACAAGTGAGGTTTGTTCTAATCCAGAATGCATCCTACCAGTTGCTAAATGAAAATAGAGGAGTTCCTTCCTACAGAATTTAAAATTAGCATGGCATGGATAGTATACATCTTATCAACAGCTCTGGAGAGTTTAGTGATCTGCTATGCATGACCATGTGTTCAAGGTCAAAGGCCTTGACATATCTTTTTGCTGCAATTAGCTTATGAACTTATTAACTCAGACATGTACAAACTGATTTTGATTGAGTGGAACATGTCGATATTTCTGTATATCTCGGTTGATATCAATAATAAGCAAACAATGGACTTCTGTACAAATTCTTCTTGACCAGTGAAGCAAGGAGCTCTTATTAACATGCACATGGAGGCAAAAACCTTATTTGGTCCTGCATCGAGATGCAGGAGCCTTTAGTAATCACTTTTTCCAGACTTTTTGTCTGTCTGTCTGTCCCCTAGTCTGTCCACCCATTTACGCTTCTAATAACCACCAAATCCCGACACCCCTTGTACATAATTTGATGCCATTTGGGTAAGTGAATTCCCTATGTCACGCAGATGTTTAAAAGGTTTTGTCTTCTCATGTCCAATTTGTTGTGCAATTATGGCCCTTTTTCAATAAATTTTACATCTCCCCTGCAGCAGAACCTTGTAAAAAGCATACCCTGGAACAATTCAACATATTATGATGCAATTTGGTGCGTACATTGTTTTGTCGACATAAGTGTGCCTTTTATGGGCTTTATCCTGACAACTCCGTTCTTGATAGAGTTATGGCCTTTGACCGTTAACTTCATGTCTTCACATGGGATGCTGCTGGTAACAGGTCCAGCTTAAAAACCGTTCAACATATTCTGATGCAAATTGGCAAAACGTTTGCATCATAGACCTAGATGTGCCATTTGTGGGTTTCGTCTTGTCAACGCCACTATGAACAGAGTCATGGCCTTGACATTGAGCTTCACATCATCACATGGGATGTTGCTTGTAACTGGCAAAGCTGAAGAACCATTCAACATGTTCTAATATAATTTGGTATGAATATGGTCTCGTAGAACTAGATATGTCTTTTATGGGTTTAGTCTCGTTTTCTCCATTTTAGGAAGAGTTATGACCCTTGTCGATCATTTTTTTTTACTTTAAACGGAAACTTGGAATGTTGCTTTCAATCGGTATAGCTGAAGAACAATTCAACATATTCTGATGAAATTTGGTAAGAAGATTATCTCTTAGACCAATAAGTGTGTTGTGTAGGTTTTATCCCATGTACACGGTTTGGATAGAGTTATGGCCCTTGGTAATCAATTTCATATCTTTACACGAGATCTTCCCTGTAATCAGCATAGCTCAAGAACCCATTCAGCATATTCTTAGGCAGTTTGATATGAACGTTGTTTTATAGACCTATGCAGGGCTTCCGCCAGGATATTTTTCCCGAGGACTATTGCGACACCCTGTATATTTTTCAAAAGGCTACAGAGGGAAGGCTGAGTGACAGAGAGGAACTAAATATGGCATATACTTTAATTATTTGGTGTACCAGAAAAGGAATTTTCTATTCCGGATCTTGGTCTCCATTACCTTGAGTCTATGACCTTCATTTACTATTTTCTTTCGTAATTCTCCCCTTCCTCGAGTTAGCTATTTTATTGAAAACTTCACGTATTTATTGTTTTATTTAATGCTAAACTGTACGTTTGTGGAAGTTGCTTTCTTTAAAAAATTAGTCACAGATATCAGCAATACAACCTCTAAAATGCATATTCTAGCGGCATTCAATGACTTTCGACGATAGAATGTTAAAACCTGCTGACAACAGGAGATAACTCAAAATGTTCAAATGCCAAATATGCTACTTTCAGTGCACATGCCATCAGAAAATATTATCACCTTTGATAATTTTCGCAATCATTAGACGCTAGTGTCAATAGAGTGAGCCTGTCTGTCTATGAAATTCACTAAAATTATCAGCCAAGTACTTGACTCTCTTTCCCTGTCCGTAGGTAGATAAATATGGAATTAAGTCTTCGTGTCATACATTATCAATCCACATAACATTTTCATGCACAGCTGATTTTCACGTGTAGTTATATGTGTTAACAAGATATTATCTGACAATAGAAGTAGTTTCTAATTTTGGCTGAACCAATCACTAATGAATTTACTTGTACTTGAGCCACCGAAAAATAGTTTTTCAAAACCTTGTCGGAGGTCAATATGTTTATTTAGTCTGTTCACGTGGTCTTCCTGAGATCCGATGGTCTAGTAGTTAAACAAAATTAGGATATCATCTGTTGACAGTTGTGGTCCCTAGTGGAAGATAATCCTTAGTCGACCCATTACAACCATACCAAATGCCAATTTTTAATAGGTTAAAATAAAATAGCGTTGTGTCAGATTAACGCAGTTAATATTTTGGAGAGGTTTCGTAGCCTGGAAAGTGTCATTGATGACATCAGGGGGTTTTCTTGGGTAAGTGGGAACAGGGCCTTGCCCCGTCATTTTGGTGAAGAATTCGACCAATCGGGAAGAAAAGTTTCAGAAGTAATTTTAAATCTTTCTTTTTAGGACAGGAGCCCTTTTTTTACCCCTGTGGGCCAACTAAAAATCCCTGGGCGTAAACATTGCGTAAATGAAAGCCATCGCATGTGTCACATTTACTCCATTTCGGTGAGCTACTACTCTTGTCGGTCAGATTCATGTCTTTATCTTTACATTCACACGGGATGTTGCATGTATTGATGAGAATTTCTAGGAATTGAATTTTAAGCATTTCACTTCATCATTTAGAGTACTCACAGCTTCTGAATGCCCGTCTTCTCCTAACTTCGGTTTCCTAACAGAAGTTCTTATGTTTAAGGAAATACGGAGCAAATTGTAGTGAGCGGAGCCCATTGCCATGTATGTTGATATACGTGGTGAGTCCGAGACTACGATGTTGCTCGAAATATAATTTGCTTTTAAAATTGGCCTTTGCATGGGATTTGGCTTAAGTTAATTTAAATAATGTCAGTCACCGATTGCAGAGTAAGAGTTTGTGAGCTCTCTAACAATACTTGTATTATAACCATGGTACATTTTGACTCATAGATATTACCGTGGGGCTGTAGGAGCCTTGCTTGTCTACGACATATCAAAGCGCCTTACATATGATAATGTAGACCACTGGCTGAAAGAACTGAGGGACCATGCTGATAACAACATCGTCATAATGTTGGTAGGAAACAAGAGCGACTTACAACATTTAAGAGCAGTACCAACAGACGAAGCTAAAGCTTTTGCAGGTAATGTTTTCTAGTGATTATAATTTAAAACTTGGGTAACTGCTGTGGCTCGCCATTGCAAATCATCATGCTTTTTATTAGATCTTCCTACACCCACCAATCCACGCCGACAGTTACCCAGGGTCATAATGCAAAATCTGTTATAATCTGTTATATATATATATATATATATATATATATATATATATATATATATATATATATATATATATATATATATAATACATCTTCTTTCTGGTTTGACTGCATATGTAAAGATTGATCACAAAATATTTGAAAATGCCATTGCAACTGCAAATTTGTTGATATGATGCTTGACTCACTTATAGAGAGAGGCAAGTATGATCCGCGCTTGTAGATGATTATCCGTATGGCAGCATAACTTCAAAGTTTTGGGAATTTCCACACAAATGTTTAAGAGGACACATAGACGAACAAGCGTAAGGATGACTGGTCTTCTCTACCTCTAGTGTTTATTAGTATTCAATAATGCAAGGTAAGCGCTTGTTTGGCCTGGATCCAAATGAACGAAAGAAAGACCCCCGTTGGAAAGAATTGATTTATTAGTGAACAAAATCAGCAATCTTCTTTATAGCATCAGGGTCAATGCTAGAGGGAAATTCAGGTGTCACCCCATTGCCTGTCATTTCGCCGAAATACGCAGAGAAAGTGAAGCTGACTTTTGCCATTTCTAGAGTCGATGTCTTCACACACACACACACACACACACACACACACACACACACACACCTTGGTCAATGAATGCTTTTCTATTCTGAGTGCAATATCAACTCTTGTGTTTTTTCCTTTTAAAAGCAATGCCAAACAGTTTAAACATAGTATTTTATACTTCTGATCAGCTTTTGTGTCTATTTAATGATTTGTCATGTCTTCAGTTACATTTCAATGTACAAGATCCTGTCAAAAATGCACACATGAAGCACGAAGTGAGTGAAATTCCATATATATATATATATATATATATATATATATATAGAGAGAGAGAGAGAGAGAGAGAGAGAGAGAGAGAGAGAGAGAGAGAGAGAGAGAGAGAAAGAGAGAGTGCAATCACAAGCAACTTATTACTCTGCGGAGGTTTATGGACTGATTAATAATAAAGATATGAGTTTATTACACATTTCATCCTGTAACAGTAGTAACAGAGGGCTAATATGTTTATATATGTCACCCGTTATTTTATTATAGCAATCTTTTCTAGGGCATTATCTTTAGCAAAAAAAGTAATAAAAGAATGGTGTTGTATCAAGCTTAGAACAATCTTAATATTTTTATAAAGTTTAAAGATTATCTCTTTAATCTTTATGTTATTCGGCTCAAAGGTTTAGTAACATGACTGTTTTGAGCATTCTAAATGTTGACATCGTTATACTCACTTCTCACTGGTTTCCCACTATTTCATGTTATTCTGACGGGGGATATTAGTCATTTCGCCTGTAGATTTGAATTAAGTGTGGGCCCTGAGAATATAATTTTCATGAGGAGAACTGCCCTGATCAGTCGAGTCATCAGAAATTCACCGAAAATTTTCACGTTTTGTTTCAGGTAGGGCAATTAAATTCTCAGCCCCTATGTAATATGTTGCAAAGATGGAATCATGCAGTCATTGTGTGGCAGAAGTATTAATGACATGGCTCTATGTTAATGTTCCATCAGCAAATTGTCAGTTGACTTAGCATACATGTTCCCCCTGGTGGTTAGAGAATATTCACGCCTTGTCAAAATGTGAAAGATCAATGTCACATGATCTAACTGGCTACAAGTAAGAAAGTAAGTAGATTTTTTATTTTTTAATATGTATGATTTTATGATAAAATCTTGAACTTTTCAAGCATATTTGGGACAATGATTAATGTACTTATTGTTAGATCGACAGCTCTCTGCTTACATCAAAGCAGAAGAAATCAATTCTACTTTATCTTTTTATTTGCAGAGAAAAATAACCTATCCTTTATAGAAACGTCTGCATTAGAGTCAACAAATGTAGAAACGGCCTTCCAAAATGTTTCAGAAGGTAAGTCATCCCTCTTAATTCCATATAGATAATTGAAATAGAACATTTAATCTATTGACCCTATCTAGTTTTTGACCCAAGAATGATGTGTATTTTAGAGGCATCTGACATACAGATCTTAAAAACCTACGAAATCTTAAGCACAGAAAAGAAACTAAAATTTCAACTCCGTCTTCAAATTCATGGTCAGATGTACTGGAATGAATCCGATGCAGTGTTTTTATGCAGCTATGGATTGTGTCTTTTCACGTTCATAATTTTGTCTTCCATGTATAATTTGACTTAGATCACTATGATTTCTGAGCTGAAATTAACAAAAGAAAAATCAATAGGTTGACCAGAGTCTGTTATCTTCGCCTCTGCCTGTATTTTCTTCACGTGTCCCTTCACGTGTCCCGTCTCGGATATAGCATGATCGTGGCATGGATCCTGAATTTTCACAACCTTTTCACTAATTTCTCCCAACTGATTTTTTCATTACTGCAAAGTTTTATTGCTAAATTCAATGAGTGTTTATTTTGTTAATCTGGTGAGATGTGTTGTGTCCTAAAGAAACGTTTGTCTTTGTTTAAGTGAATAAAGATGTTAAAAGCTTCTGTTTGTGAATGTTCACTACAAATATGTAAATAGTCCGTCAGTGCACTTTGTTGATTGCTTATTTTTGAAAGTCGTCAGCTTAACCTTATTTGTATTGAACCATGAACAATAACGTTAATCTTCAATGCATTGTGTAAATTGTTGTAAAATAAAGGGCAAACAACAGACCGCAAATGCCTGTTCAATCAATCCACATATACACCCATGCGCCAAACAATGCCATTGTTGAAATAAGTTCATCATACAATCTGATATATTAGTTTCCTACCTAATACTGTAAGTAATTGCAAATATCTACATTAGTCCCATAACAAATGGTTGTTACATCTATCCAGCACTGCTTTATTGACAATCAAACGATAGTCGTTTTCAAGTACATTGACCGTGTTGTCAGCCAATCGTGACGAAATCAATCGACCAGCAGCTGATAATCAATCAGTCATTTGACAAACGATAAACTATTTCCCAAATGTGTATCAATTAATGAGTAGAAAAAGATATATTGTGTATAAAAGTACTGCAGAGGTATCAAACATTTGTTGACATTTATTTGACATTTTGTTTGGTTATTGCCACATAATGTACCCTCACCACCCCACCCACCCTTATCTTATCTCAGTTAACACCAGAAATATAAATAAATCCCCATATTATGTCTATCGTGTAAGCTTTGAAGTCATCATATTGCTATACCCATGTGCTTAAAATCTGACTCAATTAGTTGTATTTCCTTAAAATGTAGTCATAAATGCAGATATCAGCTTACAATTACTCTGATATGCACAGGTCATTTGTCATTGTATTTCTAAGGCTACCATCATACAATTACTGAAGTTGAACACTGACTGGAATAGAACCATTTAAGTTGTAGGGATGGAGGGATTTGCTGTTATAATCAAACTTGCTACTCCCCATTTTCGCTATGCAGTAGTGTAAGGTCGTAGTATTATTCACAAACATATTTTTTTAAAGAACTCACATTGAACTATTTCTTGAAAATCCCTGAGGCAGTTTCACACCTGTTGCAATGTTCGTCTTAAGTACATAAAGAGCAAAATACCCAAATATGAATTTCAGTTAAAGTATTTTTAAAACCTAAATACAGGTTACTTATTAGAAATGCACAATTTCCTATTTCGGCATTATTTAGTCAGGAAAAATACTCAGTCCCGTCAGACATATCCATTTTCCAGCATATATAAATATTACCGAAAATGTACTGTATAGTGTTTCATATATTAGTGTGAGTTTATTAGCAAGAATTAAGAATACAGATTCGAATAGAATGTATACTTTTTTGTGCAAATTTTAGACGGAATTACTGTTAAGGATACTCTGAAATCTTTTGGCGAGCACACATGTACTTTAATTATTTACGCTACTGAGTTTCCAATTTTCATATACATGCATGTATGGTTTTCTGGAAAAAAAGAATCAAATATGTAATCTCTATTTTGAGTATTTCTTGTTTAATATGTATCAATTTAAGTTGGTTTGTGCGTCATTGAATCCCGTAGTTTTGCACGTACCCCCTGTAGTATCAGTTAATGAGGCACAGGCATGTGTAATTGGAGTTTGAGACACAGATAAAGGTTGACAGCTTTAAAGCTAGTAAGACCTAGGGTCAGTCTAATTAGAGTCCAATTAGTTACAGAATGCTTTTGATGTACATCATTTATGTTATACTCTCCCACCTTTATGTTCACTTGGTGTTGGGCCTTCATTTAGTTAATAGCTTTGTCTGTATATAATAAAAGTAATGTAGAGAATATCTTGTGTTTGTTCCTACATACTCACACCCCACCCCCACCCCCGTTTTAAATAGCCAAAATAATATCCATCCACTATTTTCTGAAGTTAAATGATTTGTTTAGACATTGCACGATACATTACATAACACAATAGCACATTGTGCACCCCGACCATCACGTTATAGCGAGGTGTCACTGTACTTATGTCTGTTTCAAATTTATTTTAGTATGATTACTCAGAAAACACTTGATATAAACAAATAATTTTAATGCAGGGGTGGGGGCATACATGTTTTACAGATACAAATCTTGTTATCTTAACATTTGTATACTTGAATCTCTGAGTAGAAGGAATAGTTTAACAGTTGCATCAAGTGGATTGGATTGCAGCTATCCCTGAAATAAATTATATTCTGACGGAGTTGTAAATAGAAAACTGCATCCTTGTTTGTATTACTGATAATAGTGGGGCATCCTGTTTACATTGGACGGTATGGAAGAAACGATAAGCTTTTCATTCCATTATATGGACTGATACTAATGTACATACGAGTTTGTACCTAACTTCAGAACTGTCACTCTTTTGAATAGTTGTAGAACTTAAATATCTTTTTTATATGATGTTTTAAGTCAGGTATATAATATTATGCCATTTGTCCGTCCATCTGTTAATATTTGCTTGTGTGGCCCATAACTTTGTAACAGTTGAAGTCATTTGTCCGTCCATCTGTTTGTGTGGCCCATAACTTTGTAACAGTTGAAGAGATTTTCATTATACTTAACTCCAACATGTATTATGACAAGACGGTATGTTGCATACAATAGACACGCCCCTCCCACAAAGTCTAGGCCACGGCTAAGGAAAGTATTCTGTGATTTATATCCTTGTCCAGAGTAGAACTATTGAACCACTGAAGATATTTTAATGAAACTTGGGCCAAGTATCTACATAAATATGAATCTCCCGGTCGGAATGGTTTTCTTCCCGAGATGAGGGGTATCTCCCATCCCTCCAGTCACTCGTTAAAATCTCCCGCGTGCTCAAAATTATTATTTAAAAATTCCGGTAAAGACTTCCTGTGATCACGTGACTGTGAACTCGCTTACCCCTTGAGCATGCCACTTGATTTGCTAATTCGGCATACAATAACCTACAAGTAATCATTGGATTATACTATGTGCGATCAGTAGTAATTCGGAATGGATCAAAGATGTTAATAGATTATGACTGGATTACAAGAGTTCAAGCAGCATAAAAGAACTTACATTACTTGGATTATTTTGGCAGGGTGGGTTTGGCTTCGGATGTTCGGTGTTAAACTTTAAATACAAGTTTGTGAAGATGGACTATACTTTGTGTCATCAGAAGTAATTAGGAAAGAATTAAAGATGGTAATGGATCATAGTCGGATTAGTCATTACTAATGACCTCAGGTGGCATAAAACAGGTCGGTTTGATATCGTTATTTAAAATTTGTCGATATCTAAGAGTGCGTTATCTCTCAATGTTAACACACCAAAATCTAAACAACCGAAATATCACACGAAATTCAATAATGGATGGAAACAGAAAATTCAGTGGTTGGAATCAAGTTGAAAGGGACAACAATATGTATTCTGACATTCCTGTAAAGTCTATTTTAAGAACTTCCCAAATTCGACCCAGATAGCACGAATCTTGATAAGTTCCGGCAGGCAGTCGGCATCCTGAATCTACCCACAGGCAGGAAGTAATTTAAACTTCTAGGTGGACTCAGTAGAGTTGTACTATCATTGCCACATTACAATGCAGATACTGAAAGGACATTTTCTATTCTGAGGAAAATGCAGGCTGACTTCAGAGGAAACCTGGATCCAGTAACACATCATCTCCTAAGTGTTGAGATCAACAATGATGAGGACTGCCACAAATATAATCCAGGCAACGATCTACTTAGAAAGGCTAAAAATGTTTGTGCTACATATAAGAACAGTATGATAGGCAACATGTTACTGTGAAAATACTGATGTGATGAAATGATGTGCATATTTTTATAAAAAAAAGTAAATTTGTTCAATAGTTGTCATTTTTGTCCATTTGCATGCTAAAACTCGGGTCAATGGAAATACTCCTGATTTGAAGTCGAAACTCCTGACCAAGTTTTGCAAATCTCGTCATCTGTTTAAGCTGACCTGTCTGTTCTGTCACAAGTATGTATGTATCATGAATAGACAGCGTGTCATGTACCACAGCGTTGCCCCTCCATCACTGTCAAGGTCACATGACTGGAGAAAGTATTTTTGTGAATTGTATCCTTGTCCGGTGTATAACTTTGAACCACTGTAGATATTATAATGTAACTTTAGGCAATTATATATCATGTATAGTTCGTGTGTTGCATACCTGATTCATATCCCCTAGCTCAAGGAAAAGGTCAAAGTAAAGGAAAATGTTACTGTGTCTTGTATCCTTGTCCGGAGTATGAAGCTTGAACCACTTTAGACATGATAGTGAAAGTTTAATCAGTTATATATCATGACAAGACAGTATGTCACGTGTAATAGCTCTGCCTCAAGCTCAATGTCATGCTAAGTTAAATATAAATACATCACTTCTATCCATGTATGGGCATAACGTTTCAACTATTGAAGACATTTTTCTGAACATTCAGCCTGTTATATATCTTGACTTGGTAATGTCTCATGTATTCACAGCCATACACCCTGCCTCATGGTGAAGGTAACAGCAAGGTAAATTAACTCCTACATGCATCATTGTCTGGAGTATAACTTTTGAACCACTTTAAAAATTTTAATGGCACTTTAAACAGATATATCATGACTAGACAGTGTGTCCCATACCATAGCCATGCCCCATAATTCTAGGTCAAGGTCACAGCTCGGAAAAATAAAAATGATTGACTTCTATCCACGTATGGGTATACAGTTAGAACCAGTGAAGATATTTAATGAAACCTTTGCCTGTTATATATCTTTGACTTGGCAGTTTCTCAAGTACTTGTCCTCGAGATCAAGGTCACAAGAAGGTAATATTAGTCAGTGCCCAGTTTCCTTATCAAGGCTATCACCTTTCAACCCCTACATTTATTTTAAGGAAACTTTAACCTGTTCCACGCCTTCTTATACGATAGCTAAGTTCTCAGCTCAAGGGTCAAGGTTATTAGTAGGAATAGGTGAGCATTCATGTACCGTTTGCAGTACTCTTGCTTCATGTTATTTCAGAAGCAGTCTCAAGTTTTTTATTTGGTCTTAGTTAATCAAGTACTGTTTTGTTTTTGTCTCACCAGTTTAAACTATTTCATTTATAGGTACATTGGGGCACAAGAACAAACTTTATATTTTTTTACTTCTATAGGGGATGGGTTTAAAACCGATTTTCTGCAGTATTTTTTTCTGTTTAATATTAATTCTTTTCTAATGATGGTAGCCCTAAAAGAAAGCAGCATTCCCCCATCTCCAGATAGAACGGAAATAACTGTTATGCATGGTGAGATATAGGTATGACTTTCACGGATGTGATAGTATCATCATTTGTAATGTTATAAAGTTGTGTTAAAGTTTCTCCAAGTAGCATACTTTGGGGTAATAGATCAACACACAACAGCAAGTGGGTCACTGTGTTCTGTAAAACATTAGTTTTATCCTTACTTTTTTCAAAGAAAAGCTTGGGCTTACATGATTTATCGCAACCATTTTTTTATGTTTTTGCATGTAATATCATGCAATTCGTACAGCAATTATGATATTTCAAACCGGGGGATACTATTGGGGTTGGTTCGCAGATGTGCACAATGGTTTTAGAATGTTGATCCTTCCCCTGTTGGTGGAGGTTTGGGGTCTGGGGACATTTATAAAGTGGGCGGGATAAGAGTAGCTTATGGAGATAATGATATAGACTTAGACTTTTAGGTTTCAAAATGTTATTTTCTATTTGAAAGAATTATATCGGAATAAAGCTTTTCTTATGGAACTGCGCTTACTTCAAATAACATTCACACCCATCCACCCCCCATATATATATATATATATATATATATATATATATATATATATATATATATATATATATATATACATAAACTTTTCCATCTGTTTCAGAAATTAACAAACAAATATCTCAAAAACAGGTTCGAGATAGCTCTGGTGATGAAAATTCCCCAAGCAAAAATGTTCAGGGAATAATAGTGGCCCCCACAGATCATTCAGCAACAACAACATGTCATTTGTGTACTGTATAAACTTCCTATTAAAAGGAATGAACACTATTTTTCATCTTTTAACTTCTTTTTACAAGTTATTGTGTTCATTTGCTGATTAGTCATTCCAGAGCTAGCAGCAGAAATCAAATGTGTTGTGTACACAGAACATGCTCTCTGAAATATAACATAAGCATAGTTCAGAAATTCAAAATAAAGCAAAATATACGCATTGTACAGGTCTATATTATATTCCAGTACCATTTTGGCATACGCTGTAATATTCAGCAACATAAGACTATATAACACGTCAATTATACTCGGACTGGTTCTAAGATGTTTGCATAAATAACAAAATTTATACCTTATTTCAAGAATTTGGAACTTTTTCCATGGATTGGGGCTAGAAAGGATTTCCATATCAAATGTTTCAACATTACTCAAAGACTTGAATTTGTAATGACAGTCTTTAATATGATAAGGTATCATGGAAATGAGTTGCCCCCAGAGGCTCGTTACAAATACAATTTGGACTATCGGTCAATGGATAGAGATATGGAGAATTCAGAGACTGTAACAATATAGTTGCAGTCTTGAACACCTCTTTGTTACAGTCTTTGAACCCCAATCCCGCCCTCCTTTGACTGATAGTCTTAATTTCATTTGTAACGATTGGTTTGGTTTGGTTTGGTTTCGGTGTTTTACGGCACAGCAACACAAGTAGGTTATTTAGCGCCGAGGCAATTGGAGTAAAGTGCCTTGCACAGGACACACCATGGTAGCTGATCCAGGCTGGTCTGATGGTAGGATTCGAACCCGCACCCTTTCGGTCCTGAGTCCGGAACCACTGAGACACCTCATTTGTAACGAGCCCCAGTGAGTTAACACTAACAACTTTATATATATATATATATATATATATATATATATATATATATATATATATATATATATTATATATATATTCAAAAACTCATTTTAAAATAAATAGCCCCTAAAGAGTTTTGATTTTTAAAGACTTTTTCAATAACTTTATTTCATTAATATGAATAACAGTAAAAGGAATGTAAGCGTCACATTTTCCAAACATTTAGAATAGGATATGGCGCTGTTGTTATGTCTAGCTATCTGTATGATACTAGTTTTGGCTCTTCAAGTGAGTACATATACAATTCAGTCTTCCATATCTGACTTCCATTTACTGTACACTCTGTAATTTATCATGCAACATCAATCCATCATTTTAAGAACGGAGAAATATATATTACTAACATTTTTAAATTTATGGTTCAAAAAGAAATTGTTAATTTTTTTTACCTACATATTTGAACACATGAAAAGAGAATTAATACAAAGTGTACGAAAAATTAGTCAATACAGTATGCCACTTTTTCTTATATATATGATAAGTTGGCTTTGAAGGATTTGAATGATATCACATACAATAAATGTTATCCAACAGTCAAGTTTATCTTACATTTTAAATTGGCATGATCTGAGCTGGATTTTTGAGGCTACTCTGTTAATGTGGATTTTAAAAGTTCATAAAAATTTGGAATTATAAGAGAATTTTATTTTTCATATGTGCAAATCTTGTGATTTGAAATTTTGCCATAAGGTTGCAGAAGAGGAAGCTTTTAATATGTTGATTATTACACAATATACTCATTCTTTTCTCTATGTAAAAAGCAACTTGATTAAATAATTGTGTACATGTAGGTCAAATTCATAATAACAAAACACTGATTATTCCTTTTAGACCTACCTTTCATTCTTGTTTAAAAATGATTCATTTTAATTTTGAGATTTAAAGCCTGTTATTATATGCCTTTTACACTTTAAGAATTTTCAAAATTATGTTATTTTTTCCAGTGTAATTATATTTATGCCAGAATTTTTTCCTTATGTATGTAACTTATATTTATGCCAGAATTTTGTCCTTATGTATGTAAATTATATTTATGCCAGAATGTTGTCCTTACGTATGTAAATTATATGTTCAGCATATAATGAAACAGACGTTATTTGTGGATGTGCTATTGTTTTAATTATCAGAAAACAAAAAAGGCTGAAAATAAAATGCAGTGAAAATGTACTTTTATACAATATATCTAATTGAAAAGTAACCTAAAAGACAATCTATACACATTGATTCCTGTAAATCATAATACTTTTTAAGCATTTATTTATTTAAAGTTAATGAATCCAGTATATTAGTGAAAATGTTCATCATTTGCCTATTGACATTACACATTGTATTAATAATGCTAATACAGTGTGCATTTTGCTAGTGTAGTCTTGCAAAATTTCTATATATTTTATGTTTGATGAAATTCTGTGATTGACAATAAAATGTATTTTATTTGTTTGAATTCTGTTTTATACTTCATTAAAACCATTGTATTGGATACTTCTCACTTAACTAATTTGTAGAAATGGATGCTTATAAATGGATCATAATATAAACTGAAACTTTTATTTCCATTAATAAATTCAATTATTTGCATGTCAGAGACTGAACATTAAAAGGAAAAAGAAAGGCCAGTCTCTGTTCTTTATATCCGTTCTACAAGAAGTGGGCTGTGCATTGAATTCACTGTGTGTGTCTGTCAGTTTGTCTGTCCATCACTTTGGATTGCAACTCTCATCGAGACAAAAAACGTGCAATGTGAGTAGATTTTAGAATGAAGCTCTGTTACATACAAAATTGGGTTGCTGTGACCTACCTTCCAACAAATCATGTGTCAGCTCTATTTCGTTCTGATATTCCGATTAATCAATTTGGTCGAGCATAAACCAGAGTCAGTACAATATAAACTTGAGTCAGTACAATATAAACTAGAGTCAGTACAATATAAACTAGAGTCAGTACAATATAAACCAGATTCAGTACAATATAAACTAGAGTCAGTACAATATAAACTAGAGTCAGTACAATCTATTACAATGTCTGTGCTCGGTTGAAATTCAATACTGCACCATTCCAGCTGTTTTGGACACGGACTAGAGGTTATTTTTCAATTCAGGCTGTTTAGCTCACCTGGATGTAAGGGCAATGCATCCAACAATGTTCAGCATCTGTCATGTGCATTTTGTAACTTCCTGTAAACAACTGGACAAAGTTCAACCAAATTAGGTAGAGAGTATCCATGTATAAGACCTTTCAAATTTCCATAAATGATATTGATCCATTCTCAATATGGCAGCAATGTCTCAAAATAGAAAAACCTTTAGATATAGTATTTTTTAATAACCTGCTCAACAGAATGTGACAAAACTTGATCGAAAACATCCTAGTATGAATGCCTTTCAGATTGGAATCCTTTTAAATGACTTCTTTTGGGAATTGGGCCTAATTTGGTATTGGACCTAATGTGACAGAAAGCATCAGGGCAAGAAATACTTTTTAATTTGTACAAACGATATTAATATAACTTCTATAACTAAAATTAGAAAAACCTTTAAATAACTTTTTTAAAAAAAGCTCAACAAAATGTGGCGGAAAGTATTCTGTTTTAAATGCCATTGAGTTGTATAAAAGATGGCAATACACTGTCTCATATGGATGTCATTATTAAAGTAGAAGAACATTAAAATACCATTCTCAAGTACCCCCTTAAACAGTTTGTTCAAATTTAGCTTTGCACAAAGGCTTTTGATTTTATACAAACGATGTTGATCTGCAATTCAATAGGGCTGCTCTCACTCAAAATATAAAACCTTTAAATGACTTCTTTAAAAAGAATGGAAAACAGAATTTGACCACATTTGACAGAAGGATCCCATCATAAAGGCCCTTAAAGTTTGCACAAATCATACGGGTCTGCTATTCAGTATCGTCCCTGTTAAAAAAAATTGTTTCAAAAAAGTTTTAAATGACTTCTTCGGGAAAAAATAAACGCACAACACAATTAGATGAAATTTGCCCGGAAACATCCTTGTATGCCTTTACAAATGTGTGCAAGTGATGCTGATGCGGATCTGCTGTCCAACGTGGCTGTTATTATTGACAATAACAAAACCTTTATATAAAATTCTCTGACAACTGCTTAACAGAATTTTACCAAATGTGACCGGAAGCATACCAGAATTAAGACCTGTGATATTTATAACAATCATGCTTATCTGCCATCAAATATGGTTAATGATACTTAAAATATGTTTAAGGTTTGTAATTTTTTAAGTGACCTCCATACTCTAAGGCTCTTAGTTTGTGTTAAAAATTTCTAATTTTTTTCATTACATTGCCTTTAAATTATGCTCAATTGCTGCAGAGAAAATGGAGATGTTTATGATGTATTATGAGGATAATAAATGATTTGTTTCTAAAAAAGACAATTAAGTATTAAGCTATGTCATTTTTGAAGTGACCATTCAGTAATAACATCCCTATCTGACTACTCCTATAGGTTTTAATACTTTGCTTGGAAACTTTGTAAAGTGTTTGCAAACTAAATGGATGTGTGTCATAACACGTTATGACTTAGTCAATGAATCTCTGAAACACTTCTACCTTTTTAATCTTTCTGTTTTTGTTTGTTGTGAGTTTTGTCGGTTTGTTGGGGGGGGGGGGGGGGGGGCATGAGACTGTCACATTCCAGAGTATAGCAAGGTACAGTACTACCTCTGTATAACTCTGTTTATGGGGAGGAGGATCCATGTCCTATGGGCACATTTCTTGTTACATTTAACTCCATTGCAGACACTGTCATGTGTACAGTCATGCACCTCATTTGGTTCATTCATCTTGAGGAGTACTGCTCATCAGTAACAAACTAGGTCAGATATACCTTTTTATCATGCATCAGTAATTACGTTGTACATTTAACTCCATTTATCTGACGCAATTGCTTGTACAGTCATTAAACTTGGTAAGTTCATTCATTTTGAAAACATACTCACACCGATGAATAGTTGGTCACACTAACCAACTTATCTTGCTGTAGTGACAGTTAGGATTTTGGACTTTGCACCAGCAGTGCAGTTGAGACTAATTAGAATCCATCATATGCACTGGTGTGGAATAGGGGAATCCCACTTGAGGGTCAGAATTTGTGGGCAGGAATGAGGTTTTCCTTATTTCCTGCCCACAAATTCTGATCCTGATGGTGGGATTTAAGGTCAGCACCATTTTCATTCTGGACGAACTAGACATCGTAAGATTTCTTCTGGTGGAAACCTAATGTTAATATGACTTTCCATCTAAGAGGAGTAGCGATAAAAGTTTCAAGATGGCAGTCATATTAGATAGCAGATCGGCATAATTGTTACTTAAGACCAACTAGACACCATAAGAAGTGTTCTGGTGAAAACCTATGCTGATATGACTTTCTGTTCAGAAGGAGGAGGAGCAATAACAAGATGAGTGCTGTGACGGCCATATTGGACGTCAGATCAGTACCACTTTCATTTTGGGATCAACTTTCAAGATTTCAGATTTTCAGCGTGGACTTTCCGTTCAGGTAAAGTAGGGATAACACGATTTTCAAGATGGCTGCCTTGCCGGCCATATTGGACTTTAGATCGACACAATTTTCATTTAGGACCAACTAGACATCATAAGAAGTCTTGTAGTAAAACCCTATGCTGATATGACCATCCATTCAGGAGGAGTTGCGATAACAAGATCTTCAAGATGACCACTGTGGCGGCCACATTGTATGTTCAGCGGAACCATTTTCATTTAGGCCCAACTAGACACCGTAAGAAGTCTTCTGGTATCAAACCCATGTCAATATGATTTTCCGTTCAGGAGAAATAGCAATACCTTGATTTGATGCATTCGAAACCACCTCGGCTATGTCGACCCAGTAATTTACACAAAAATCATACATTTTGATCGCCCGAAATTTCTCCGCAAAAAGAAACTCTACTCTATTAGGACTAGCATGGCTATTTCTGTGGTTGGATTGACTGTAGGATTAACCGAGATGTTACGAATGAAAAAAAAAAATAGTTCTATTATTCGTAACTTCTCGGTCAATCCTTGTTTCGTAAATAGCCAAAATGGTCGGACTGGGAACTATCGACTGATATGACCCGTAAGACTGGCCTCGAAGTTGCGAATGGATTTTGACGCTGGCGTGGCAGCCATATTGGACCTCGCATAGGCACTATTTTCGTTCCTAGACATCATAAAAAGTCTTTTAGTGAAAATTCCATTTCCAGCACCATTAGACCTTGGGATGAATGTTTGTGCAAACCTCCAAGTAATTTAAGAGGAGTAACGATAGCAAACAACGTGTGCTAACGGAGGGACAATAGACCATCCCATAAGCTCTTCTGGTCCATGATCAGTAGAGTTAAAATCCATGGCATATCATCGGTATGAATATAGCTTTTGAAAATAATCACTTTCTAAAACAATTAATTTACATCATTAGAAAAAACATTAAGAATCACGTTTTCAAGAAAAGACTATTGTTTCAAACAATAATTATTGTTTACAAGTTGGTAATTTTTGTCCTTTCAGTGTTAAAATCGCAATAGAAATTGCAGCCATTCATAACGACGTGAGTATGATAATGTCGTCTACACTGTCATTAAGTGCACTCATGTGAGATAGGCGTATCTAACATGTCTTTTTCACACTGACAAACTGTATCACGCATATGTAGGAATGAAAGAAATAGCATTCTTAGAATGTTTGTTATTACATAATTGCTCCAGTTCTTTAGAATGCATGTTATTACTTAATTGCTCCAGTTCTTTAGAATGCTTGTTATTACATAATTGCTCCTGTTCTTTAGAATGCTTGTTATTACATAATTGCTCCTGTTCAACAAAAGATATCTATTTTTGTCTTGCCTACATTAGCTGATGGCGAGACATTGGTGTAACTTTTCTGATTGCAGTGTTGTGAACAATGTGAAGATTTTAAAGTTTTACTAAATCATGTAACCTTGACATAGTTACTGTTGTCCAGTGAAAATTTGGTACAATATTACCATATTCCTTAGATTTATGCCATGATATGCTGGACTTCCGCGTGGGGCATGTTTAGAGGGTGGCAACAAGGAATTTGTATTAAATTTATGCAATAAAGTTGTCTTATTTTTTTCACGTGTGGTAACTGTTATGTGTTTCTAAAATGGTTGCTTGTACAGTCACGAAACTTGATATGTGCATTAATCATCATAAGTCATACTCCTAGCCGGCAAAGGTAAATCACAGTGATCTACTTTCTCATCCCAGTGTTTATGCTAAGTGTTTGCATTTAGGTTTTCTCTTACACCATTGCTTGCAGTGCATAGTCTATGAAACTTGATGGACGCATTCGTCTTAAAAAAAGTATTACTCATTTCTGGCAAACCAAATTGTATGCTCCAGTAATTACATTCAGTTTTGGTATCTAACTCCATTTCTGTCACAAGTTTGCACATACAGCCATTAAGCTGATACACTTCAATATGACTGGATAGAATTACATACATTTTCAGATAAAATGTTTTTTGTCTTGAACAAAATGTTTAGATTGATTTCCAACATATTCCAGCATTATTTAACACCGCTATGTCCCTTTTTAACTCAAAATTATGTATTTAAAGACATCCCTATTCACTATGACTACTTGTAATTAATGTGGTGCCATAATCGTGGCATCAAGTCATTGTCAAGGTTTATATTTGTATGTTTGTCCCCTGCCTGTAAAATTGGGGCTGGGGCATGTCTCGTGTTGAGTGTTCATGTGTGTGTGTGTGTGGGGGGGGGTGTCTCGTCTTGCGTGTTCGTGTGTGTGTGTACAGAATTTAACTGAGTTGTAAAACTTTCATATAACTTCAAATGCTTTGTAAATACCATTGTAAAATCCTTTTCTAAGTCTATGAGTATATGTCTACTGTCACTCAAAATATATGAAATCTAATGCTTTTTAAATATTTAAAATGTATCAGTACACTTTAACTACTTAATTCTTTAACAGTCAGATAGTTTTCCAGACTAACATCAAACTCATGGCAATTAAAACAAATAGTTTGATATCTTATTAGCCAGCTGACATACTACGTCAATACCTACAAATGATTATAAATAATAATTTTAAGTTGTCTACAAACTTTTGAGATTTACTTAGTATTGTCGAAAGGGGAAGTAACTGAACGTGATGTGTATACCACAGCAACAGGAAGTAAATGGCTGTAGCTGTACATTGATTGAAATGCTATCTAATATCTTGAATATAGTGCAGAATATGGAAAACAATGATATCTGATGTTTATTTGCCAAAGATTCTGTAAAATTTACACATTCTTGCTGGAGTAAAGAAATGATATAACTTAAGTCCCAATAGGCAATATAGGAATGTCTTGTTATAATTGATTATCTATAGATGAATGCACCTTCAAAAATCAAAGGAAATAGCCTGATTGAGGATTGTTAAGATGGGGTTTTCTTTGCAGAAGATAATTCATAGCTTTTGAGATTGTTTTCAAACTGAAAGATATGTTCATTAACAGGACACTGGCTTTCTCCATGTGCTGTTTGATGAGAATCTTATTATATTACTCCACATTTTTAGAGCTAAAAATCGTTAAGTCGGGATACGTGATTAAAACAAAGGATTTTCTCAAAAAATCGGGAATTTTCGCAGGTGTGATTTTTTAAAAGGTTTTTTATTGCCTAAAATAGGCAATAAACCCAATGTAAATGAGCCCCCAATCCCAATGTAAAATATTTCTAAATCATGCAATCACGCAAAGGGGCGTTTAATCCCGCCGTATTGAATTCGAGGAAGATATTATTTTATTACAGTGTCTAAAAATAAGAGTTATATTTCCTTCATCTTCGAATTTCAGGAATGCAAACGGTGACAGCTTCACAAATATATAATTGATCTTTTTATTTCTTAATTGATATTCCCGATATCGACGGTAGTTTGGTACCAACGGTTTTGTTCTTTGTTAACATCCTTCTCAGAATGAGAACCAAGGATGACGAATATGATTATTTATTAAAAGGCGAGTGGCGTAATTTCAAATGTAAGATGATGAGTCAGAGTTTCATTTTTTTCAGTCGAATGTTTGATATGGTAATCTAAAGAAAGATTTTGATGTGATGTTGACAGCTAAATGAAAGTTACATTTCAGGATCATTGGGATAGATTTTTTACCGTCTGCAATGCAGTTATTACACATTGGAAACTTCGTTCTAATCTCAAAGTATGTGTTTATTGTAAAGATTCCTTGTTAGTAGAATATGGATGTTTAAGGATAAAGAACAAATTCAAAGCTGTTCGGAACTGTGATGGTCACATTTGATTTGCCACCCTTAGTGTCCGAGTCAAAGTAAAGACTCGTTCAAACAGTTTAAATTAGTCAATTCAAGGTACAATCAAGGCAAGAAATTGGAACAGTTAATTGCTGCTTTGTAATTGTTGTTTTATTTAGTTAGGGTGAAGCAAGATCAAGGTGTTTGGGGGCATATGCAAGAGGTGGGGATGGGGTGAAGTTTGGGTTGCGGAGTTTTGAAATATATGTATGTATGTATGTATGTATGTATGTATGTATGTATGTATGTATGTATGTATGTATGTATGTATGTATGTATGTATGTATGTATGTATATATGTATGTATGTATCTATGTATCTATGTATCTATGTATGTATGTACGTACGTACGTACGTATGTATGTACGTACGTACGTACGTATGTATGTATGTATGTATGTATGTATGTATGTATGTATGTATGTATGTATGTATGTATGTATGTATGTATGTATGTATGACTTTAGCTATCTGAAAAGGCATATAAAATACAGATAATGGCAAAAATGGGCAAGATCCACAAAATACAAAGTCAAATTTTAGATATAAACCTTACTCATTTGAAAAGTCAAAGACCTCTAGTGGAACAGCATCACGAGAGGAATGAAAGGGGAATAAGGTTCACTCCGTCAGTCTCCGTTTACGCAATGCAGGAGGGGGAATTAGGCCTATTCTGCATTCCCGAATCAGCAAAGGGGAGGGATAAAAGCAATAAAAGGAGAAAATATATTTAATAATCAGGTTACTGTAGCTTTATTAGGACACCTTGGAAAAACTATCTAATTGATCTTAATTTATATTGAGTGGGGTCCACGTGGTCTAACATTTTATGGCAAAAGCCCCCCCCCACACACACACACACACAAAAAGAACAGGGAAAAGTGGAAAGTTGTGGGAGAAATATGGAAAGTGTAGAGAGATCAAAATTGTTCATGTGCAAAAGAGTCGCTTTAGACAGCCGTTTTACTAAACCTTTAACTCAAATAATAACGTTGCAACAAAATAAATAATTATTGTACTTTATAAAAACAAATTAACTTTATCTTAATTTGATTCAGCAACATTGTTACATGACCTTGCTCTTGCTAAAAACACTAACCTTGAAAATATATACATAGATGACAGCTATTGAGGTATACTACTTTCACAGGATGAAGCCAAGGCTTTACAAATCCACTTGCCAGATGCCCGGGACAAGCTCATATTCGACTCGGACAAGGGCAAGTTTGCAAAGTACTTGCCTGCGGGCAAGGCTAAAACATTGAGAGAGAGAGAGGGGGGGGGGTTGTGTTTGGTTTGTAATGCTTTATATTCTGCAAGTTTTATACTCTGCGATCTTGCCACAATACATATATCAGCACCTTCATTTAGCATTTATATATACCGTATTCTCCTTTTACATAAATGTCCGCAGTTTATTTCATCAATCGGGCCCTTATTCAAACGATATATTGTCAAAAGTCTATCACTGTAGTCAATGTCAAGGCCAGTTTGCGCATTTTCTCGCGCAGACATTATAATGTGAATATTTACTATTTGAAGCAAGTTTTGACAAATAGTAATAAATATATATAATTGAACTTATCAGTTATATTGTAATCGAAATATCTGAACGTATACGGGATTCGCCGACTTTCAAGCACTAATCTAGCCACAATCACTTCGTGACCTCCGATAGTGCAGGGCTTGCCGACTCAAAAAAATCGGTTTGTCAAAGATTGTTTTGATGCATGTCACCGATTTCAAGGTGACTAAGTGATTAAGTGATAATTGTTAATAATAGAACACTCAAATAGAACACAAACTTTATTTAGCATTAAACTGCAAAAGCAATTTATAGCTACAGACGTTTGGATGCAAATGTCATACTGCTGAGGATAAATAACACTTCTATTGAGTATTAAATATAAGATTGATTTCATTTACTGAGAAAAATAAAATTACCATTAAAAGTAGCAAAGTGTGACACTTTAGGGCATAAGGGGGATTCCCATGTTAAACAAGGTAAACAAATTATGGGACATAAAGGGAATTTAACATTAGGCCGCCATCTTGAAATGTATAGAGAAAAAATGTATTGTTTTAAAATTGGTCCATATGTTTTCACAGGAGGAGTCTGCCTTGACTAGCAATGTAACGGTGTAACATGTTGCGTTTGTTTTGCGGGAAATGTAATCTGTTGGAGTTTGTCTGCCTTCTAAATGAAATGAATATTATGTCATAGGTTATAATTATTGAGAGAGAGAGAGAGAGAGAGAGAGAGAGAGAGAGAGAGAGAGAGAGAGAGAGAGAGAGAGAGAGAGAGAGTTAAGATATATTAAAAAACTAGTCAACACCATTTTTCAAATCAATATTTTTTTAAGAAACTCCGCTCACTTAAACATCAATAAATGAAGAGGGAGGATTAGGGCTAGTCCGTTTCTTTTCATGTACAAATACCAAATATTAAACATGAACATGTATACAAGATTGAAAACGTTGTAAAGTAAGACTAGAGTTCCAATGATTTAGTTTTTGCAATCGATGTACACAACGTTTCTGGGCTAAGAAAATAGATAACCATAATGTTCACAAAACCACTTTTCCATTTTATCATAATTTCTAGAGAAATCAGCGTGTGATTCTTTCAGCTAAGTGGCGAGCAAAACAGGAGACTAAGCGTTGTTCTTGTTCCAGCCATTATGACATCATGACTGTTTCTTTCTCTTCTTGTGCACTTTTGGTCTGTATTGCTGTTCTGGTTGGAAAACATCATCCTCTTTGTTTACCTCCATGTTTTAGGGTTCGACTTACTTCTTACTTTTCTTCCTCTTTTCCTCTGCGACTGCTGTTGTTCTGGATAGAATACATCTTCTTCACCTATTTCGATGGATTCTTGTTCCATTTATGTTAATAGTCGAGGATCACTACTACCAAACTGTTGATTTCCAGAGTATTGTCGATTTCTGCATACAAGATAACGTTCACTGTGTTCACCAGTGCGACTGCAACCTGAAGTTCCACACGGAGTTGACATGATTTTATAGGGTGAAAATGTCCTTTGTCGCTGCCTTGATCTGGAGTGAAATCAAATCCCCACAAAGTGTATCCTCCTACATAATCGTCGTACGAAATGCCGTGGCTACTGTTGGTTCCTAATTGCCATGTGGCTTCAAACAGAGTCAAGTAAAATCTCAAGTTATTTTCTAGGCAAATTTAGTTTCAAAGGTCTGGTACATAACGTGTGGCCATCTCGAGTGACTTCTATATTTGACACGTTGAAATATTGACACTCGAAAGGATTTTGATCGATAGTTCCGTTGACAGCTGCATTGCTGACGTTGCCAAAAAGTAAAAGTTTTGGTAGTTAAACTTGGAAAACATGATCTTTGATTTTGGATTGGAGTCCAGATGCAATGGTGAAGGTTTTGACCTCGATGGAGGATACTTGGCTGTCTTTCTTGTCAGAGTTTTACTGATGTCGTTTCCCAGTTTAGGTCAGACTTCCACACGTCGCACGCAAAGTCTGGCTTCTTCGATGTTCGTTTTGTACTCGTTAGTATTAGCCATCAAGTGAAACAGGGGACTAATTCGAATTAGTCTCAGACGTACATCCACGCCGTTTAACAAATACTTGTCTTGCAACCAAGTGTCCAAATGCAAATGATCCATCATTTCTAAACTACGTCTTTGTTTGATTTTCTTTTGGCGATCGTTGAACCCAACAATGTGAGAATCGTCATCTTCTGTTAAAGCTGTGTCGTTGAAGACATCCAAAGTGTTACGTTTCCACACCACTGAGGCATCTGTATGTGTGTTATTGAATTCTTTTCCGTACGTCATGAGATTTTCGAAGTAAACCCGGTAAGTTTAAGTGTCCATGCTGCTGCTACCTAAGTTTTTGTTGTTCAAGTACAAATCCACTTCGCTGAACAACAAATGCATGAAATTGTTGACGGGAGCTACTCTAGCATCGGCTCTTGGATTGCTGCTATTTATTTTGAGAACTTTGACTTTCAGGTACCAGTAACTGTTATTCAGATCGATGTAATCTTAAGTTTGTCCTTTGATTTCAAATTCGATAGGTTCTGAAGTGATCAAAGACTACCCGGAATGAAATTGCACCCACTGGGATTCGTGCATCGTCATCATCGTTGGCATCATGGCAACCAAACTGAGTTCTGACTTGGAACATTCGCAAGAATATCGGTGAATCGTTTTATTTTAGTAATCAAAAATATCAAACTCTATGACTGCTGTTCTTCTTTTTTTATTCTGGACGTGTTTGTGAGGTTTGAAGGGTTTTCGACGTCCCTTTCTAAAGAGAAATTAATGCCTTCGACTGGAGTGTGCAGCGAATGTATAGGGGTGTCTCTGCGACCCAAGAGTTTTTTTTCTGTCTGATAAAAACACATTTTTTTCCTGCTTTCATTAAGGCTTTTTTTTAGGACTTTGTTGGTCAATTAGTACGTTTTGGAGTATTTTTTTCTATGCGTCAAAGCTGCATCTTTTAAATCATGCAATGATCGAGTGACCATAGGTTTCAAAACAGGTGGTACCGTACGAAATGCAAATTCTAACATATCTCTTAAACCATGCCTCGTTGTCGAGCTACTCCTTGGTACACAGGATACATCTGTGACAATTCGCTGGTGAATCCTTTTCGAAAATATAGTCTCAAGGTGACTTTTCCTTCCGAGAATATAATATATTGTCCTATATATCATTTTATACTAATATTGACACTGTCAAAATACGATTTACTGACAGAAATATAATGAGGATGTGCAAATTCTCGATGAACGTGATACGTGTTTCCTCCTTCATCGTAAGCAACTATGGCAGAATCCACATTGAAGGAATGACTCTCAACTACGGAGCAGCTGTGTTCCCTACGACGTTGTACTTGACGCCATCAGAATACACAAACAATAAATTCAGTCCTTCGTTCAATTCGATAGGGAATTGAAAATACTTGTAAAATCGTTTGTTGTTGTTGATTTCTTTGGTAGAAACAAGATCTGTGTTTCCTCATAGAATAGCAAACAAACTGGGAGAAAATATAATAGACAGCGTTTTGATGTCAGGAATATTTAAGTTGAGACGATGAGAAATTGGATGCTACTCAACTAGTCCCCTTGTGGTTAGTTTTGTGTCGTGTTTTGCCAGATTGATCATTAAAGATAGTTGAAATAGTTTAGATGAAATGTCGAGCATTAAAACAATATCCTGAATGAATTCTAATGGAATAGATATTCAATTGGGCATTCGTGTGTGCTGGTCTTATCGATTCGTAAAAACCAAGATCATTTTTGTCCAGGTGTTCTTGAAATTGTTCGTTGAGGATTTCTACGAAGAAAGTGATTTGATCTTCGATTATATTCTAGACTTTAGTGGGATGAGTGATTTCTACCAAAACTACTTAACAATGAGCTTCGTGATCCATTTGTTGTTGGGAAACACATCCATAGAATTGAGGAGTCACTCGGTTCCAAAAGGATGATTTTCCAAGGAGGGTTCTAGAAGAGGGCTACTGTGATCAGAGGAGTTGTGACTGGCGTTGAAGTGGCTACCGTTGTTGTTTCTGTCGGTATATTTCAACGAAGGATTAGGAAGAAGTTAACCAATACAACTGCTGAGTACAATAGTCCACAATTGTTTATCTCCTTGCTGCAAACTCAAATTTCCAATGACTGCTCCAATGACACAATACACCACGAAGATTCGGCAGAAACAGACGCTATTATTTTTAGGAACACGTTCTCTACACCACACCCACAGTGGTTGTTGTTGTTGCTGATTTTGGAGAGATGAACTCTGATAAACCGATGCAGTAGTATTTAGCTGCATGGTCGCGACTTCTACTTCTATTTATAGTCGATGCTTTGTGAAGCTGCAATTCAAGAATCGAAACTGGCTAGATGATTTTTTTAAGTCAATGTTTTTTGCACTTGTTCTTCGATCGAGAATGCTTTCGATATCCTACACGTCGTCCTCTTTCTTAGTCAGTCGTTGTAACTAAGGCAAGTCAAAAGTTCCTTCTAACACTTCTCCGTTCATATCTTCCAATTTATAGACAGGGGATTCACGTCCACGTAGTTGTCATGTGACACAAAACAATTATGGGGTCCAGTTGGGTAAATAGCTTTTGTCGAAAGTGCTTTTTATTTTTCAAATGCAAACCCAATCTCCGGTGATTAACATTTATTTTTCTTTTCTGATCTTTGACATTCTAAACAATCTATCAAATATAATCACTTTGTTTTGAGGTGTCACTTCTTCGGGTGCACATCCAATACTACGATGGTACGATTAATTGTAAACTTTGGCTAAACGTGGTAAAACGTCGATGTACTTGAGTGTATGTTGATGTGTGAAATATTTCCACATACGTTCTTTTAAAGTTCTATTTCCACATACGTTCTTTTAAAGTTCTTTAAAAACGTTCCACGACACTGGCTTTCGTTTCAGGATTTTCAGAGGTGAAAAAATTAATGTATTTTTTCAATTCTTTTAGAAAATCTTGATTACGAAAATCGATGACGTTGTCTGTTTACCATCGTAGAGTGTGTCGACCACTTTGTTTCAAAACAAATTTTAAAGCTTGCATTAAATCTGAACTTGTTTTCGAAGTCAAAGTAACTACCCAAGCTGACTTTGAAAACACATCGATGACAGAAGACAAATATTTGTAAGCCTCGACTGTACGACGCTAAATGAGACAAATCTGCTAAATTTGCTTGCCTTTGATAATTGATTCGTGCTACTTTAGTTTGACTTCTGGAAATTTTTTGTCGAATGGGTTTGTGTAACGTGTACGTCGGTTGTTCTTGTAACTTTCATCGTGCATCTTGCAGACGTAAACTTTTGAGTTTGGTTTTAGCTGCACGATACAATTTTTTTATTCCTCCGTAGCCAGCGGCATGAGCAGAATTGTAGTAAATGCTAGTTAAAAGTGTCTCCACGTGGTTTTATTTTGCTGCTGCTTAATAAGTTAACCAACTGCCGATGCTCTTTTCTTCGTGTGGTATTTTTTTATTTAAATGCTTGACCTGTCCGATGAGCAATAGGAGATGATTGAACAGTGGTATTGTCTGACTCCTTTCTTCACTGTGGACATTAACTTTAAGATCCAATCAATTCCTAATGTCGGTGTCAACTTAGGTATTCTAGCAAGTAGAGTTTGAAATTCCTCTTCGAAGGCTTCTCCTTTTTCTACCATCTTTGTGTCTCTGTATGTCATCATCTTGGGAACATCTGTTACTTTTTGTTTTTCTCCCAGAGCCACCTCGTCTAAAGCTTTCTAAAGAAACAATTGAAGTCCTTGCAATAATTGTCCGTAACGTTTCAATGTTTCTGTTTCTGACAAATCTGTTCGAATAATTAACGATTGTAACTCTTGTTGTGAATGTGATATCTCGGTGAGATTAGGATTAGGAGGTCAATGTGGTATTCGTTGTTCGTACCAATGATGGAGTTCCATCCACCGTTTGTAAGGAACTAAAGTTAAGTTTCGTCGTTCCATAAGATCCAAGGGTACAAGTGTGATGTCTTTTCAAGAAAGTATGTCCTTTTCATCTTGATTTCATCACTTAACCTAAAATAGGTCCAGCAATCGATCCTAACAAAGGAGCAGCTACTTTTTAAAATGGTCATATCATCATGGGTAGAAATCCTCTTCGATGATCGAGCATTTTTGTTTCTTCTTTTGACTGATTGGAATTTTATTTTTCACCATTTGTCGAAAAACGTAACAATGTCGCCCTAATTGCTGTTTCTATCTGTTTCAAAGGAACCGTTCCTTTCAAAACGTTCAAACAACATTCACACACGGTATCAATGATTTATTTTGGTGCGTTGTGAATGATTCGATTTCCCATCGGAGTATTGGATTTGGTAAGTACTGACAAAGCATCCTCAAGTTTAACTAAATGAGGAGGGACACCATTGTTTCCTTTTTTTTTTTTAATTTTGGAATATTTTTTTTGACGATGGTGTGAGCTGTGTGACATCTTTGTTCAGGAGTAAAACTGAAGAAAATCTTGTTCAACGCATCTTCTTTTATATTGGAATTCGTCTACGCTGATTGTCGGGACGTAGTATCAGCTTGATCTTAGATATTACTGGTGTTCTCAACGGACTAAATCGTGCCCGTTTTTGTTTAGACAAATCCAGTACACTTTGCAACATGCCCGTTCTGTCTTGTCTTTTTGTCTTAAAAAAGGCCATTTTTTGGGCTGCAGCAGCAGTTGCTAGATCAGAAGAAGAAGACGTTGATGGAGTAGAATTTTCTTTCGAGATGGGTTTCCATTTTGTCATCAAATGAGGAAACACTGGTCTTAAATCGGGTTTAGAGTGTGAACTTACTGTCGTTCTCTACTTTTTTTTCCTTTTACAAGTTACAGCACTAATAGAAATGTCACTTTCTAAGTCCTAGGTCTTGTTATATTTAAACACGGTACCTCTGGATATGACAAAGGCCAAAAGACCCAAAAAGTATACTGTTATATCCAAATTGCGTTATAATTGAGGTAAAGTGTTATATAAAACACCAGAAGGGACCTTGCAATGTACATCATAATATATAATATTTAATTATATACAATTTTGTTTTTAACGGAGTTTACTTTATTATTAAAATAAACAGTCATGAAAAAAAAAAATGATAATCGCGAAGTAATGTGTATGTACATCATTTGAGGCTGCAGTAAATATTGCTGAAAATTATTTGTTCTTCTATTTCTTGACGTTTGCTACAACGTTACACAAAGCTGTGGCAACGTTGTTGTATCACGTTGTGGCAACGTTGTTGTATCACGTTGTGGCAACGTGATTTGGTGAACTTGCTGGAATGTTGCTACATTGTTGTTGTTTAACGTCATAATATAACATTCCCACAACCTCCTGAAAACATTCAAAAACAATTTTGAAAGCTGTGAATAATGAAAACTACTTGTGTTTATGAAACACATATGCCCCACTGATGGCAAGAAAGTCCAATTCTACAATTAACATTACAAAAATGTTGATACGCCCATCCATCTAGGAGGTGTAGCGAGATTTTCAGGATGGCTGCCATGGTGGCCATACTGAATGTCAGATAAGCACGATTTTCATTTGAGACAAACTAAACGTCATAAGTCATTTGATGAAAACTCCGTGTCGATATGAACGCCCATCTAGGAGGATTAGCTACAAGATTTTCAAGATGGCTGCCAGGATGGCCATATTGGATGTCAGATCAGCACAATTTTCATTTGGGACCAACTAGACATCACAAGTCATTTGATGAAAATTCCATGTCAATATGAACGCCCATCTAGGAGGAGTAGCGATAAGATTTTCAAGATGGCTGCCATATTGATGTCAGGTTGGCATCATTTTCATTTAGGATGAACTAGACATTATCATAAGTTTTCTAGCGAAAACCCGATATGATATGACCATCCGTCTAGGAGGAGCAGTGATAAAATAACTAGTGTAATGAAACTTTATTCACTGTACTTGTGCTTCCATTAATATCGTTAAGCAGGGTAAGACATTAACTTTTGGACACGCTTGTCCGTTCAGGCAAGTGGATGGTGAAATCAATTTGCGCAAAAGTAGATTTTACTTGTCCTAATAATTTACTTCAGTAAAATTCCAAGTGAAAGCACTTGCTCAACTGAACAAGTTGAATGTAAATTTTAGCTGTCTACTCAAGTTTTGGTAGTCATGATAACCATCAGTTTTATTTGCAATTTAAAACTACAACCACGTATGCAAATATAATGCATACAAAGACAAAATCGAATCAAATTTTAATGAAAAAGAGCTAAAGTGCTAAACCGTGTATTTTGTCCCTCCACGTTGGATTTGGGCATACTTGATGGTCTCCGATATGGCATCTTCAACTTCACTGGCCTTGACCTTGCCATTAATTCTCAAGTAGGCTCATGTAAGAGTAACACCATATTTTTGAAATAAGTTTCACAACAAAGGATAAATTGAATTTTTATGTCATCAATAATCAATGAAGTATTTGAAAACACATCATTTGAATGTTGTCTTAAGTTCTTTTACATGTATGCAGTTGCAGTATGTGAATGAAGAAACGCAACATTTGAAATGTGGTCTTAAGTTCTTTTCATGTATGCAGTTGCAGAATGTGTATGAAGAAACACATTATTTGAAATGTGGTCTTAAGTTCTTTTACATGTATGCAGTTGCAGAATGTGTATTTGAAAACACATCATTTGAAATGTGGTCTTAAGTTCTTTTACATGTATGCAGTTGCAGTATGTGTATGAAGAAAAACATCATTTGGAATGTGGTCTTAAGTTCTTTTACATGTATGCAGTTGCAGTATGTGTATGAAGAAATACATCATTTGAAATGTGGTCATAAGTTCTTTTACATGAATGTAGTTGCAGTATGTGTATAAAGAAATACATAGTACCTCTTCCATTCATTTGAAAATCTGTGGCCAATAATATGAAAAATAGACAATGTAAAACAAGTCATAATGACCTACATATCAGGAGCTCGTGAAAAGTTTTCTTCCCTTTATGGCTCTTGAGACTATATTCTGACCCGAAAGCCTGTTGGTAACAAGTTTTTTTTTTTATCATTCTATAAATAGTCTCCCCGATATTATAACCGCCAAGGAAACTCTAGCAGTAAATCTGAAGAAAATAATAATAATAATAATAATAATATTAATAATAACAACAACAACAACAATTATTATTAAGATTATTCTTATTATTATTTCTTTTGACAGGTGGCAAAATATATTTTAAAATAAGGCTTTTTTGCCATGGTTTTGCATGCAACATTTATAATATCACTCATCCATGCTTGTAATTATCCACATTTATAATATCACTCATTCATGCTTGTAATTATCCACATTTATAATATCACTCATTCATGCTTGTAATTATCCACATTTATAATATCACTCATTCATGTTTGTAATTATCCACATTTAATTGCCTTTCAATGTGCATTTTCTTTTTTACATGTATGCACATCAACATGTATACATTTGTCGCAGCATAAATATTTCCTTTAAATTTCGCTTTTAATTTATTTAATTTTTTGTTTTATTATACTACGGGGAGGGGGTCAAGAACGATAAATCTCACGCTCTTGATCTGCCACAGCTAAACGTTAACTCGAGTCATTTTTACCACGGCAACCTATCCCTATCCTCCCTAATTTTCTTTGCAAAAATGCCCCAATGTATCAATATAATAGGGTTACCATATTTGAACTTTCAAAAAAGAGGACACTCGTGTGTGTGTGTGTGTGTGTGTGTGTGTGTGTGTGTGTGTGTGTGTGTAAGAGTCAAAGAGGAGATTTAAGGACCGAAAAGGAGGACATGTTTGAGAAAAAGAAGACATATGGTAGCCCTAAATATAATTTATTTAATACTAGTCAGATAAAGGCCACATAAATAGGACAAAAACTGATACACTTTTATGTATAGACTGAACACTTTTTCAGATAGACCTAATTTTCTTTGTTTGAAAATGGCACCGCTTCGTTTGCGGCATGGTGTTGAGATGTGGACGAAAGCGTCCTTAGACATGGTAGAACAATCACTCCAAAAATAATCAGTCTATGACAATAGAAACGTTACTTTTTTAAACTAAAAATGCGAACTGTGGATTAATTGATTAATGTACGCATAGCTTGACTGTTCAACATAGCTGAGAGCAGCAAATAATATTTCACATCTCAGTCACATGGCCGACGCAAGTTTAATGTTTAAAAAAGCAATAGCCTGAAGAATGAAAAAAAAAAAAAAAAAAACCATACCTAGCGACAAAAGTTCTTCAGATTACTCCAATGACCCGTTCTGCAACCACTAGGTATGATTTTGTTTTCATTCAGGCTATTGCTTTTTTTAAACATTAAGCTTACGTCGGCCACCTGTGGTCTCAGTCATGGATGCCGTTTAGCCGATACAGGAAGAGCTACAAACTTCGGTTCGTAGATTCGTGAACAATTTAGAAGGCAATTATCGAAGTTCATGCTTGTAATCATAATTGCTGGCGAATAAAAATAAAATATTTTTAGACAAAAGTTGCAAACTTCATTCAGTTATTTCTTTTGAGAATAAAAAATAAAAAAATAAATAAAACACGAAACAATGATCGTCCCCCCCCCCCCCCCATACTGTAATGTCAAACACGACGTCAGTACAGCGTTGTAAAAACGTGACATATTATCTTAGTAAAAATGACACTATTTGTTGTACAAACTGTAATAATCAATGCATATACGTGCTATTTGAAACTTTCTATATTTTCGCGATCATAGGACAATTAATATCTTGTTCGTGTGCAACGTTTTAGCAACGTTTTGAATAATGATTCAATATTGAATTTATGAAACTTGTTGAATAAAGTCAGCATTAAATCATCACTCACTTGAGATCCTCTATTTGTGGTTTAGCCACGTCAACAGCTCTGACATAGGCATGACATATATCCAAAAATAGATTGCTGTTAAATTTACCTTTAATACAGGTAGTCCTCACTGACCTTGTTAAGTAATGCATATCCTTTTGATATGATTCAATGTTGTGTCGTGTGTATTAATGTTAACAGGTATATGTCATTATTCGGAAGAAAGGTAATCTGCAATTTTAACTTAGACAATTTGTTCTCACCCATTAGATACTTGTGTATAGTCAGATGACTAATTCAGTGACCTGAATGAAATTTTCTTTTTCTATCTAGTGAGTCACATTGTTGACAAATACTGCGAAAAGTAAAAATATATTTGAGTGACTGATATATAAGTCTCAAACTAGCTAGGTTTATAGTATAACTGTAGACTGACTTAGAGTGAGAATGTATTCAGATTCCCATTGTAAGACTTGTCAGCAAGAGTTTGGGAGAACAAACAAAGGTTACTACGATGATAAGTATGATTTCATATGCAAAGGTAAATTTTATGATAATAATATTGTTTTGATTAGTCTCTGAAAACATATGTACTATTGTTTCCCACAGTTCGCATTTTTCTGGAAGAGTCTTATTGGTTTATTTGATTGCCACAATTTTAGATCTGTACATTGCACTCACCCCCACTGTTAACAGTGGAGACTCAGCTGCTGTCACTTAATATGCCTGGAGATCAGGGTCTATGCTGTTTCCTTGGCATCATGAGTAGAACGGACAGAACAGACCCTTATCTGCTCGCATGCTATGTGGTGGCGTATATGGGGCTATACTGTTCATTGTTAGTCGTATTATTACGCCTTGTTCACCCAGCCCACTTCAGCTTTCATTTATGCAATAGACCTTTCTGACATGTCAATCAACCTTACTTAATAGCTCCCTATCTCATTACCTATAACGAAATGGAGGGACATAAACTGAAACTTGTTGTGAGTAGTTACATAATGTTGTATAATGTAGGACAACCTTACTTTATCTCATTACCTGTAATCAGTCGGAATGCTATAAACCGAAGCCTGGTACCAGTAGTTACATAATGTTACATAATGTGAGTCAACCTAAATTAACAGTTCCTTATCTCATTACCTGTAATCAATCGGAATGCTATAAACCGAAGCCTGGTACCAGTAGTTACATAATGTTACATAATGTGAGACAACCTAACTTAACAGCTCCTTATCTCATTACCCATAACAAATCAGAGGGCTATACAATGAAGCCTGGTGTGAGTAGTTACATAATGTGGGATAACTTTCCTTAACAGCTGCAAATCTCATTACCTATAACCAATTGGAGGACTATAAATTGAAGCCAAGTTTGAGTAGTTACCTAATGTTACATATTGTGGGACAACCTTATTTAGCAGCTCCTTAATTGGAGCTAATTGGAGGGATATAAACTGAAGCCTGGTGTGAGTAGTTACATAATGTTACATAACGTGTGACGACAACATGTCGAGATGGTTCCCAAACATTGAAATAAAATATAGGAGATATATAATAATTTGCAGTCACAATAAATTTAAAACTATTGTTTCGATTTGCTAAAACTTGAGATTTATCTTGCCTTTATTTAGCGTCATAAGCCTGTACAATTTCATAATATTTGCTACATCAGAAAAGAGTTTATTATGTAAATGAGTGTGGGCAGGTCTTAGACCAAATATAAAAAAGGTCCATGGAAAGCCAAAGCAAAGCCAAACAAAACGAAATGAAACCAAGGTACCCCGAATTTCGGGTCGCTAGACAGCGCTGTGAGCTTTGGCTTAAGGAAATTAAATGAATAATGAAAACAAAGTATGCCAACATTAAAGGAAACAAAAGCAAAATATATGTTTGTCATAAAGAATGTATGTTGTAAGATCAAGTTAGTTACATCTTAACCTAACGCCATTTGACGTCATGTATATTATGACGTCATAATCTGGATGATGCCAACACACACTTAAGGGATCGGATCGCGTATCCGCATTTTGTAAACAATCCGCGAGAGGGCTTTCTTTTTGCCCCGTTTTCCCCAGATTGATATAGATCTGCTTATTCTGTATACAGATACTGTTTGGGCAAGTCAAAACTAATATCAATATGGCAAGTCAGCATAGACATGACTATATAGTACCTATTAAACATGTAGTTTTTCAAAATGAAAACTCAAAGGTAAAGATGTGAAACTTCTGTAAACTGTATATAAAATAAAGATAAAAGTAAAACAAAAAAAATCCTTAAAATATATGGTAAAAATTATATATATATATATATATATATATATATATATATATATATATATATATATATATATATATATATATATATGCTTTCTTATATGAACTCAGTTAAGAAACTTTTTGATGATGTACCACAAAACAAATATTGGACGTTTTAAAACAATGTGATATATATATATATATATATATATATATATATATATATATATATATATATATATATATATATATATATATATATATATATACATACATATATATATATATATATATATATATACCTTTTTGATGATGTACCACAAGAACAAATCTTGGATGTTTTAAAACAATGGGATATAAAAACAATGTGATATATATATATATATATATATATATATATATATATATATATATATATATATATATATATATATATATACATCATCAAAAAGTTTTTTAACTGAGTTCATATAAGAAAGAATATCTCACAGGGTGTACGCGTGTATTAATATGTGGATTGTTACTAAAAGGGCTTGTTGATCTTGTTTGAGTTTTAACTCTTATATATTACTTACATGTACCTGAAAATTAAATATACATAAATTACCAAACTCTGAAAATCTCGGCCTAGGAAAATTATGGATTATAAGACCAGGCTACTCTACAACGTCAGTAATTCAATCTACTGACACGTTTGGGTCCAACATACTTGACATTTCCTTCATGAGAAAACGAATACCAATTTTTGTCATTCTAAAGTATACACACAACTTATCAGAGATATCATTGCTTCCATAATCAAAAATGTGTCTTTTTCTTAAGAAGATTATGAATTTTGATGTATGCCTTGTTGTTGCTCATGTTAAAATTCATGACTGAGTGAAGGGAAATATTTTTTAACATTTTCCAGTGGTGTTGATTGGAGATTCAGGTGTGGGAAAAAGTAATCTTCTGTCGCGGTTCACAAGGAATGAATTCAGTTTGGAAAGTAAAAGTACCATCGGGGTGGAATTTGCAACCAGGTAAGAGCGTTTTAATAATAGTCGATGTATGGGCCATTGGATGCCTAAATTTTTATCAAATGTTTCATGTTTGTATTTTGGACACAACGAAAATCCTAAATATAAGTACTTTTCTAAAATATTTTAAATAAAAAAAATTAAATTTATTTTGGCCAACTGTTATGAAAATGCATGCAAAAAGTATGTGTACATGATTTAGATGCTTTGCTATCAAATTAGGCACCAGGTTAATCTCTTGGAACATCAGAAATAGGTATTTATAATACTGATATTTTTGACAAAAGTCAGCATATTTTCAGCGATAAATGCTAGTAAGATTCTTAAGGTTTCAATATTATGAACAGTTGTGCTATACTTTTTGAGAAAATGTGCAGCCTTCCGACAGAGAGTGATATGTAAAATAATAGTTGAAATTTCAACTATAGACCATCTATGAAAATTCTATCATGATGTGATCGCATAATAGTCTTTTTTGAGTGTGTAAAAGGTCACACCTCAATTACATAATAGAAAATTGATTTTGTTCTTAGGTTTATAAACTATTCCACCCTAAGCCAGGCAGGTGCATTAATTTTCCATGCAGTCTACAACGTTTTTGGTAAGAAAAATACATGTATTTACACGTTTGATTATTTATTGTAGCACAAGGCTGTAATTTGGGATATATTCATTTACTCGTCATCATTATCCACTTGTGTTTTCTTTAATCATATCTATCTTTCTTTGGTTTTCATCTTTGTAACTAATAAATATTTGATTTAATGCTATATCGTGCATATATGCAAGTTCTTGTTTTCATGAACTGATTTCCGTATGTTATTGATATAAACTCGAAAATATGTTACATTAGCAGTCGGCAATGATTTTCCTGGGAAAAAGAGGCAGACAAAAGCATGGGAATTGTCATGTGACAAATCAGTACTTTTGATAAAAAAAAAAACGCTATTTAAAACTCTTATTACCTTTGATAATTTTGGCAATTGCTGGATCCAAATATACCCTAAATGGTTTGCTTACACACTGCATGATTTTTGTCGAGTTCAGATCAGTGGAGTTATGAAGTTTGTCCTATGCTTTTTGTAGAAAAAAAGGAGACATTAAATTGGGCCTGTTCATCCATCAATCTATCTGTCCGTCTCACGTTTGTTTCCACACAATTACTCCTTAATTTTGTTTTTGGATTTTAAGCAAATTTGGCAAGTTGCTAGATATTGGTAAATACTAGGCCAAGTTTAGTTCTCGGCGTTCGACATTATCACTTACCAGAGTTATAGCCCCTGACTCACGGACTTACCCTCTTTCGTTTCTGCACAATACCTTTCTTAATTATTGTTAGATATAAACGATATTTGTTATGCTGTTTGATATTTATTAGACCTTGTGTGAGTTCGATTGTCAGCTTTTTGCATCATCGTGTATTGGAGTTATAGCCCCTGATTGTCGTACCCACCCACTTTAGTTTCCGCGCAATAACTCTCTTAATTATTATAACGATTTTAATTTATACATGTTACATAATACAGCTGATTTGATTGTCTGATATGAATTTATACATTTTACATAGTACAACTGATTTGGTTGTCTGCCATAAGTTAAACATGCAGCAGAAACGCATGTCAAACTGTTTTCCTCTGGCGTAAATTGTGTACCATTTGATACATAATGCCGAATAAACAACTCCATGGCTGTTAGCTGGAGATAGGTGCGTGGAGTTTGAGGATTCGTCATTTCCTGCAATTTGCTTGTAATGTTTTTCCTTCCAGCATCGGCTGTGACAACAGTTTGTTTATGTTGTGGTTAGATATTTTTATTTGCTTATATTTCCTGAACCACATAATATATCCTGTTCATACTTGGAATATTTAACTATAAAGCAAAGACATTGTGTGACACTTTAACTTGCCCCATTGGCCTCGGGGTCAGAGATACATACCAAGATGATTTGTGATAAGGTTTTCAATTGATTTTCGTTTGGTTATATTTCCTTAACCCGTAGATGAATTTTCTTCATACTTGAAATGCCTTATTGCAGAACAAAAGCAATTCATTCTGGCATTCTATCGATCACCCTTTTAATTATGTGACCAAAGTCACATAACATCAAGATCTGCATTAAGGCCAAGGTCACAGATATTAAACTGAAGGTTTGAATAAAAATTGGTTTATACCAAAGTATATTCCAATGCATACGCTCCACATGCTCTTGTAAGTAAATAGGAAAGTATAGATACTGTCAAATGAAGATAAATAAGTGTATGCGTGAAAATGAGTATAAATGGAAAATAAGTGCACGCGGCAGTCCTTATTTTATAGCAAAAATACACACACACACACACACACACACACATATATATATATATATATATATATATATATATATATATATATGTGTGTGTGTGTGTGTGTGTGTGTGTGTGTGTGCGTGCGTGCATGTGTGTGTGCAAAAGAAAAACAAACTTTAAGACAGAGTCTCTGCTCTTCTAACATTACTTGCTAACAATGCTGTCATTATTTAGACATATTTACACAGAATGTTGTTAAATGCGACAGCTAACCGTAAATATGAAAATATTTTATCAGAATAAATTTTACTAGCCATACGACGTTCATTAATTTCAGATATACGCTTATGATCTATATTTGAAAGTATCACTTTTGTTTTGACTGCTAACACTGCAGTTTTAGATAGTATACAACCTAATATGTTTAGCTCCTTACATTCGACACTGTTGTGTTTACAGTTATAAAACTTCTTGGGTGCATTTGTCTGATGTAATACCATTTATTAAGACAATAAGCAGATCACAGTGAACTGCTTTTCAACAGTTGTTGGGATCAATCACCATGTGAGCAGGCGAGTCATATGGAATTTTTTAATTGGTGTACCAGTATTTTATTTGTCGTAAGCATTCCTGTTGCAACTACTTACACTTGACTTTCACACATATTTGAAACCCTTCAGTTGTTGAAGAGATAAATTGTTCAAGTCAAGTTATGTTCATCTTGCAGAAATGTACAAGTTACTGGCAAGACTATTAAGGCATCGATCTGGGACACAGTAGGGCAGGAGAGGTTCAAGTCCATTACAGCTGCGTAAGTATCAGGCAGGAGATCAATGCAAATTGCCGTTTTAAAATCACAACATGAAGCATTTAGTACCCCGTAGACATCAAATATGGCTGCTTGGGCACCCATCTTGTAATTCTTTTTATCACTACGCCTCGTGAACTTTGAACAGCGGCATGAAATTTATCACCGACTCAATTTCTTGTAATACATAGTTGGTCCCAAATGATGAAAATGGTGCTGATCTGTGCTCAACCTGATTGCCACATTGGCTATCTTGAACGTCTTGTTTTGGTTATCCTTTTGAACAAACAGTTGTATTGACATGATGTTTACACTAAGGATATGTTTTATGAAATTTAATGGTCTCTATTGACCATGGTATTGCTCTGGCTTCAACACTGCTGCGTTGACAACCATCTTAAAATATTTATTGCTATTTCTCATGAATGCATTTTATTTTCTCTAGACTGACTTTTCACTGTCGGAGTGCTTATGACATCTAGTTGGTGTTTTACGACAATGATGCCTGTCTCAGTGTCTCTGATATCTAATATGTCAGTTAGTGTGTCCACCTTGAACATCCCATTTTTGTGCTACTCTTCTTTAACCGATGGACATATCAGCATAGGATTGTATACGAAATAATATTGGCCCCAAAAGGGAAAGATGTACATTGAACCTCCAACATGTCCACAATGGCAGCCATATTGATAATCTTAAAATTGCAGCTCTTCGGAACAGATGCTAGTATTCACAAGGGGTTATCATTACAACATTTCTTACATAATGTTGTTGGTCCCAAATAAAATGTCGTACTGAATTGACCTCTAACGTGTCGGCCATATTGAAAATATTGTTATCACTACTACTTCTGAATGAATGGTTGTATCAACATGGATACATTTTCCCTGAACACATCTTATAAATTGCAGTTGGTACTCGCAGAATTTGAGTTCCATCATGGCTGCCACATTGGCCATCTTGAGAATCTTGTTGAAGTCGTCAGAGTCCAATAAATTGATCCATCGTGAAGAATTTAGATTCTGCAAGGTAAATATACTGGGAATTGTTTGATTTAATCACATTTGGTACGCAGCTTTATAATGATGTGAGTTCGATTTCCAGCCTTCGATGTCATTATTTATAGGAGTTATGACCCATCATTGCCTATCTCCTGAGCTTTTGTTACCGCAACTTAACTTTCCAAAGGATTGTTGGACTTTAACCAAATTTGGCATGCAGCTCTAGGTTAATAAAACCTTGAACGAGTTCAACCTCCAGCGTTCTATGACATCATTTGCAGAAGATATGCCCTCTGATTGCCCATCCTCCTGACGTGGGTTTTTGCGTCATTACTTTATCAAGGACTGGTGGATTTTTGCGTCATTACTTTATCAAGAACTGGTGGGTTTTTGCGTCATTACTTTATCAAGGACTGGTGGATTTTTGCGTCATTACTTTATCAAGGACTGGTGGGTTTTTGCGTCATTACTTTATCAAGGACTGCTGGGTTTCAACCAAATCTGGCATGAAACTTTATACTGATGAGACTTTAAATTAGTTTAATTACCAGAGTTCCATATTATCATTTAGAAATATGATGGCCCCTGATTAACTGTTCTTCTTTGGTGTCTGCAAAGCAACTTTACCAAGGAATGTTGGATTTGAACCAAATTTATAAGGCATCTTTTTATTTATGAAACATTGAACGAGTCGGTTTTTTCGCATTTTCCATGTTATCATTTAGAAGTGTTTTGTCCCATGATTGTCTATTATCCTAACTTTGGTTTCCCAACACAAGTTCCTATGTTTAAGGTCCTGTCAAGCAAATTGTAGTTGGCGGTATCCTTTGCGATAGCTCTTGTTTACGTCATGTAACCAGAGGTCAGGCTGGTCTTTTGTGTATACATCCTAGAATGATAACACTAAACATTTGGCGTCCCATGTCTCAAAATTTACGTAACCATACTGTACACTTACTTTCAGTAAGTAGCACAGAGTAAGGTATTAAGCTTAGTTCAAATTTATATCTACCAGTAATAATTTTGTTGCATATTTGGCTCCTAAATCAAACATTACACACTATATTACATTGTTAATACAAAATAACTTTTTAGAGTTCAGGATACATGTACTATTTAGTTTGTTAGGTGAAAGGAGCACATGCAGTAATGTTCCACTGGTTTGTCTCCTAGCCTGTATATACAATAGATGGTCAAATTAAGAAAAGTTACTTAAGATTAGTGACCAGGCTAATACAGGGGCCATAATCTTCATTAACACTAGATACGTGTGCACTTACTATAGGAGGTGCAAGTGATTGAGACTAAGTGAACGTTCTATATATGAACAACAAAATAATACAATAAGAACTTTAATTTTATTTTGGTATTGGTCGTTTGAACATATTTACAACATCACAGAAAATTACGATAAGCAAAGCAAATACAAATTTCGACAAAACTTGCCATCTGGTTGCATCCAATTCGTCGATTTTTGCCTCACATGGATGTATTGTTGAATCCTTCTTCCATACCTATTCCTGTATTTTTCATCCAGGACACATAACTTTGCGTTAATGCAACCTCTGATGTAACTGAAAGTGTCTGTTGGAGATGTTGACTGCTACTGATCGAATATTGTCAGTAGCACAAGCTTGATGTAATATCACCATTTCATGAAAGTGTCTGTTGGAGATGTTGACCGCTACTGATCGAATATTGTCAGTAGCACGGGCTTGATGTAATATCACCATTTCATGAATATTGTAAATATTAGATGCAAGAAGCTGTTACTTCTAATGTCTCTTTAAGCGGTTGTCAAACATCCCACATAAGATGTAAAAATTGGAATGATATGGATAGTATACATCTTATCAACATCTCTGAGTAGTTTAGTGATCTGCTATGCGTGACCACGTGTTCAAAGCCAACTTTCTTGACATATTTTTGTATTGCAATTAGCTTAATGAACTTGTTAACTCAAACATGTACAAACTGATTTGGATTGAGTGAGATATGTGGATGTTTCTGTATATCTCGGTTAATATCAATACTCAGCAATTTTAAACAGTGGACTTAAGTACGTTCATACCAATTCTTATTGACCAGTGTAGCATCAGTCCCTTTGAGGAATTCATGGATGCAAAAACATTGTTATGGCTGTTATGTCCAGCATAGAGATAGTAATAACCATTTCCTATCTGTCTCTAAATTTGTCTATCTGTCTGTAAATCCATTCACACTTCTTGTAACCATCAAAGCCCTTCAGCCCTTAAACATGAATATTGCCTCATAGACTTCCATGCGTCTTTAATTGAGTTTAGTCTCGTTTACTCTACTTTGGACAGAATTATACCCCTTGTCGAACATAGTCTTGTCTTCATATGGAAACTTGCAATGGTGTTTTCAATCAGCATAGCTCAAGAATTATTAAACCGATTTTAATCGAATTTGGTTATGAACATTGTCTTCTTAGACCTAGATGTGTGTTTTATGGGTTTTTTTCTCCATTCTACAGATTTTGAACAGAATTATGGCCCTTGCCAATTAACTTCATATCATTACATGGGATGTTGCTTGTAATCAGCATAGCTCAAGAACCATTCAACATATCCTGATGCAATTTTATGTGATTCTTGTTCCATACACCTATGTGTTTTGTCTACTTCATTGCGGACAGTGTTATACCGGGTAGTCATTGTTGATCAACCCAGTACCTTTATCTTTATGTGGGATACTGTTTGTTTTGATGAGACATTGAAGGCTTTGGATTTCAAGCATTTTACATCAGATTATCATTTAGAGCAGTCACGATCCTTGAATTTTCGTCTTCACCTAACTTTGGTTTCCGAATATAAAATTCTTCTGTTTAAGGTCCTACAGAGCAAATTGCAGTGAGCTATATCATTTGTGATGCACCAACTGCTAACAGATCCAGTATGCTTTGTGTACTTGGTGAGCCGCGACTAAGAGTTTTCTGGAAATATATTTTAACGAATTTGACCTCTGAATGGAATTTGACTTAAGTAAATTTAAATAGTGCTATTGCCGTCAAACATACTGTTGTATAAGAGTTTGTAAGTTCTCTAACAAGGCTTACATTGAAGCCCCAGTATGTTTTGTTTCACAGATACTACCGTGGAGCTGTGGGAGACTTGCTAGTCTATGACATTGCCAAGAACCATACATATGAGAATTTAGACCGCTGGTTAAAGGAACTGAGAGACCATGCTGATAACAATATCGTCGTAATGTTGGTAGGAAACAAGAGTGACTTGCGACATTTAAGAGCAGTACCAACAGACGAAGGTAAAGCTTTTGCAGGTAACATTTTCTAGTGATTACAGTTTGAAACTAGAACAACTGCAATGCAATGGCTTGCCATAGCAAATCCCAAATCTTTTTATTTCATGTTCTTATACCCCACCCCAACCCAACACCCACGACAGTTGACCAGAATTCAAAATCTGTCACGTATATCGTCCTGCTATGACTGCATATATAAAGTTTGATTGGAAAATATTTGAAAATGTCATTGTAATTGCAATGTATGTATATCTGACTCTTGTCCCCATTCCAGAGATCCCAAGGACTAGGGCCAAGAATGACCCCTCTCCCGTTGCAGATGATTATGTTAAAGGAAACATATGGTAACTACAGTTTCGGGAATATCCTTCAAACGGTTTAGTAAGAGTTGTGGTAACAGACAGACGGACGGACAGAAGGAGGGTGTGACAATATATCTACCTAAGCGCGGGAATAACTAGTCTACCTCTACCTCTGTTATTCAACAATGTAAGGGAAACGCATGGATGGGCTGGATCCAAACAAACGAAAGAAAGCATCCATTTCAAAGAATGTACTTATTGGCGAACAAAATCAGTAATATTCTTTACAGCATCAGGATCCATGCTCGGGGGCAATTTCAGGCGAAATAGTGACCCCATTGCCTGTCATTTTGCCCAAATATGAAGAGTTATTGAAGTTGACTTCATCGTTCTAGAGTTTAAGTCTCCACACACACACACACACACACACACACACACACACACACACACACACACGCACACACACACACCTTGAGTACTGAATACTTTAGTATTCTGCGGAAAATATCAACTCTTGTATCTTTTTTGTTCAGAAGCAATTTAAAGCAGTCTTAACATACAATCTGCATGCCTTTTGTTCAACGTTTGTGTCAATTATATGATTATTCACGTCTGCAATTCCGTTTCAATTTTACGAGTGTCCTGCTGAAAATTCACAAAGAAAGCTTTGAATGAATGAAATTCCATGCATTTGTAGCCCAATAACAAGAAAATTATTTCTTTATGAAGGTTTATAAACCGATTGAATGCAATGAAAAATGAGTTTTATTTCATATTTCATGCATAAAAGTAAGAACAGAGGTCTGTCACCTCTGTATCTGTCATCCGATTTAGAAACTAGTTTATTTACCAGATTACCGTCTTTTGCAAATTCATACAAAGTCATACAACAATTTTCTTGGATCAAACAAAGATAATTCTTATATTTTCCAAAAGCCATATTATTATTTTTTTTGTTTATATACTATTTGGCTCAAAGGTTTAGTAAAACAGCTGCTTTAAGCGACTGTCTTGAGCATTCTAAATTTTGATATCTCTACGCTTACTTGTCCCTGGTTTCCCACCACTTTGCCCTATTATGTCACTTCGCAGTAAATTTGAATCCAGCTGGATCCTGAGAATATCTTTTGCATAGGGAATGCACATTACTCACCCATGAATTAGAACTGCCCTGATTGGTCAAGTGATCAGAAAGTGTACCTGATCACCAATAATTTCTACGTTTCGTTTCGAGTAGTAGAAGTAAATTCTCAGCGTCTGTAACATTCTGCCAAAATGGAATCGCACGTTCTTACTGTGGTCTGTCATCTATAAGAAGTTGTATTGAAATGGCTGAATGTCTCTGTTGCAACAGCAGATTATCAGTTGACTTGGCACACATGTTCCTCCAGAGGTATATAAATTCCACGTCACGTCTTTATCAAAATGTGAAAGGCCAAGGTCACGTGATCTAACTGATTACAAGTAAGAAAGTACACATGAATTTTATATTTCGTAATTGTAAGGTTTATGATAAAATCTTGAAATTTTCAAGCATAAATAATGATTGAAAGTATTAATTGAAGGATTGACAGTTTTCTGAATATGTCCAAGAAGAAGAAATGAATTGTACCTTATCTGTTTTGTTTGCAGAGAAAAATAACCTGTCCTTTATAGAAACTTCTGCATTAGATTCAACAAATGTAGAAACGGCCTTCCAACATATTTTAACAGGTAAGTCAGTCCTCTAACTTCCACATAAATAATTAGGGTAACATCAAAATACAACTAGTTATTTCTTGACCCTCTTTAGATTTTGACCAAATAGTTGTATGTATTTTAGAGGCATCTGACTTAAAAACCTTTAAAAAAAGGAAAACTTAAGCTCAGATTTTATCCTTAAAAAGAAACTAAAAATTCAACTCCGTTTAGAATTCTTTAACAATAAAATGCCCAGATTAATAAATGTCTTAAAATTCAGGGTAAGATGTACTGGGATGTATTTGATGTGCTTGATGTGCTTTTCTTTTGCAGCTAAGGACTGCGTCTAACCACTTTCAACATTTTGCCTCCCAATTTAAATTTTTCCTGCATCAGTTTTATGTTTTAACGGAAACTTTCTAAAAGTTAAAGGGGGTGTGGGGTTGTATAACTTGGCTGCTGTCTGTTCTTACGTACACACTTACTTGCGTGTCTGTTTCAAATCCATTTTAGTAAGATTACTCAGACAACACGTGATGTGTGGACAAATAATGTTGATGTGTAGGGGTGGAGTGGAGTGGCGTGGAGTTGGGCATGCTTATTTTGCAGACACAAATATTGTTTATGTTAACAGTTGTATGATTGAGTCTCTGACTGAAAGTTATAGTTTAAATAGTCAGATCAATTTGACAGGATTGCAGTTATTCTCTGAAAAGAATCCTGAGTACTAAACAGGAGATTGCAACTCTTAAATGTATTATTGAAAATATATACTATCTAGAAGTAATATATTTTTTTCATTATGTAGGCTTCTACCGAGTTACATATGAGTTCATATATACGTTTAAAAAGTCTTTGTCTTTAATATTTGCAGAATTTAAATTATCTTCTTTTTAACACCCCCGTCTTAGGTCGGGCGTATTATGTTGTGGCGTTGTCCATCCTTACGTCCGTTAAAATTTGAATGTCTCTACCATAACATTGTAAACGTTGGAGAGATTTTCATGAAACTTTGTTCAAGTATATATCATGACCAGATGTTGTGCCGCGTACCGTAGCCAGGCCCTCTGTTTCAATGTCAAGGTTACACCAAGGAAAATGTAATCCTCAGACTGGTATCTTTTTCCGGAGTAGAATGTTTGAACCACTGACGGTATTTTTAACAACTTTAGCCCATATCATGGCTAGATGGTGTCACGTACCATAACAAGGTCCTCTTCACAAGGTGAAAAAAACGGCAATTAAAAATGTATTTATGTGACTTGTGTCATTGTCCTGAGTATAACGTTTGAACCACTGAATTTATTGTAATAAAAGTTAGCCCAAGTATGTATCAAGACTAGACGGTGTGTCACGTACCAAAGTTACGTCCACTTCCTCAAGGTCAAGTTCAAGGCAAGTGAAAATGTAATTCTGTCACTAGTATCCTTGCCCGGAGTATAACTTTTTAACCAGAGAAGATATTATAATGACACTTTAGCCAATTATATATCCTGTATAGACGATGTGTCACATATCATATCTATACCCTCTAGCTCAAGGCAAAAGTCACAACAAAGAAAATTGTTACTGTGTATTCTATCCTTCTCCGGAGAATAAGGGTTGAACCACTTTAGACATGATAATGAAATATTAACCAGTTACATAACATGACAAGACAGTATGTCACATAGGATAGTCACGCCCCCTGCCTCGGCAAGGAAAATATAAATCAGTCACGTCTAACCCTGTACAGGTATAACTTTTAAACCAATGAAGAAATTTTTCTGAAAATTCAGCCTGTTATATATCCTGACTTGGTATTTTCTCACGAAGTCACACTCAAACCCTTGCCCTCTAGGTTAAGGTCACTAAAAAGGATAATGCAAGTCAGCGGTCTATTTCCTTATCCAGGTTGTCACTTGTTAATTTATTGAAATGTGTTCATGAAACTTTACCCAGGTCCACACCTTATCATTCAATATTATACAACAGTCGGTTCCCTAGCTTAAAGGTCAAGGTCAAGGTCATGAGTAGGGAAAGGGTCACGAGATGGGCATATCATCTGCTATTTGCGGTTCTTTTGTTTAATGTTATGTCAGAAGCAGTCTCAAATGTTTTATTTGGTCTTGGTTCATCAAATACCGTTTTGCTTTTTGTCTCGCCAGCTTAAGACTATTCCACATCAATGTTTTTATTTTTAATTTTTATAAGAGATGAGTTTTGAACAACTTCTCCTTGTTTTTTTTCTGTTTAATTTTAGTTATTTTCTAATTTGTGGTGACACTCCCTAAAAGAAGGTGGTGTTTCCCACTCTTTAAGTAGATTTAAGCAGAATGGCCCTTATACATTGCGAGGCGTAGGTATCACCTTTACGGCGGCGGCCGCATCGTCGCTCTTAATAAGAGTTCCGTTAACCTAAAACACGGAAGGAGATGGGACACTGATTTCTGTAGAATACTAGTTGTATCTTTAAGCTTTGCAAAGAAAAAGTAGGGATTACTTGATTCTGCCCATCCGTTGATGCATGTTTTCGTGTGTAATGTCATGCTGTTCTTCCTACACCATTCAAGATACCTTATATACTCGCGTAAACTGCATAAACCCAGATCTGCCGGCGCATTATGCGATGGCAGATCTGGGTCTATGCAGTTTGCAGTTGGTATCGCTTTATACGCGAGTATATACGGTACATATTTAAAACTTGGGGATACAGTTGGGTTTGCTGATGTCCACAGTGGTTCAGAATGTTGACCCATCCATTGCGAGTAATGTTTTTTGGGTTGTGGACACTTACATTTACTAAATGGGTGGGGTAGGAATACCTGATGAAAAAATAGTTGCTGCAGACTTAGCGTTTTTATGTTGGGACTTGACATTTTATATTCTATTTGAAAGAATTATATTTGAGTAAAGCTTCACATATGGAATTGTATTTATTTTAAATAACACAAACACACACTTATATATATATATATATATATATATATATATATATATATATATATATATATATATATATATGAGTTACATCTATTTCAGAAATTTACAAAACAGCATCTCACAAACAGATTCAAGATCGGTCCAGGGATGAAAATTCCCCAAGCAACAACGTCCAGACGATTACAGTGGCCCCCACAGACAATTCAGCAATGACAAAGCAACCTTGCTGTAATTTGTAAAATTCCATGAAATTTAAAGAGCTCAATTTCACGAGCCATCGTGTACATTTGATGATATATCTGTCCAGTGCTAGCAGCAGGAGTCAAATGTGTTGAGTACACATGATATACTTGTTCATATATAGCATAAGCATAGTTTGGAAATTCAAAAACAAAGTAAATATACCCATCGTACAGGTCTTTAATATATCTAGTACCATGCTGGTATATGCTATAAATATACCCATCGTACAGGTTTTTAATATATCCAGTACCATGCTGGCATATGCTATAAATATACACTTCGTACAGGTTTTTAATATATCCAGTACCATGCTGGCATAAGCAATAAATATACACATCATACAGGTCTTTAATATATCCAGTACCATGCTGGCATATGCTATAAATATACACATCGTACAGGTGTTTAATATATCCAGTACCATGTTGGCATATGCTATAAATATACACTTCGTACAGGTCTTTAATATATCTAGTACCATGCTGGCATATGCAATAAATATACACATCATACAGGTCTTTAATATATCCAGTACCATGCTGGCATATGCTATAAATATACACATCGTACAGGTGTTTAATATATCCAGTACCATGTTGGCATATGCTATAAATATACACATCGTACAGGTGTTTAATATATCCAGTACCATGTTGGCATATGCTATAAATATACACATCGTACAGGTCTTTAATATATCCAGTACCATGCTGGCATATGCTATAAATATACACATCGTACATGTTTTTAATATATCGAGTATCATGCTGGCATAAGCTATAAATATACACATCGTACAGGTGTTTAATATATCCAGTACCATGTTGGCATATGCTATAAATATACACATCGTACAGGTGTTTAATATATCCAGTACCATGTTGGCATATGCTATAAATATACACATCGTACAGGTCTTTAATATATCCAGTACCATGCTGGCATATGCTATAAATATACACATCGTACATGTTTTTAATATATCGAGTATCATGCTGGCATAAGCTATAAATATACACATCGTACATGTTTTTAATATATCCAGTACCATGTTGGCATATGCTATAAATATACACATCGTACAGGTCTTTAATATATCCAGTACCATGCTGGCATATGCTATAAATATACACATCGTACATGTTTTTAATATATCGAGTATCATGCTGGCATAAGCTATAAATATACACATCATACAGGTCTTTAATATATCCAGTACCATGCTGGCATATGCTATAATATTCACCTACATTTAACCATTCATTTTGGTTATATCATTTGTGCTTTTCTCTTCTATAGTACACTTGCAAAGATGGTTATTTCTCTGTTTTGAGATGTCGGTCAATTCAGTCGAGTGATACACTATCATGGAGAAATCTTGTTGTTTAAGCACCACTAATTGTTGTCAAGTACAAAGTTAAATTGTCACTATACATGTAGTTTGCAAACTTGACAGCAATATTACAAGAGCATACATTTGGTACTGAGTTTACTTTAGTACATTTATGGCGTAATAGTGCCAGAGCAGCATACCATTGCGTACACTTAAATACACTCAGTTACACTTATATCCAGAACTAGTGTAAAATGGATAAAGCAGTTTGTTTTATGCTGTATTACTGCATTGTTATCAATACAGTAGAACCTCTATTATCCAGGCCTCTTTTTTATTGAATATTTGTCTTCTACAAACCAACGCCATGTCTATACAAGTATTGTTATAGTGTAAATCGCAAAACCTTTTCGAGCACAAATTTTAGCAAGTTGTCTTATCCAAACCAACACCATGTCCCCAGAGGTATATTTATATGGTAAATCACAAAATGTTAAGCGAGCACAACATTTTAGCAAATTTGGTGAGGAAACCATATTCGTGAAAATAAGTTTCGCTAAAAATGACAAGATAAACTATTACTTAATAATTCGCTAATAATTATTTATATGTCACAACTGTGTTTTTGCTAAAAATGTAATGATGATAAAATATTATGATTTACAGTATATATAGCCTTAATTATCCAAACTCGGATTATCTAAACCATTAATGTATCACCTCATGAGTTCAGATAATGAACATTCAACTGTCCTATGTACCATGTGTATTTCAGAGTTTTACAGATAATTTGTGATCAAGATAATCGATGGTTATGTATAGAACAGATAAGTCTGAAAATGAAAATGGCACGATTGTGGCACCAGTATTTCAGTATGCACTTGAACAATTGTTTTCACCTGTCTACATGGGGAAGCACAGATCTTGAGTGGATTTTTAATACTGAATTCTCAAATATATCACCATTGTGTTGTGTATTTCAGCTGGTAAACTATGTTGATTTGATTTCTGTGGCTATAAAATAAACTATACGAGCCAGTGTATATTATGTAATGGAGCTTTCATATGTCAATATTTTTTGCAATCTTTTCAACACTTCTAATGGGAAATTTAGTAGGAAACCATCTAATATGTTTGTAGTTCATAAGGAGTGCAGTTATGTACGATTCTCAATTTGTTTATCTGTCTTGAGATAGGTTACATTAGAATTTCAGATAAAATATAAATCAATATAATTACAAGGATCTTAACCACCAACTATTTATTAGTATTACGATTATTCATTTCCCCAGTCTTTGCTGTTTTGGTTTGTTAAGGTTGCTGTTCTTAGTATTCAAGATGCTGTTTGAGATAGATTTCCATGTTTTCTAGCAAAAGGCATATACACAAATAACTAAGGCTGCAATGTTTACATGTGTAAACAGCTTAGTTTAGTTTACTGCTGTAAACGTTTTCAAAGTCTGTAAAGTTGTAAACGAACATGCATGTAGCTGTCACTGAGGAATAAACTATCCATTCCAATTAAATTGTATATGTCCACATATTTGCTTAAGAGGATTGCTTAGTAGTATTTTAATTTTCTTAAGGTATGTATCAGTGATTTTCACATAGAATGTGGCATCGCTAGGAAAAAGTTAAGTTGGCAACAACTGGTTATAGACACATTATGCAACATTACACATCAGGTTGATTTACTGATAATGCTGATAACAGTTTCTTTTAACTACAATACTTACCTTTAAACAACATGTTTGTTAACAGAACTTGTGATTACAAGCATCTTATTTTAAACCAACACAATTTCAAGTTTGTAAACCACTGCATAGTTTCTATCCATGAAAACCATCCCATGCACATGTCCAGGCAGTACGTCTGGTTCCATTATTGATTTGTTTCATCATATACATACATGTAACATTATGAAACAATATCACAACAATCCTAGGGATGGTATACTGAAACTGTCAGATATATTCAACAAAGACATGTCTTACAAACTGACTCCTGTCCTAATATAAGGTAAAAGACGTACATCAAGTCTTATAATCGCAGGATGAGAGAGGTGTGCTATGCTCATTATAATAGCTGTCAGTTGTTCGGTAAGCCTAATATGAAGATATGGGAAAAGGTTGAATTTCTAATTGTTTTGATTAAACGGCATCGTTTTGGTTATTATAAACCATGCTCACGTTTAGAAATTTTGGTAAACGTTGCAGCTTTAAAAATAACCTTTTGAGTTGAGATGCATAGTTTGAAAAGGTTATGATTTTATTAAGATATTGGTCTTGCTTAATTTGTAAGGTTTGTTGTTTACTCTGAATGCATTTATTTTAGTGGGTACGATATATTCTCTCCTACAAGTCTGGTCCAATTGTAAGCAACATAGACCCAGATCAGACGGCGCATTATGGGATGAAAGGTCTGGGTCTGTACCGTTTGTAGTTGGATCCGACTCGTACGCGAGTATAATACAGTATTAATATATTTTTTTTTTAAAAAACAAACTTTTTGATAGGTACTTAAGTCTGTTAATATGACACTGATTAGGAAGGGGTTTATGCTGTCTAAACACTGATTAGGAAGGGGTTTGTGCTGTCTAAACACTGATTAGGAAGGGGCTTATGCTGTCTAAACACTGATTAGGAAGGGGTTTATGCTGTCTAAACACTGATTAGGAAGGGGTTTATGCTGTCTAAACACTGATTAGGAAGGGTTTATGCTGTCTAAACATGGATTATTGTTAATATGCCACTGATTTGGGTTTCTGATGTCTAAACATGGATTATTGTTAATATGCCACTGATTAGGAAGGGGTTTCAGATGTCTAAACATGGATTATTGTTTTGGGGATCTTGAAATTTGTGGTTCTTTGTCACACAAGCAAAAGTGAATTCGCTGTATTTAAAAGCATCATAAAGTAAATGATAATTTTGTGCCAGGGACCAATTCTTGCGTGTGGTAATGCAGCCTTGATGTTCTACATCTATCAGTGTCAGATCTAATTGACTCAAGAATGTATTGTTATTTACACAATATTTTTAAAAAGGGTTCTGGCTTTAGCATTACTAAAGTTTTAGAATTGAAGGCCTGTTAGTAAAATGCCTGAGCATTTTCTAATATTTATTTGCTAACCAAATGATTTTGTTTCCTTGGTCCTCGGCTTATCTATTTGACCTACTCAGCCTCTTACAAGAGAAAAACAAAAGCACAAAAACATGTTGTTTTTTTTCAGATATACCCCAGCAACATTTCGAAAAATTAAATTTGTCCTCTCCAGATATTTGAGGATGTAAACAACAAAAATGGGAAAGTATCCTTCATGTATTGTCTTTTAAAGGATCATTCAGCACTAAATTACATATCTTGTATCTTGTTTAACTTGCAAAGGTAAATAAATTACTCTTTGATAGTCTTAGTGAAGTAAAATTTCATTTTGTACTTTGATCTGTGCAGTCATATATAAAAGTGAAGAGTAATTTACTTTCTTGGAATTGACACTAATTCCACACTTTGATATTAGAAAAAGGTTTCCACTTCCATGTGTCACATAGTAGTAAAGAGATTGCGAAGAAGGAAGGGTAAACATTGAAAGGCTTAATATTTTGTCACACCAATATCACCATACTGGGGAAAAAAATAAACATTTCTTGATTAGTTAATTGAACAGGTGAATAATGTGAGTGATGCTGTAGTGACAGCTTAGTGAAATGGGTACCTTGACCCTTTCATAATTTAAGACGTAATTTTACACAAATGATTTTAAAATGCATCAACATTGTTATTTGGAGTTCACATTATTTAAAAGATGTTTTAGCTTGCTGCCTTGTATTTACCTTTCTACTTGAATATTTAAAATCGTTGTATTTTGAGATTTCCTACACGATTTCCCTTGAAGTTGAATATTAAACAAACTGATCTAACATTTAATATCTACATATATATTGGTAATGTCTGTGTTGTTCTGATTGTAGCAGGCTGTAGAACAAATCACTTTATGCTCGGATATGCTTGGTAATGTCTGTGTTGTTTTGATTGTAGCAGACTGTAGAACAAATCACTTTATGCTTGGATAGCTTGCTAAAGAGGTTCTAAGATGTCAACATAATGGCAGTATTTATGCCTTACATAATGTCAACATAATGGCGGTATTTATGCCTTACATAATGTCAACATAATGGCAGCATTTATGCCTTACATAATGTCAACATAATGGCAGTATTTATGCCTTACATAATGTCAACATAATGGCGGTATTTATGCCTTACATAATGTCAACATAATGGCAGCATTTATGCCTTACATAATGTCAACATAATGGCAGTATTTATGCCTTACATAATGTCAACATAATGGCAGTATTTATGCCTTACATAATTTCAACATAATGGCGGTATTTATGCCTTACATAATGTCAACATAATGTCAGTATGTATGCCTAACATTATTTCACGATTTTAAAAACTGTTTCCAGGGTTTTGGAATAGAAAGATTTTCCATATTTGATGGTTCAAGATTACTCTGTCAAAGACTGGTCCTAGGATTTGTAAATATAAGGTATCATAAATAAATGTAAGCTATCATGGGAAGATTTTCACAAGATTTGACACAGTCAAGTTGATATACATGGTCCAAAACTCATTTTTTAAAACAAAATCAGTAGCTAAAAGTGAAGATTGTTAAAGACTCTTTTACCTTTTGTTATTATCATATTAATACGAGTGAAACTTTAAAAAAGGAGAGGCAATGTGAGCGTTACATTTTCTAACCATTTAGAATAAGAGATGGCATTATTGCAATGCCTAGCTTCATGTATAAACTAGTTCCGGCTCTTCAGGCGAGAAAATATACAGTCCAGTAGTGCATATCTGACTGCCATTTAATGCATGTAATTTATCATACACTCTAAATATTTATACACCATCAATACATAAACAATTGTAATTATTTTTAGCCTCTATTTTTGGAACAGAAATATATAACGATTAAATTTGGCAAATGTATGGTACCTAAGACATTGTTAAATAATTTATTTCACCTTTAATTATTTCTGTGCAGAAAGAAATAGAAAATGTAAGGGAAATTGCATACAATACAGTATGCTACTGTTGGTTATATATGACCGGTTGAGTGGGAAAGATTTTACTGATATCAGTGAAAGTAAAGGTTATCCAGCTGTAAAGTTTAGCTGGATTTATGAGGCTACACTGTATATGTGGATTTGAGAAGTTCATAAATATTTGAAATTATAAGAGAATTCATTGTTCACATGTGCAGATTTTGTGATTTTAAATTTGTCACCAGTTTTGCAGAAAAGGAAGTTTTTGTTTTTAATATGTTGATTATTAGACACCATACTCATTCTTTTCTGTATGTAAAAAGAAGCTTGATTAAATAATTGTGTATATGTAGGTCAAATTCATAATAACAAAACACCAATTGTTCCTTTTAGACATACCTTTCATTCCTGTTTAAAAATGATTCATTTTAATTTTGAGATTTAAAGCCTGTTATTATATGCCTTTTGCCTTTAAGAATTTTTAAAATTATATTATTTTTTCCAATGTAATTATATTTATGCCAGTATTCGATCCTTATAGATGTAAGGGTAGTTCCAGTAAAACATACTTGGAACCTAGGGAAGGCACTTCAAGCGTGGAGTAGTCGCCTATAGGTGCAATTTAGAATTATGAATATGTTTCAAATAAACTCCTTCATGAATCAGAGTACCCTGGCTGTAAAAAAAAAAAACTGCCTTCCCTGGGTGCATTTAAATGTAACAGCCCCAAGTTATATCTTTGGTATGTCAGAAAACATGTTATTTGTGGATGTGCTGTTGCATTGACGTTGAATCAACCAGAAAGGGTGAATATAAAATGGGTGAACATGTACATGTATACATTAATATCAAGTTCATACAAGTTCATGCATATTTATGCCTAATTAAAATATAATTTTAAACAAAAGCTACACACACACATTGATTTCTGTAAATCATAATATTTTTTCCAGCATTTAATTTATTTAAAGTTGATGAATATAGCATAATAGTAAAACGTTTTCAGTATTTGCTTATTGCACGTTGCTATAATGCTACTCAAATGTAAATTTTGCAAGTGTTGATGTCTTACAAAATTTGTAAAAGTCTTCTTCTGATGAAAATGTTGTGATTTACAGTAAATCAGCTCGAGTTTGTCTATTTTTAAAATTCTGTTTCATATTTCATTAAAGTAATTTTATTGCATAATTCTAAGAAAACTAATTTGTAAAAATGGATGATTATAAACGGATCATCATATCAACATAAGCTTTTTTGTCATGAATAAATTCAATAATGTACATGTCAGAGACTGAACATTAAAAGGAAAATGAAAAAAACTTTTGTCTGTTATTTGTATCCTTGCTTCAAGAACTGGGCAGTATATTACATACACTATTTTTGTCTGTCTGTCTGCCCATCACTCTATGTTGCAACTCCATTGAGACCAAACTTGAAGTGCAAGTGCATTTTAGAACAAAGCAGTGTTGCATGACGGAATTGGGTTGATGTGACCTACTTTCTGGTGTTATTAGCTCTACTAGTCAGAGACCAGCAGAGCTTTTGGATGGCCTGTTGTCCATGGTTCTGTCATTTGTAGATTAGCACAAGTTTGTTATTGCTACTTTTGCAAATCTACTTGGGGGATTGCCATGCAATTTTATACACACATTCATCCCAGTGTCTCGTTGGTCCTGAATGAAAATGATGCCTCTTGGATATCCAATATGGCCACCACATTGGCCATCTCCAAAATCTTGTTATTGTTATTCATCCTGAATGGGTGGACATATTGGCATGGTATTTTCATCCAAAGACGACTTATGATATCTTGTCGATCCTTAATGAAAATGGGGCTGATCCTGGAGCCAATATGGCCACAACAACGACCATCTAGAAAATCGTATCGCCACTACTCCATATTGACCAAGGGTTTTCACCAAACAACTTCTTGTAAAGTCCAGCTGGTCCTAAATGAAAGTGATGCTGCTCTTTTATTCAATATGGCCACCATGGTGGCCATCTTGAAAATCTTTCTTTCATTCATAAATATCAAATATAGTTTCAACACTCAGTGGTTAAAACGAAAGAAATGGTCTTAATTCCTGGAAATGTTTTTGGCCAGTAGAATGTCTGTCCCTTTGAGAGACTCTTGTTCAGAATTACTTTAAAAAAATTTCATCTTAGCTTGATTTCGTTCTGTTATTCAAATTACAGTCAGACCCATCGGTAACATATTTCTTCTGGATGATTGAATTTTGGTCAGAAAGTAGTACTGGAAATGGAAGTATGTGGAGTAAATGAATCTGATAATGTTTGACATGTGAACGCAAGTGTCCAAGGACTTTGATGAGGGTCAACATGGCTGACAGGGATTCTATTCACACCTGTACCCGCAGGTTTGGACTACAGAATGCCTTTGATTGGACAGTTATGAGTCCTTAATCATGTTTGGTATATTGGGATTTCTGTATGACAAAGTGCATATTGTTGTATCAGCACTCACTTAGCGATAATTGGGCGTGATTCGCAATAGATGTTTCATTGTAATCGATTTGGTCGAGCATCAGTTATTTTATATAACATGACCAAATAACCTATTACAATGTATGTGACAGATTTTGGTTGAAAGTCAGTTCTGCACCATTCCAGCTGTTTTTAACATAGGCTAAAATAATTTTTCAATCCTGCATCTATCACGTGCATTTTCTCATAAACTATTAGACCAATTTCAACCAAATTTGGCGAAAAACATCATGACATGAAGGAAGTTTCTTATAAAAAATGTCAATCCACTTTAAAATATGGCAGCAATCTCAAAAGGTATGAAAACCATTAGATTTATTTTCAAAAACTGCACACAAAAATTTGACCAAATTTGATAGCACCCTGGCATGTGCCATTCAAATTTGCACCAATGATGCCAATCTGTCACCCAATATGGCTGCAAAAAAACCACACCCCCCCCCCCCACAACATTTAGACAACTTTTTGTCAACAAACTGTCCAACAGCAATGGATAAAATTTGACAGTGTCCTCGTAAGAAAGCTGTTTGCATTTGCACAAATGATGCCAATATGGCTTCATTACTGCAAATACAAAAAATTTAAAATGACTTCTACACATAAACTTTCAACAGAATTTGACTAAATTTTTTGGAAAGCTTCCTCCCTTAAAAGCCATTCAGTTTGTATAAAAGTTTCCAATCCACTGTCTAATATGGCTGCCATTACGAAAAGTAGAAAAATTGTGAAATTACATTCTCAAAATTTGTCCAAATTTGACAGCATTTTAGCATAAAGGTTTTTCAATTTGATACAATGGTCTTGAAACATAATTCATTATGGCTGCCATTACTAAAAGCAGAAAAGCCTTTAAATGACTTTTAATAAATAGTAAACAGAGTTTTATCATATTTGACAGAAAGATCACACCATAAAGACCTTTCAAGTTTGCACAAAGGATGGCGATCTGTATTCAGTTAGGTCACTGTTACAGAAGATAGAAACACATTTAAGGACTTCATCGCAAAAAGACCCGAAGAAACATTCCACATGATAAGATCAAATTTGACAGGAACCATCCTTGTACTGTATGAATGCCTTTCACAATGTGCCTTTCACAATGTATACAAAGTGATGCAGATCTGCTGTCAATGTGACTGTTATTTTTAAAAATAACAAAACCTTTAGATGACTTCTCTCAAAAACTGCCTGATAGAATTTGACCAAATTTTGACGGGAAGCATATTGGATTGAAGGCTTTTTAAATTTATACCAATGATACTATAGCTAAAGATAGTTAAAGTAGAAAACCGTTCAGACTTCTTTTTTTTCTCAGCCAATTACCAGAATTTGAAGAATGTTTGGACAAAAGCACTGCACTACCGAAGTTTCTACGCTACTTGTTCTTGAATTGGACATTAAGGTTGATGCCAGCCAGGTGAGCAATCTAACATCCACTTGTGCCTCTTGTTTAAAATAGCCCCTGTTTTGGTAAGACGTCAGGTTGGCAAATAATTTGATTATTTATTTGGTTAGCGGAAACCGGTGATCGATTACAAAATTTTGTCTCGTATTCTTTCTCACTTCTTGTCATAGAAATTGTAATGTGGATACATCTTGGATGAGTATGTTCTGAACTAAATTGGGTCACTGTGACCTACTTTATTTTCTCCACTGCAATACATAATCAAGACACAAGATTTTATTATTGCCTTGCCTGCAAACCATAAATGAGACAGTATCAATGTTTCCATGGTAAGATCAGTAGTAGCGGCATAAGTGTCATTTAAGTTTTGCATTTAACACAAGTTTCTGACATACATACAGTCATGAAACTGTACGGGTGTATTTATCTTGAGGGATATTACTCACCACAGTAAAAGTAGGCCAATGTGCCATGCTTTTCACATTCCAGTGATTATGTTGTATTTTTGCATTTAGCTCCATTTTTCAGACATTGTTGTTTGTAGTCATTAAACTTGATTCACCTTGATGGGTACTACTCACCATGGTCAAAAGCAGTGTATATGTACCTACCTTTCATGCACCAGTGATTGTGACTGTATTGCATTTAATTTCTCCAACACCTTTGCATGCTTAAAGCATTCATTATTTAAACTAATATGTAAACAGTAAAGAAGATCACAGTGACCTTGTCTTGCTGTAGATACTTTGCAAGATACATGTATATGGAATACCCCCTAGTGGAGAGAGTCATGCATAGCATTCAGTGGAATTCTTTTCTGACAGTGTTGCTGTTGCCACTGTTAGCACTGGTGTCAGTGTTAATCCTATTCATCAGTTCTTTTTCTTGGACACTTGCACGTACATTGATGAAGCTTGTTGAGAGCATTAATCTTTAGGAGTACTACTTACCAATAGCAAAACAAACAACCTAATAAAATAGTTATACTCCTGTGATTATATTTACCTCTAGCTTACTTTTTCTTACACTGTTTGATGTACAATCATGAAACTTGATGGATGGAACCAGCTCAAGTACTACTGCATATTTGCAACAAAAACTAGGTCACATTCACCTATCTTTTGTGCTCTTTGTAACATTACGGTTTTATCCCAGCAAAAATGTTGTAGGTGCTCAATAGTACTTGTCCATTCTTCTGTGCATCACACCTTAAGGTTACATTTTGTGTAATCAACTCTGTGCATCACACCTTAAGATGACATTTTGTGTAATCGACTCCGTGCATCACACCTTAAGGTCACATTTTGTGTAATCAACTCTGTGCATCACACCTTAAGATCACATTTTGTGTAATCAACTCCACCTACAGTTTTCAATGAATTGCTTTGAAACTTTGCTCAATTATTGCAAATAAAATTGAGATGTACATTATGTAATATGAGGGTGCTAAAGGAATTTTTGAAGAAAAAAAAATGTTTTAAACTTTGTCAGTTTACAAGTGACCACCCAAACGGTGAGTTCTTTGTTTGTTTTAATCTCTTCAGTTTTCAAAACAGTTCCTTGAAACTTTGCTCACTTGCTGCAGAGATAATGGATATGTCGTGATTAATTACCAGGATGTCAAATGATTTTTTTAAGAAACAATTATGTATTAAACTGTCATTTTTTTAAAATGACAATTCCACCATGACAGCCCTTTGTGACCCCTCTAGATTTCATTCTTTTGCTTTGAAACTTTGTAAAGTTTTGTAAACTTAATGGTTATGTACATGACACACTATGATTTGGAAAATGAATTTTCTGAAAATTACCATCTTTTCAATCTGTCATTTTTTCAGGTGGCTGTCACACTTTAGGATATTCCAAGGTACAGTGCACCCTCTTTATAATGCTGACGGGAGTTATAAAGGTGACCAATGTTATAAGTGAGGGACCTTATACTGAGGGATGTTCAAAACAAGGTTTTGTCATAATAATGCATTAAAGTTAACATATGGCAGCCACAACCATACCAGCGTTGTAAGAGGGTCAGTGGTATACTGAGCGACTTTATAATAAGGGACTACTGTACCATCCAAATATTCCATAAATAATGGTAATAACAATTATATCCATTGTTGAATGGGTTTTTTTTCCCATTGCTTTTACATGAACAATCCATCGCATGGATATGCTTCTGTTCATATGTATGTCTCTCCATATATGCAAATTCCTAGCCGAGTTGTTCTTCCCCCTTTTCTGCTAACCAGGTATAGCATATAATGAGAAAGGGGAGGGGTGGGGGTGGGGGTGGAGTGGGGGCATCAATGTCTAATGGGCACATTTCTTAATACATTTAACTCCATCTCTAACATTGTCAGATCTATGGTCATGAAATGTGACTGGTGCATTCATCTTGAGGAGTACTACTCATCAGTAACAAATTAGGTCCCAGATACCTATTTTTCATGCATCAACTATCAAGTTGTTTTGAATTTAGCGCAATTCCTCTGACAATAGTGAATTTACAGTCATGAATCTTGTTAGGTTAATTCATGTTGAGAACAAATACTCAAACTGATGAATAGTTGGTTACATTGACCTACTTTATTTGCTATAGTAACAGTGAGGTTTTTGGACTTTGCACCAGCAGAGCAGGTGAGACTAATTAGAATCAATCATATACACTGGTGTGGATAGGGGAATTCCAGAGAAGGGTCAAAATTTCTGGGCAAGAAGAGAGGTTTTGCTGAGTTCCTTCAAATTCTGATCCCAAGGGTAGGATTTTCCTATTCAACACAAAGACATATGATGAATTATTTTTCTCTCATATGTCATTATGAAATAATGTTGTAAAAAGACACATGTCATATCATTGGTATGAATACAGCCTTTGAAAAAACAACAGTTTTCTAAGAAACGTTTACAGAATTAAAAAGTGCATAAAAAGTTTAGTTTACAACAAAGACTTTGTGTTGTATCCAAGGAATATTGTTTACTAGCTGGCTCAATGTGTCTTTACAGTACTAAAGATGGAAGTATAATTGCAGATATTCATGACATCATAAGCATGATGGTGTCATCTGAGGTGTCAGTGAGTGCACTCGTGTGATAGGCGTTTCTTGCAGATCTAAACATGTATGATCGTGTTTTCCATTGTAGAACACCGGTGCAGGTCAGCTCAATCCTAACTCACATATGACGTATATCCTGATTCGTGGACTATTGTGATCTTCTACTGCGAGTACAGTGCACTCAAAGTAACAAACACTTCCCGATTTCCATCATCACTTGAACATTCTTTCACAATAATCAAGATAAACATTAATTGTAACACATTTACGTACTAAAACGAGTAGTTGTTATGTTAAGTAGCGTGCAAACAGGCCGTTTTGCACTGATCAACCTAGCTACATGTATGGTGTCTTTAGTCCAATTTCAAGTCGAAAAAGCCGTTGTTGTAATTGTTATTTTTTATAAATTCATATTTTCATTATTATTTCCGAAGGGTAATTCAATTCTAGATCAAAGTTGAATCGAGGACTATTTCATTAGTTTTGCATGTCTCGATTAATCTTATGGATAAGAGTGGACTTTATTTTTTTTTACCTCTTCACATTTGTTTCATTTGGCAAGCTCATATCAGTACACAATTCTAACGCTGTGTATTGCCATTACCATAGCCATTTCAACCACTGTTCTTTGAAAGCTAAAATATTTTAAAACGTCATTTAAAGTTTACACTGAATTTTTCCGTGTAAACCTAACTTTTTACTCTCTACCTCAAAAAGTGTTTGGCTGTTTGAAAGTTGCATCAGTATTTATAATATGCCGTTTTGACTTTGACCCTCATTTTTTGTTCATAAATATGAGAAAAAGAATCCTTCATTATTTTTCAGTGTAGGATAGGAATATGTCATTCTGACTCTCAGGTGGAGTTTTCCTATCCTACACTGAAACATATGAAGGATTCTGCTAATCTCACCTGCCTCTCTCTCTCTCTCTCTCTCTCTCTCTCTCTCTCTCTCATTGGCAAACTATATCACACATATGTAGGAATGAGTGAAATAGCATTCTGTAGAATTAATGCTGTTCAACGTAAGAGACCTGTTAATCTCGCCTGCCTTTCTCTCATGAGCAAACTGTATCACACATATGTAGGAATGAGAGAAATAGCATTCTGTAGAATTGATGCTGTTCAACGTAAGAGACCTGTTAATTTCGCCTGCCTCTCTCTCTCATGGGCAAACTGTATCACACATATGTAGGAATGAGAGAAATAGCTTTCTGTAGAATTGATACTGTTCAACTTAAGAGACCTGTTTTTGTCTCGTCTACCATAGCTGACGAAGAGATATTCGTATAAGTTTTCTGCTGGCAATGTTGTCATTAATGTGAAGATTTTTAAGGTTTTCTAAATCATGTAACCTTAACATATTCACTGTTTACCAGTGAAACTTTGGTGCAATATTACCACGTGTCGAAAGTGTATGCCATGATATGTTGGGCTTCTGTGTGGGGCATGCTTAGAGGATGGCAACAAGGAACTTGTATTAAGTTTTTGCATTTGGCTTTTCTCTTACACATTTGCATACAGTGTACAGTCATGAAGCTCGATGCAGTGTACAGTCATGAAACTTGATGGGTGCATTCATATTCAGAAGTATTACTCATTTCTGGCAAAGTTCATTACAGTAACCTACTTTTTATGCTGTGGTAAATACAGTCAGTTTTAGCATCTAGCCCCATTTTATTCACAATGTTGCACATATAGCCATCAAACTTATAAACTTAACTATGGATAGATTTAGATAAAATTTGAGAAATAATGTTCTGTACTGTACAAAATATCTAGTCTGATTTCCAACATTTTCCAGCATTGTTTATCAGTGTTATGGCACTTTCAACTCACAATTATGTTTGTCATGGCATCTCTATCTACTTGAACTAGTTGCATTTAATGTGGGTCCATAATGGTAGTATTAAATCATTATCAAGCTTTTGTTTGTTTGCTTGCACCCTACCTATAATGCTGGTGGCTGGGGCATGTAGGTATGTACTTTCAGCATTTAACTCATGTTTTGAATTTTTGCTTATAAATACAATAGTACAATTCTTTCATAATTTTGTGAGTATATGTCTACTGTGACATGTATATGTCGACCGTGACACATATATGTCTACTGCGACGAGTAAAGAAATACAATGTTCATTTTAAACAATTTCCAAAGAAGCTTATATTGTTTGTAGATCCTCTGGTAAACATTTACATTTCATCCACCCAAGATATGTGAAGTCCAATGCTTTTTAAATGTATCAGTACACTTTAACTACTTAATCATTTAAAAGTCAGATTGTTTTCCAGACTAACATCAAACTCATGGCAATTAAAACAAATAGTTTGATATCTTATTAGCGAGTTGACACACTACAACAATACCTACAAATGTATACAAATTTTATATGATGCAAGTCAAAACGTTTTCATTGAGTAATGAAATCAAAACACGTAAATATTTAGTAGTGTAAGTCTTTATTACCCTGAAAAGATAAATATATTTGAATCCATAATTCAATTAGAAGAGTTATACATGCACGTAATGCACTTATGAAATAGTAATTGTTTGATAACATTCATCAGTGAATTCCTCATTCTGTTCACATACCATACTGCCAAGAAAATCAGAAAATAATCACTTTACCCCATACTAGACCAATGAATACACATCTGAAAAACAGCTTAATTTGTTACCTGGGAAAATAAATGACAAGTTTCATGTTTACAATAATTTTTCCCCTTGTTTTCAAACAGTGCATACCTTAAATGATATACAAACAGTGCATACCTTAAATGATATACAAACAGTGCATACCTTAAATAATATACAAACAGTGCATACCTTAAATAATATACAAACAGTGCATACCTTAAATAATATACAAACAGTGCATACCTTAAATGATATACAAGTTCTTTTATTTATGCATGGATATTCAAAACAACGAATAACACTTGCTTCGGAAGATCTTTATAGACTTTCCTTAAGTATAATTCTCTTCTGGTTCAGCTATATATAATTTTCTGTGGGATCCGCAGATACAAACAAATAATAATTCTTCAGAATGATGGCATGTCTTGCCATGTTTTTATGGAGTATGAGGTAATTATATCCCTCCAACCTAGGATTTTACTTTGATAAATGGAGAGGGATTTTTCATGTATGTGTTAACTTGCAAAAATCCCTTTGAATGTTTATGAAAAATCAGGAATTTTTGTTGGTCCTTCAGTTTTTATAATTAGTGTATGTAAAATGTTTGTAGCTAATAGAATACATGAATTTGACTATACACTTTCAATCACATTAGGTTAGTTTATTAATATATTCTATAATACACATTTTCCGTTTCCATTTGGTACAGTGGAAATTTGGAAAACTTCTTTATGTTCGTGTTTTCTTTTAAGCAACAGTTGAAATATTAACTTCTTAGAAACCTTATAATGAAAGTGGACTCTTTTTAAAAAAGTTTAAGTTTCATATATTAAGCAGCTAGTAGATTTACATATACTCTGGCATACTTTCAATATTTAATTGTTTCAAAAAAATGTATACAGTTTTATTTTGAAATGTTTACAGAAAAGAAATAAAAATTTCATGTAATTTCTGTAAAATGTATTCGTTATGCATTAGCCAGAAATCTACAAGAGTTTGACATTTACGTAAGTATAGTTGAAAGGGAAAGTGACTCAACGTGAAGCGTATGCCACAGCGACTGGATGTAAATGGTTTCAGCTGTACGTCGATTGAAATGATACCTAATGCAATTGAATATAGTGCAAACAATGAGGAAATCGATATCTGCGATGTTAATTTGCGCAAGCTACTGAAAATTTCAAAAATCTTGCTGGACTGAAGCAATGGGGTAACTTACGTCAGCATTACAAAACAATTATTACTTGTCCTAATCGCATTATCTTTGGATGAATGGACATCTACAAATGAAAGGTAATAACATGAGGGAGATTTGGTAGGATGCACTTTCCATTGTAAAGGTAATTAATAGCTTTGAGTTTGTTTTCAGACTTTAAGACATGTTCATTAATATGACAATCTGGCTTTCTGCATGCACTATTTGGTGGGACCCTTCTTTGTTAAGGGTTAACAAACTGGACTTTATCCTAAACATCCTTAACTGGCAAAATGTGAATATAGGAAATGATTTTCCCAACTTAATACATGTATGATTTTTAGCTCTACTGGTCATAGATCAGAAGAACTTACGGCATGGCCTATAGTCCGTCGTCGTTCCGTACGTCTGTTAACACGAGTCTCTTATCGCTACTCCGAAAACTACTTGAAGGATTACCATGAAACTTTACACACACATCCATTTCATGGTCTAGTTGAAAATGGTGCTGCTCGGAAAGCCAGTATAAACCTTGGTATCGCTACTCCTCCTGAATGGTCATATCAACATAGGATTTTTACTGAAGGACTTCTTATGATGCATAGTTGATTCCAAATTAAAATGAAGCGACCTGATCTCAGTATTGCCGCCATAGCGGCCATCGAAAACTTTTCTTATCTCAACTCATCCTAAATGGATAATCATATCGACATGGGGTTTTCACCAAAATACTTCCTGTGATATCTAGTTGACCCTAAACGAAAATGGTGCCGATCTGACATCAAATATGGCCGGCATGACTGCTATCTTGAAACTCTTGGTTAGCACCACACCTCAGCGGAAAGTCATATCGAAAATGGTGCCTATCTGACCTCCAATATGGCTGCCATGATGGCCATTTTGAAAATCTTCTTATTGCTGCTTCTCATGGATGGCTATATCGACATGAGGTTTTCACCAAAAGACTTCTAGTGATGTCTAGTTGCTCCTAAATAAAAATGGTGCCGATCTGACATCCAATATAGTTGTCGCTGCGGCTAATTTAAAAATCTTGTTATTGCTCAAAAATATTAGAGATGATTTCAACATTCAGCAGTTAAAAAAAGAAATGGTCTTATCTTTAATTCATGGACATTCTTTTCGGCCAGTGGAGCATCAGTCCCTTTGAGGGATTCTTGTTTATTGATTCTCAAGGGCAAAAACTAGGCCCAGAATCCAATGTAAATGGGCTCTAAATCCCAAACTATTTCCAGATCATGCAGTCACGTAGCGGGGCGTTTAATATCGCCATTTTGAATTAAAGGAAAATACTATTAGGTATAGTGAAATAAAAATAAAGATTCTATTTCCTTCAACTTTGAATTTCAGGAGTTCAAAAACGGTGATAACTTCGTAAATATATAATTTACCTTTTCGTTTCTATTTTCGTGATATTAACGATAGGTTTGGTACCAACCGTCTTGTTCTTGATTGACAACCCTTCCTGAAGAGACTCAAAATGGGAGCCAGGAATGATGAATATGATTATCTATTTAAAGGTGAGTGGCGTAATTTCACATGTAGGATCTCATAATTGAGGAGAATAACAAGTGGACAACTAATGAAAGATGATGATCATGTGCTTAATTTTGACTCCGTCGCCTCTTTTGAAATGAAAATCTAAAGAAAGGTTTTGATGTGATGTTGACAGGTGAATGAAAATGAAGTATCAGGATCATCTGGAAGATTCATCTTAGAGTCTACATCGCAGCTTTTATACATTGGAAACTTCGTTCTAATCGCAAGTATGTTGTTTGTGTAAACATTTGTTTTCAGTGGAAGATGAGCGTGCTTAAGCACAAAGAACAAATTCAAAGCTGTTTAGAAATGTCATGGTTCCTTTCGATTTGCCACCCTTAGGCTCCAAATCGAAAATAATATCCCGTCCAGTCAGTTTTAATCAGTTTGTCTAATGTAAACACATGGCAAGAAATTGGAACAGTTAATTGATGTTTTGTAATTAATCTTTTAGCTAGTAAGGTTGAAGGCAGTGTACATGTGTTTATGGGGGAGATCCAAGGGTGGGAGTTGAGTTTGGCTTGCATGGTGTTGAAATATATGTATGTGTGTATGTATGTATGTATGTATGTATGTACTGGTTTAACGGCACATCAGTACAATTCTGGCTATATACTGCCGAGTGAGTTTAGATGCCCGCAAAAGGCATAGAAAATAGATAAAGGCAAAACGGGGTAAAATTCTTAATATTTCCCCCCAAAAATCATTTTTTAAAAATTAAACCGCACTCATTGAAGAAGTCAGATACCTCAGCTGAAACATTATCAAGGAACAGTTCACAGGACAAAAAGGCTGACTCTATCAGTTGCCTCTTAAGATTATAGGAGTGTGCATCGAGCCTATTTTATATCCCCGAGCCTGCAAGGGGGGGGGGGAGGGGGTTTAAAATAAGAAACGAAGAAATTAACATTTAATTAGGCTTCTGTAGCTTTATAGGACACATTGGTAAAACTATCCAACTGATCTTCATTTATGTTGAGCAGGGTCATTCCTGGACTCAAATGTTAAGGCGAAGTGACTTTCCACCTCAAAAATAGGGCAAAGTTGTGGGGAAAACAAGGAGAAGTGAGTTTAGTTATTTCAAAATTTAGACTGTTCAAAACAGTCGCTTCGAACAGCTGTTTTACTAAACCTTTGAGCCAGATAATAATATAAAAATAAAAGAAGTAGTCGCTGAACGTATAAAAAATATTCATTTGTTTCTTAGATTCAGCACAATTGTTGTATGACCTTGCTCTTGCTAAAGACGGTAAACTTTCAAATAGGTTACTATTGAAAACGGGTGACATATATCAAGGTATAATTCCTCTCTTACTACTTTCACAGGATGAATTGTGAAAAAAAATGTGTTTGCCTTTGCTTGCAATCAGCCTATAAACCTCCATAGAGTAATAATACAAACCTCCATAGAGTAATAATATAAACCTCCATAGAGTAATAATATAAACCTCCCTAGAGTAATAATATAAACCTCCCTAGAGCAATAATATAAACCTCCCTAGAGTAATAATATAAACCTCCATAGAGTAATAATATCAACCTCCATAGAGTAATAATACAAACCTCCATAGAGTAATAATATAAACCTCCATAGAGTAATAATACAAACCTCCATCGAGTAATAATACAAACCTCCATAGAGTAATAATATAAACCTCCACAGAGTAATAATACAAACCTCCATAGAGTAATAATACAAACCGCCATAGAGTAATAATATAAACCTCCATAGAGTAATAATATAAACCTCCATAGAGTAATAATATAAACCTCCATAGAGTAATAATACAACCTCCATAGAGTAATAATATCAACCTCCATAGAGTAATAATATAAACCTCCATCGAGTAATAATACAAACCTCCATAGAGTAATAATACAAACCTCCATAGAGTAATAGTATAAACCTCCATAGAGTAATAATATAAACCTCCATAGAGTAATAATATAAACCTCCATAGAGTAATAATATAAACCTCCACAGAGTATTATTATGCTTCTGACTGGGCTTCAAACGCATGGAATTTCACTCACCTCTTCAAGCTCCATGTGCAAATTTTCGGGGGAAATTTCATAGATTGAAACGTAATTGCAGACATAAATAATTAATCTTAAGTGGATTTTGAAAAAGCCAACAGCAACAACAACAAACGAACATGAAACTACTATGCTGATGATCTTTGAGATTACTCTTTGAACAGAGAAAGACATGAGAGTTGATATTGTGCTCGGAATCCGGAAGCATTCAATAACCAAAAAGGTTGGGGGTGAAGACATTGACTGGAGAAAAGGCGAATCCAACTTCGTCTTTTCTGCGTGTTTGGACGAAATGAAAGGTAGTGGAGTTACTTTCGCTTGAATCCATCCCTACTGTGAACCTTGGTTAAACTTGACAATCGTTCGCCAGGGTCCGCCAAATCAAACTAGAGCTGGCTTGCCATCGCAAATCTCTACGCTTTGTATTGCATACTCCCCACCAACACCCTTCCGCATATCAGTCCCCCCACCCCTCCTCTCCATATACTCCCCATACACAAGAAAATATTGGAAACTGTGATTGTAGCTGGGGTGCGAAAGGGGTACCGGGTTCGAACTGCAAAGAGAAAGCCAGAACTCTAAGATGTAGAGGCGTAGCAACTGTTATTAAAATAGAGCAACACTCTATATAGAAATTATATTTGAAGTTATACATTCCAGATATTGAAATACACATATAATTGTTATACTTATTCAAAGTCTGCCGACTTCATACGATTCTGTATTTTCTGTCTTTTAAACTATGATGTAAATAATTAAATATTGAATAAGCCAAAGATAGCCAAAATATACTTAGAATATAGTAAGAAAATTCAATATTTCGAACTAATTCCAAAATCGTTTTATCGTAAAGACAAATTATTAAATGTTTGGACCTTAAACACCGAAATATCATGTTTTGTAACTTAATGGTATTTTATTTCTAAATTAACCATCAAAAGCATGAAGTTAGCACCAAGTCGTTTTAACAATAGTCCAATACTACAATTACAATACGTATAAATTCCTAATAAAATCTACATAAAACATTACAATTCACAATTAATATTAGAGAATAAAAAGAACACACATGTTTCAAGAGAGAATGAAATACTTTCCAGTAATGTCTTTCAATAACAATTAAATGTATTTAGGTACTACGAAAAAAGTCTTTAAAATATAGTAAAATATATTTGTCTTACCTGCAAAGAGGAAGTCAGAACTAAATTCTTTCATAACAGTAGTATAATTGTATTATTTGATCTATAGCATGTCAAATGTAAACATTAGCGCATTATAACATAACTTATCATTCACTGGACAAGCAGTTAAATTTGATCAATGTATGCGCAACATAGGAATACTTGCTAAGTATAAAAAGAACTTGTCTATTTACAGATTAAAACCACAATGGCAAGAGTTATACACATTGATTAGATAGAAAAAGTAAAGATGTGAAAGTTTTAGAACCAGTTAAACTGTACAGTAAAGCAAGCAAATAATAAGTGGAGCGATATCATGGGCACTTTCTTCTGTATTACTCAAAAAGTAATTGCAGGGCATACATTATGGATTACCATATGTTCTTGTTTTGATCATGATTGTGGCGGACCCCTCGTTACAAGGTGTCCGATTTGGTTGGTTATCGTTATCTAGAGGATGATCGACCTCGGTGTTATTGCCCGGATCGAGTAAATAATAAAATAAATTATGAAATTTATAGACGAAATAAATAGAGATCTGAGCAGATATATAGAACAGAATAACACGCGCCCCCGTACATGAAATATAACAATTTAATCAATTACATAAAACAAATTGAGATAACACACAACATTAGGAAGATACACTTCTTTATGAAATGAATCATTTACCGAATTTCAGCACAAATATACTTATGTAAATAGCCGATCTGTTTTAAACGATAGAATTAGTTCATCATAGAATCGAGTGAACAATCGAAGTAATTGCCCAGCATGCCTGCATAACCTGCTTATCTCTGGTCACTCCAAATTCAATGCTGCAGTCCGGTCAAGGTTGACGTTCTCCCCTTTTTCCCTTCTCACTCTCTCTTATCTCGCCTCATTCGGCCCTCAAACTTTGTGTAGGTAGGTAGGTAGGTGGATACGTGGATAGGTGGATAGGTAGGTATTTGGATGGAGCTATTTCCCCATTCAAAATAAACAGAGAAGCAACCTAAATCTTCTGTCAAATATCCTACTGGGAATAGAACATTACTCCACTCTCGTTACGTCAGATATCGTTCTATCGGAATTCAAACAGATACCAAAGGCTATCTGGTCATGCCAAACTTGACAGACCATAAACAAACCTAGTTTCAGAAGATTAATGTACTTCTAATAGCTATTTCATCACTAACTCACATTAACATCAAACGAGACATAACGGTTTCGGTTCACGTCCTAATTATACAAATGAATCAATGAAATTCACTTCATGGCTTAACTACATTAATTTCAGTGAATACTCACTCAAGTCTTTATCATACATGAAATCATCTAAGATCTGTAAATTCACACAGATTCTCGCAACTCATATCAAATAAAGTATTGCATGCAATTCTTAGAATGCATGATTCCTATAACAATCAAGACGACAAACTCAAACAATTCGTCAAGCTCATATAAAGAAGATTATTGTACGAATTCAGACAAATCAAGTCAAACAAATAGTTATACTCATATCAAGAAAATTGATGTACGAATTTAAACAAATAAATTCAAACAAATAATTATATTTATATCAACGAATTACATAAGATTGATGCAAATACCTTGTGCTTTCAAGACTCGTTCGCTTCGACTGTCAGAATTGTGTCCCTCAACTGCTATACACTTGTCCCTTGAACAATTGTTTATACGAGAGAATTTCGCCTATCCTCAAGGAGTCAAGATCTCAGCCTTTCGCAGGAAAACTTAGACTGACTAAATTTTGCGATGTGGAATATTTAAAACATGAAATTTCGTCTGGGAAACACACCTCTTATTTAGCGTAGCCAATCAGATTAAACGTCTACCGCCTTTTATAAATACACGCCAATCGTGGTCAGCGTAACCCTCTAGATTTTTAAATAACCTATTCTGGAGAATTTCAAAAGATAATACTACTTCCACTTGCTTTACATCTAGTCCTGCAAACTCTCAAATTTGACATTTTTTATATCTAGACCTCCAAATAACCTTCTTACCGTTAGGGCAACAATGAAGGCTTAATTAAAAATCAATCTCGCCCCCAAACAGGGACATTAAACCCATCGCAGTCTAGCAATTTCATAATGTATCTTTCCTCATAAATCTAATTAATTGTTTTCTGCCAACTAATATGCTCTACAGAAATCGACAGAAATTTGCACCCTTACAATGCTATTAGCACAAACACGATCTTTAATTGGTGCGATATAATTGATCAAGCAACTGCTCCATAGTTACTCAATAAACACTATTTGTTTTACTTGCTTTTATTATAATTCATTCCAAATTTATATATGCTGATTAATGATAAAGCAAGTTTTTTAAACTTTTGTTATGGTTTGGAAGAAAATATTTATATTAACTAAATTATAAGACAAATTCATTTTAGCTAAACTTATATTAAATAAATATTAATATAATTGCATCTTTAATAATTCCGACCTTTTTCCCGTTACTTTTTTTTTCTTGTGACTTTTCTCTGCTACTTTTCTTTTTGTGACTTGTTTCCTTGGTCCCCGTGAATAGCGTTGCATAAAGGGTATTTATAACGGTCTGAATATTGGTGCGCTGTACAATAAAGTTTTGTATTAGTGAACAGTACATCACTTCAAAGTACTCCTAATGAACTTCTACACACGCTCTCAGTCTCGTTATCTAATTATAAAGTGTCATCTTGTATTCACTTTTTGGCATGTTGTTCATACATTGGCGGCTTTCGTCTGCCCCTGTGCGAATCTTTGATGACCGGATTCAGCCAGTATTCACCTGGAGCTAACTCACAGCTGTATCAAGGATGTGAAAAAGTTTGGACGCTGTGCTCCTTTAGGAAATCTGTCACGACGGCGGATTTATGCGCCAGTGCGTTGTCATGGAATGGAAGGAAACATCGGGTACCGATGCGAGGACGGGTGGTTCGTTGGGTTCCACAACTTTTGGCAATACTTTGGAGTCGTACAAATGCAGAGTCAGACATAAGTACGTGGACGACCGGGCCTTTTGCGTCGAAAAATAATGCGTATAAAACTCTCTTAACAGTTCGCTACGTCGAGCGATTTGCGGTCTCTGCTCGTTTTCTCCAAACTAAACTGTATTATTTTCCCTCCAGTCGGGTTCAAAAAAGTAAATTCATGCTTCATCAGCTGTGGTAATCTCATTCAAACCTTTCTGGTCACTCTTTTCATATATGGCGAGTAGCTGTTTGACGATTACAACCCGAGTCTGCTTTTGATCAACCGTCAACAAATACGAAACCCATCTTGCACAAGCCTTTCTGAGGTTCAAATCATTCTTCATTATATTAAAAACAGCTGATGAATTAATGCCCATGATAACGGAAATATCTTCCACTGTGTATCGAGCATCTTCATCAATCGCCCCTTTCACAGCAGCCATTTCCCACTCACCAATCGCAGAAAACCGTCTTCCAGAACGTGGTTGTCTTCCATTCGCGATCATCTTTAAAACGAGTAAACCACCTCAAAATTTTAGGCCTAATATAAGACAGAGAATTACATTAGTAAATTTTCTCCCAATCGGCCGTGATATTAGTGGGAGAGGACCCTTAGAGCTCTAGGATTTTACAGTATGCTCTTTTGATTAGAGGCAGAATTGTTCTCCTTCTCTGACATTTTTACGTCACTGTCATTTACCTATGTTACGTCAAACGCATATATCTGTAGGTGCCCTGCGTGCTGCACGTACAGCTACAGATCATTTTATAGAACGTTATTTTCTCTATCGATCGGCGTTACATTTATTGATAGGTTCAAAGAAACCAAAACGTTATAACAAAATATTCAATACCCCTCGTACAGAGGGAGCAATGTAATTGTTCTTTATAGTTTACCACAGGAAAATTCCCCCTCCTCTTTATCCACCATTGTAGGTAAGAAATGACCGTACCAAAAGAAATTTCGCGACGGCTCTGTTAGGGAAAACCTGCTGATGCAGACAAAAATAGCATCAACTCTATTAAGTAAAGTGGGAGCTGGGAAAACGGCGTCAATTTTTTCTAGCCTTTTTCGGAGAAAAATTGCGGACATAGTGGATGTGTCGGTGGCCTGAAGGCAATGTTAAAGCTATTGTGCAAGCAAATGTTAAAGTCTGCATAGAATAGAAATCATAAACGTAAACTGTGTTCATATACTGTAAATCATAAAATTTTCAAGAGCATACAATTTAAGTGATTTTGTTACATTGAAAATGAAAAAGACAAATGACAAAATTGTATCCCTCAATTATATGGCAAATTTGCAAACTTCGTGAAAATTGAATGACACAAAACTACTATTGTTTACACAAATGTTTGGGTTTTGAAAAAGTATATTACACCATTTTATGTCGATCTGGTTTGGGGTTTGGGCATGAAAATCATGAAAATATAGTCTGACTCTAACACTGGGACGACGACACAACATATTGTACACTTTGCCTTGAATATCCCTGGATTAATAATGGGTGGGCTGCTATCATGTGCCATCTTGACTTGTTTTGTCAGTTTGTTTACATTGTGAATTAAATAATAATCATGTGCAATTAAATAATAAATCATGTGCAATTAAATAATAATCATGTGCAATTAAATAATAATCATGTGCAATTAAATAATAAATCATGTGCAATTAAATAATAATCATGTGCAATTAAATAATAAATCATGTGCAATTAAATAATAATCATGTGCAATTAAATAATAAATCATGTGCAATTAAATAATAATCATGTGCAATTAAATAATAAATCATGTGCAATTAAATAATAATCATGTGCAATTAAATAATAAATCATGTGCAATTAAATAATAATCATGTGCAATTAAATAATAAATCATGTGCAATTAAATAATAATCATGTGTAATTAAATAATAAATCATGTGCAATTAAATAATAATCATGTGCAATTACATAATAAATCATGTGCAATTAAATAATAATCATGTGCAATTAAATAATAAATCATGTGCAATTAAATAATAATCATGTGCAATTAAATAATAATCATGTGCAATTAAATAATAAATCATGTGCAATTAAATAATAATCATGTGCAATTAAATAATAATCATGTGCAATTAAATAAAAATTATGTGCAATTAAATAATAATCATGTGCAATTAAATAATAAATAATGTGCAATTAAAAAATATTCATGTGCAATTAAATAATAATCATGTGCAATTAAATAATAATCATGTGCAATTAAATAATAATCATGTGTAATTAAATAATAAATCATGTGTAATTAAATAATAATCATGTGCAATTAAATAATAATCATGTGTAATTAAATAATAATCATGTGTAATTAAATAATAAATCATGTGCAATTAAATAATAATCATGTGCAATTAAATAATAATCATGTGCAATTAAATAATAATCATGTGCAATTAAATAATAATCATGTGCAATTAAATAATAATCATGTGTAATTAAATAATAAATCATGTGTAATTAAATAATAATCATGTGCAATTAAATAATAATCATGTGTAATTAAATAATAATCATGTGTAATTAAATAATAAATCATGTGCAAAACAAGATTTTGAAAATTCCATACTATAAATCAGCCAAGCTAATTCGATAGATGAACATGACACAGGCAAAGTTTCTCCAGTTTTTGTTTTTTGTTTTATTTTCAGAGTCTGCTGTGCTTTTTTTTTTTTGGGGGGGGGGATAGTTTTATTTTGTAATGAAAAGAGCCTCCAAATATCAGACAATTATCCCAATCTGCTATTTTTGTTTGCTTGGAAATTAAGCTTTATTGGTTAGAAAACCGTTTAAGCACAGTAGGTATGTAAAGTTAACTTTAAAGATGTCCTTTGCAAGGCAATTACTGAATGTCATATTTATTTATTTAAAGAAATACAGACTTGTGGAATGAATCATCTTATATTTGGATATCTGGTTCGTATTAAATGATGTGGTTTTAGCCACGTCAACAGCTCTGATACAGGCATGACACGTATGCAAAAATAGATTGCTGTCAAATTTACCTTTGATACAGGTAAATCTCACTGACCTTGTTATTTGATATAATTGATAATTGTGTAATGTATGTCAATGATAGCATGTATATTTATGAAATTTGTCAATTCTGAACATTAACTATTGTTAGTAGAAGTCATTATTTAAAAGAAAGGTCATCTGTAATTATAACTTGTATACTCACACAATATATACATGAACATGTGCGTATGACTAATTCAATGTCCTGAAAAAACGTCTATTTTTCTATCAAGTAAGTCGTGTTGTTGATAAATACCGCAACAGTACTGATATATTTGAGTGACTGGTATATAAGTCCCAAACATGCTAGGTTTACAGCATTACTGTAGACTGACCTGGAATAAGAATGTACAGAAGTGAACAGAACCAAATCATATGGAAAGGTAAATTATATGATAATCCTTACTAATAGTGCGTTGATTAGTCTCTGAAAACATGCATACTATTGTTTTCTTCTGTTTACCTTTTCCTGGTTAAGCCTTATTGGTTTATTTGATTGCCATTTAGACCTATGTATAACACGCATCCCCACTATGAACAGTGTAGACTCAGCTGCCATCACTTAATATGCCTGGAGATCAGGCTCTATGCTGTTTGTTGGACATCATGATTAAAAGGACAGAATAGACCCTTATCTGCTGGCATGTGGTATCAGATCTGGGACTATACTGTTCACTGTCGGACGTCATTTGGAACACCTTCGTCTCTTTTAGATGCGAGTAGAATAACCTCGACTCTCAGAAGACATAACGCTCCTCACAGCTCATACTCTTTCTGAACATATCGGTACTGTAAAGCTGTTTTGACCCTTGTGTCATCTCAACCTGAATCCATCGTCTCATCGCATTTTTACACAAGCACGCTCATTGGATCCTATCTGACTTATATTATCACAGATTGGAATCCAATCAAAAACGAGGGAAAAAGAGCCAGACTATGTATGGCGGCTCAGACGCGCTTCATTGTGACGTCATCGGTATACTGTGACGTATGCCGCATGCAAGCATGTAACATCATCAGCCCTGTGCTACGTCACCGCGTGTAAAGAATTTCTGACTTTTCCTCCTAGGTATTAGGCAAAATCTTCACATTCAGCCTTAAGGGTTATTTTAAGAATAAATTGGGAGGGTGCGGGGTGAGGGTAGGAACGTCCATCTTTTGTGAGGGTACCACAACCAAACTTTTATTATTCTTTTTGAGATACCACCTCAAGAACTAAAATTATCATAACACACCCCATCACCATAGCAACTAACATGTACAAATAGTGTTTAATAACAAATCAAAAATATCAGTTTATATATCAAAATAAATAATGGATAACTATTGGAGCAGGATGGATATTCAAAATGTGACGAAGTTACTTTTTTTGCAATGTAGGTTTAGGTTCATATTTGTTCACTCACACAATCGTAGCATTAAATGGGTTTTCATGATGCCGATGAGCTGTTCAACCCCAATCACAAGAACAAAAATCAGTCATTTGGTATGCACGTAATGTATAATATAATGATGCATGACTCACGGTATTCATAAAATATATACTGATGACCTGTATTTTATTAATTCATAGTATTGTTTTGGTATTCTTCTGTCAGATTTCACTCCAAGGTTCCCCTTTGTTAGATATTATGTCGAAGTAAGTGACGATAAGATTAATTTAAGAAGATGACGAATGGCTGATGATGAAGCAAAAATGAGAGCTGATGGAATGATATTGGCAAGCTTTCTTTCAATGTTGTCCTCATCAATAGCATCTTGCTTAGGCCAATCAGCTTGTTATATTAGAGAGTCCCTGTCAATATTTTCACTTCTTTTCATAGCATCTTGCTTAGGCCAATCAGCTTGTTATATTAGAGAGTCCCAGTCAATATTTTCACTTCTTTTCATAAGTTAGCAAGTCTTTCCCATATACAAAGAAAACTGGCAAATTTCTCATTAACAGATCACGTGCATCTGAGCTTACATAAGTATACTTTTGAATAGATTTTTTTGCAAAGGAATACTCTGCTTTAATACACTTGATATATCTTTCATATGCTTCTTTAAGAGGCACAGGAGTTCTGTCTTCAACAAGATCAGCTACATTCAATAATTCATAATACATTTATCAAGACCGAGTTGTGGATTGTTGACACATTGTGTATGTTGTTTAAGAGAATCGTTCAAGGTTAAAGAATATGCTTTCAGATCATTCCAAACATTGAGTTCTTTGATGCAACCGTCCTTCTTTTATTTCTGTTTCTAGACCAATTTCTTAAATTACTTTTTAAAATGGCATAACTTTCCCTTTAAACGACTAGGCTTGCACATGTTTTTGTCCACTTAGTTTTTTGCCTCAATCCATAGTATTGAGCCATGAGTTTGATCTGCCTAAGTTCCGGTATGGCTGTTTGGAATATACCTGATCAAACATGTTGCCTTATTCCTGGGACAGAAAACAATCATCCCTTTGCAGTCCTGTCTTTGTAATGCTGTTTCACTGTTCTGTTGTTCTTCTGAAGCTGTGTAATAAAGGTGAGAGTCAAACAGAGACTGATTACCCGTATCATCAAATGCAACGAGGAACGACTTTGTCAGGTGACATTGCGATCACGAGCCCTCTTCGCTTTCCAGCTGAAAGCATTTTTGGAATCAGGCTTTGCATAACATCATTCCCAACTGCTAATCCATCCATTTTCAGCACTGAGTGCCAGACATACTCTTCTTTAACAGTGGATGTTTTTCTCAAGTCACTAGCGAGAAGTAAGCGCAGGCTATGTAATGGGTCGATACATGATAAACCATAGTCTACTCAGAATCTACATCCTTGTTTGACTCCCTTCGCATAAGTATCATTCAGTTGCTGCAGAAGTTGACATAAGTTTTAAAATACACAGTGCAATTCTACTACATGCATTGATTCCGATATCTTGATTTGCCAAGGCTGTATTTTGGCAAATGCCAGGTAAATAAAGTGTCAAACCATCTGTATTTTCAAGCATAACTTTTTAAAAACTTTTTACAATGCTTTATGTGATGGTGCTTGTGATTCTGCTTACATTACAGCTTCATCTGCTTGTAAAATACACTTTGATCTAATCTGAAAGTGAACATAATTTTTAAAACACCCTTTGTAAAGATAGTGGTAAAGGATCAAAGTCAAAATCATGTTTGATGCTGCTTTCTCTCAATACCTTAATTTCAGATAGCATGACTTACTTGATGAGTAGCACAATATTTTCACAAATGGTTTTTCCATCTGACTCAGTTATCTTACAAACTGTGCAATTTATTTTATCTGGTTTTGTATCATTTCTTGGTGTGTTGGTTTCAGTTGCTTTTTTGTGCATTTTTTCTGATGTCGCATTTATTTTATTTATTTCCTTTTCCAAACTTTTCATTGGTGCCTTAATTTAACCTGTGTCCTTTCTTGATTTCAGTTCAATTGCAGTCTGGTACTGTACCATATCAGCAGATGCATTCCTTGGTTTTGGACCTATTTCCTTTTTTTCATGGCCATTCCTTGCAGTGTTGTTCAATGTTTTATTCCAGATTTTAGCTATTTTATCCAAGATCATTCTCTGCTCGCGAATATTTCTTTCAAAGTTGTCAGTATGTTTCTTCTTTGCTTTTCTGTCTTCTTGATTGTTCTCCATTTAATTCCTTCTTGTAGAGACAGTTTCTCTTTCTCTTTCCCAGGGTTCCACAGTTTTTTAAACAAAAATTTCCAGGTCCTTTTCAGGTTTTTCCTGGAAGAAATCTATTCTTTTTAAGGTTCACTTATAACCCTTACTGAGCGGAATCAACAACATTTTGGCTTCTTAAAACGTGCATTTTTCAATTCAATAGCTGTTTCTGTTTTGAGACTCTTCAAAAACATCTAAACGAGACATATGACCATGTACTAAATGACGGGATGCATCACTAGAAACAAGTATAAGTATTGAAATTCATATACTTTTGCATGTAACTCGTTTAAAAGTACATAACAAACATGTTAACTTCACTCTGCTTAACTGTGTATGTTGATATGAAGAAAGTATTTTTATCTTTTTAGAAAAGGGTTGTTTTAAATTTTGTCAAAAGTCGTTCAAAATGATATACCTTCGTATAAGAAGGACTGGGATTTTAAAAAAAAAAAAAAAATTACGTTTGGTTGTTGCCCTCATGTCTGCTTTCAGTGTAATCGGACTATGGACTGTATATTTAATGCAATCATTGTCAAGTACACCAAGAGTGTGGGATACTGCACTGAAAATTGCCCCAGCAGTCGGTAGATTTCTACGTATTTATTAAGATCTGATAGTAAAATTCACCGCAAAGTGACGATAATATTTAACAATGTACGAACTATCTACTAATAAAGAAAGATTTATGACAATACATGTTGTTAAACTTTACATATCAAAAGGGGAACTGGGGAAGATAAGCTTTATTATTTATTTTCTTAAACTTATCGAGATCACAAGTAGCAGACAACCTATTGGCACAATGTTACACTTGACTGGTCTTCTTATATTCTTCTTAGTAAAAATACCAATATGGTGCGGGACATCCAGTCTACTTAGACTAATCTGATCGCCTAAGCGCTTTGATTGACTATGGTTCCCGCACTACAGTTATTAAGTACTTCTGAAAAGCGGGACAGATATAAGGTGAAGTTGTGTGCATTTAACATGCACAATGGATATAATGTTGGCATACCTCTATGCTACTCTCATGTACTGTGACTGAAATTTCTTTATATGTGGTATTAGGGAAACAACACGCTGCCTAAAGCAGACAGCTGATCGAAATCACTGCTCCCATCACATGTGGTCCAGAAATGAACCTGAACAAGTGCGAAGTACACTAACTTTAGCTGTTATTAAAATAGGCAGAATTACATTAATAACTTCTGAAAGAGCAATACATTAATTGTAAAATGAAAGAATACAAACTAAAAATAAAAATTATTGGCTATTATTTTGCTTTTGCTTTTGCTTTTTTTTTCTTTCTCCAATTTACCTCTAAAGTCCAGGAAGTGAAAATGACCAGGTGGAGATAGCAGTCTTTTGACAGGTGCACATCTCAAGTAAGGCCAAGCTGTATTCTCTATACCCCAATTACACCCATTAATCATACACCAAAATAAAGGGAATTAAAAGCTGTTTTGACAATACATAAGATATACAGGGTCTTTATTTTAAATATCTAAGATAACCAACGAGGAAAACCTGCGAAATTCTTTTTCTTTAAAAATCAAACCGTGTGTAAAGTACCAAACTGTAGAGCGGTACCTAAACAAATATGTTTGGGGGAAGCACCCAAATGATACATACAGCAATTGTACCTATTTAGCTATCAGCTTTTATGAACCCGAATTGATTTAATTTAGAGTGTTTTGATCACTTCGGGCATTGATGAGGTCCATAATCAATGGCGATTCTCTCTTTCTCTCTCTGAAAAAAAAATTATACTGTTAAATAGACATATTTGTCATTTCCAGTAAGCTATAAACAATATTGCAAAAGCTAAGGAATAAAAGCTCTTTTCATTAATAGCGAATGTTGTACACTAGCTAGGACAAGTCGTCGCGACTCTCAAATTTCGACATCGGGAAATAAGTGTAAAAGTAATTAAACAAATCAGAATTGTGACAGGAGGTAGGGTTGTCTTATTCCATGTGGATTTACAAGTTGTCAAACAAAGGATTTGATCCGGAAATATTCTGTACATATCGCGGAAAACGCCGAGAACATTCCGACAGTGTTAGGCGTGTATTTGGCGTTCGCTGACTACTTCGTTGCATTTCAGGTGGTCGTGAGACAGCAGATTACGATAATCCGACACCTTTGAAGAAAGTAAGGAAATGTCGAACTTTGTACCCATCATGCACCGCGCCAGATGTGAAGCTACCAACCGATAAATGCATTTGGGGGGGGGGGGGTGTCGCTTCCAAACTTTATTCAGACTAGACCAATCGGAACTTCCTCGGCCTTTTCCATCGCATACTAGAAAAGAATCTCCAATGTAAATAATGTACATTTTGAACTGCCCTCAAGCCTGTTGTTGTTATTACGTTATAATAACTTCATAAGGTCACAATGAATAGATGACGTGTCATCACTAACAACAACGCGAGCAAACAGTTGCAAAGAATTGAAACCGAATGATTTCTTGGGTTTTGGTAATTAAAAAGTTACAGGAATAACATTAATTATTAAATGTGCAGGTATTTCATTGATTGTTGAAACGTCGTCGAGTGTTATTCTCAAGACCTACCATGTTATAAGACCATTCGGAAAATCATCGTCTCTTTCCGATGCGAGTAGAATAACTTTGACTCTCTGAAAGAGACTCTGAAGGAATCGTAGTGATGCTTCCCAAATTGATAAGTTTTTGGCGGACGAACATCCGGCTAAATGTGCGAAGAACAAAGTCTTATAACATAATGCGCCATGAAAAAATAAACACTCGATATCGTTTCAACAATCCATGATATACCTGCACATTTAATATTTAATGTTATTCAATCAAATTTTTTTAAATGAAAAAATTGAAGAAATTATTCGGTTTCAAGTGTCTGCAACTATTGTACGCGTTGCTGCTAGTGATGAAACGTCATCTATTCATTGCGACGTTTCAAGGTTATTATGACGTAATAGCGACTACGGGCTTGAGGGCAGTTCAAAATGGCCATTATTTACATTCGAGGATTTTTTTATTATGCGATGGAAAAGGCCGAGGATGCTCTGAATGGTTATAATACTCTGTTCTTCGCACATCTAGCTGGATGTTGGTCTAGCAAAATCTTATCAATTTGGGAAGTATTAATACGATTACCCCCGAGTCTATTTCAGAGAGTTGAAGTTATTTGACTTGCATCGGAAAGAGACGATGATGTTCCGAATGCAGACTAGACGTGATGGGAATGACGTAATTGTTGTGCGAATGACGTCATTCACTTGCCGTTTGGGAGACAGAGATTTTACTGTTTATCTGCCTATGATATATGGCTTCACAATTTAGGCCTGGTACCAGGGAAGTGTTTAGCCTAGGTCACCCTGCCCGATTTGGCTTTCATTGCTATGGAATGGATAGCCAAATGATGACCCGGGAAAATAACGAAGTGAAATCTTGTGTGGTGGCAGGTCTGGACCTAACTATACTCGTCACCTAGATTTTGGGGCGCTAGCGGCGCTGCTAGTTTTGACTAAGATGACATAAATTAGTAATAAAAACAAAGCATGCCAATTCACATATTTAAGGTACAGAAAAATAAAATGTATATTAGTCATAAAGAATGGTGTAAGAATAATATAGTATACAAGGCTAGCATCTTTTGTATGATGTCATAATATCGATGATATCAACACTTTTTGAAGGGATGGGAACAAACGTATCTGCCTGATATACAGAAAACCATATGGGAGCGCAGTTGTTCTGTATTTTTCCACAGACTGACATCTGCGGATACAGCAAGTGCAGGCCGAGACTAGACGTGTATTATGGCTTGGTCACCCGGCCGACTTCGGCTTTCATTGCTATGCAATGGAAAGCCAAAGCCAATCAAACGCAGTGAAACGAAAACGAAGAACTCCAAATTTCTGGGCGCTAGATAGCGCTGTGAGCTATGACTACGGAAAATAATGAATAATGAAAACAAAATATACCAATTTACACCTTTAAAGTAAACAAAAGTAAAAGTCGTGTAAGATCAGTTTAGTTGTATTTTAGCCTAATTTAATTTTAACGTAATCTTCATTATAACGTTTATAATGTTAATCATGTCAACACTTGCTTAAGAGATGGTATCAAAGTGGATCGGCGTGTTGTAAAGAATCTGCAATGTGGCGCAGTGTTTGCCCAGTGTTCCCCAGACTGATAAAGGTATGCAAATTCTCTATGCAGATGTGGTCTGGGAAGGCCGAGACTAGTATGCATATGGTTTAACGGCAGGTTAGCACAATCCTGGATATACAGATATAGTATGGGAAGGCCGAGATTTGTATGCATGGGGTTTAACGGCACGTTCGTACAATCCTGGAAATACAATACCGATTACAAATGTCCTTCAAGATAAAAGCTAAAAGGTGAAGATGTTAAATTCTTTAAAAAGTATATAAAATTAAAGATAAATATAAAAAAATTGTAAAATCCTTAAAATATAGGGTTAACATTTCTTACATAAACCGCATTCTTTTAAAAGTTCATGATTTTCTCTGGTGGCACATCATCAAACTACTTCTTAATTGAGTTCATATCCAACACTTTTGTCTCACATGGTGTACACGTGTATTATTACTGAAACGACTTGCTGATCTTGTAGACTTTTAACTCTTATGTCCATATTACTTGTGTCCATATTACTTGTGTCCATTACTTGTGTCCATATTACTTGTGTCCATATTACTTATGTCCATATTACTTGTGTCCATATTACTTGTGTCCATATTACTTGTGTCCATATTACTTGTGTCCATATTACTTATGTCCATATTACTTGTGTCCATATTACTTGTGTCCATATTACTTATGTCCATATTACTTATGTCCATATTACTTGTGTCCATATTACTTGTGTCCATATTACTTGTGTCCATATTACTTGTGTCCATATTACTTATGTCCATATTACTTATGTCCATATTACTTGTGTCCATATTACTTATGTCCATATTACTTGTGTCCATATTACTTGTGTCCATATTACTTGTGTCCATATTACTTGTGTCCATATTACTTGTGTCCATATTACTTGTGTCCATATTACTTATGTCCATATTACTTATGTCCATATTACTTGTGTCCATATTACTTGTGTCCATATTACTTATGTCCATATTACTTGAATATACCTGAACATTAAATATACATAAATTACCATACTCTGAAAATTTTGGCTTAGGAAAATTAAAGGTTATATGACCAGATTGCTTTCTACTACATCAATTATTCAGTCTATTATCACCTTTGGGCTTATCACACATGATACTTCTTTAACCCTAAAATTAAAAAACAAAAAACAAAAATGGTATCTTTGTTAAGTATACACACACATATGTATGTTTTTTTCCTTAAGCAGAATTTTAATTTTCATATCTGCTATGTTACTGTACATATTGAATGTATGAATGAATTAAGGGAAATATTTTTTAATATTTTCAGTGGTTTTGATTGGAGATTCAGGGGTGGGAAAAACTCATCTCAAGTATCGGTTCTTGTATAATGAATTCCGTTCGGAAACGCTTACTACATTCCATGAGCCACAATATGGAGTCCGGTAAGACTGTATCAAAATTAGTCAATGCATGGGTCATAAGAATTGCCAAAATATGCATGAAATGTGTCCTTTACTACATAACGAAGATCCAAAATATAAGAACTTAATTTGGTCAGCCTGTTATGACATTGTATCAGAAGAGTGTATGACCCATGTCAAAACGAAAACAAAAGTAATACCAGCTTTTCCTTTTTGAATGTATGTGGTTTAAAAAGTAAGCTACATTATCCTGAAGTTTTTAATGATTTCATAAGCAGACTTGATATCATATGTCTTGTTGATACGAAACTGTCAGAATTGGACGTAATTTGCTTTGAAAATCATGAGATTAAAGGATTGAAAATTAGACACAATACCAAACGTACCTCGGGTGGCATAGCACTGCTTGTGAGATAATCAATTAGTATATATATAAAACAATTATCGAACAGTCCTGAATATGTATTTTGGCTTAAAGTTTCAAAAGAATTGCTTAAAACTAAAGATGATTTCATATTTGGAATTGTTTATATTCGTCCCGAGGGTTCAGAATACTCGTCAATAAATGCTTTTGATGAAATTGAGGATGAGCTACTGATCAGATTTCATGAAACTCAGCACGTGTTCTTGTTAGGCGATTGGAACAGCTGGACTTCAGATATTGATGCTTTTATTACATTATCAACCAATATTGACAACATTGATAATATTGATCAAATCGCTTCAGATTACTTGAACGACGCAAATCATCTCAGTAATAATGATATCCCAATGAAAATACATACTTGTGATAAAAAGAGGCCAAATAACTATCGTAATCGCATGTTAGAACTTTGTAGAAATTGCAATATGTATATAGCCAACTCAAAAATCGGATATGACAGAGGAATAGGCAAATATACAAGTAAAGGTGTAAGTGTAATAGACTATTTAGTTACCACTGTAGAATGTTTTAACTCTGTCAAACAATTTTGTGTTCATGATTTTTGTCCAATGCTCTCTGACATTCATAATGTAGTAACTTTCATGGTACATACTGAGGTGAATACGTGCTTACCTGAGGCAAAATCTGTCAAAAAATTATTATGGAGATCTGATAAGAAAAATATGTTCATAGCAAGCATTAGTAGAGACTCAATGGAAGCCTTAATTAACAAAATACATGACTTGAGAGAAGCTACAAATATCGATAAACAAAAGGTAAATGAGATTTCGGATGAAATTGCAATAATTCTTTTAGATAGTGCTAATACAGCATTTGCAAATAATAACAATAAATAAATATATCATAATAAAGTACATAGTAAACCATTTTTGGGGAGAGAATGTAAGCTAGCTAGAAATAAATATCATACTACTAAAAAAAAATCACTTACGACTAAAAACACCCCAAGGTCAGAATGACATGCTTTCTGCTAGTAGAAATTACAAGAAAACAATCTGAAAATTTAAAACTTGCATAACAAGAAAACCCAAGATAAACTAAGAAACTTGCAAACAGCAAATCCAAAACAATACTGGTCAATACTAAACAATTTGACTAACGCAAATGATGACATACCTATCGAAATGAACACCTTTCATGATTCTTTTAGGAACATTCACTCATCGCATGAGAATAAAGACGAGACAGATGAAAACGAGGAACCATTAAATATAGAACATTACTCAGTACTAAATGAACCAATCTGTTCAGAGGAAATACTCAAAGTTTTGAGAAATTTGAAACCTAATAAGTCGCCTGGTGAAGATTCCCTTTTGAATGAATATTTGAAATGTAAAGGAGAACTTTTTCTTCCTGTTTTTGTAAGCTTTTTTGTAACCTGATTTTGAATACAGGTGATGTTCCAGAAATCTGGACTAAAGGGTTGATTAAACCGATATATAAAAAAGGGAGATAAATCAGATCCTATCAATTTACATGCCTATTACTCTACTGAGTTGTCTTAGTAAGATCTTTACTGCTCTTTGTAAAAATAGAATTTCGATTTTCTATAAGAAAACAATTTATTATCTGAGGTACAGGCAGGTTTTCATAAAGGATACTCCACAACTGATAATATTTTTGTCTTATATTCCTTAATAGAACTTTTAAATAGAAGACATAAAACATTGTTTTGCACTTTTGTGGATTTTTTTCAGGCTTTCGACAGGGTGTGGAGAGTTGGCTTCTGGAGAAAATTGATTAACACTGCTATAAATGGAAACATACTCAAGGTGATAATGAACATCTATATGGATGCAAAGTCTTGTATCTTCCACAATGGAAATAAATCAGGGCTATTTACATGCAATCAAGGAGTTAGACAAACACTTTTTGAGTTCGAATTGTAATGGCATTACAGTTGATTTACTGGATGGAGATATAGTAAGATATTTAGAACTATTTATTGTACTCTATGCAGACGATACCGTTGTATTTTCACATAATCCAAGAGATATGCAAAATAATCCTGACGTATTCTTTAATTACTACAAAAAATATAAACTTATCATTAACACAAGCAAAACGAAAGTCATGAGTTTTGGGAAATGTAGAAATAGACAAAATGTGAAGTTCAAATTAGGAGATTCGGAACTTGAAATTGTCAGAAATTATAAATATTTAGGATTGATCCTAACAAAGAATGGTAGATATTTATTGGGAATTAAGAATCTAATTAGTCAAGCCAGGAAAGCTATGTACCTTCTGAAGAAAAGAATATTAAATCTTAATTTGCCTGTTGACTGTCAGCTTAAACTTTTTGATATGACAATAGTTCCATTTCTCACATAAGACTTTAGACTTTCTAAAATATGTGCTAAAAGTAAAAAACAAATCCACCCCCACGCATTTGCTTTATGGTGATCTTGACAGAAACCCTCTACATTTACAAATAAAAAGGAGAATGGTTGGCTATTGGGTAAATGTCATTAATGGTAAACAAACGAAACAATCTTATATCATGTATCTGAGACTATTGCAGGATTATAATAATGGTCTATGCAGAAGTAAATGGATAGAGAGCATTCATAACATCTTATCGGAAATTGGGTTTCAATTTATTTGGGTTAATCAAAATATTCCCAATAAATCCTGGTTAGATACAATCTTTAAGGAAAGACTTCATGATCAGTTTATACAGACTTGGGAATCATCCATTACTAACTAGATACATATATCATTTTTAAAACAGAATTAAAATGAGAACATTATTTGTTAAAAGACTTATCAAAAAATATAAGGCAAATATAATAAAATTTCAAACATGTAATCATTGTTTACCTATAGAGACGGGAAGATAGGAAAATTTGCCTAGACATGAAAGATTGTGCAAACTTTGCATGCAAACAACTGCTTGGGTGATGAATTTCATTATCTCCTTGAATGTGGCTATTTCAGAGAACAAAGAAAGCAACTACTACCCAAACACTTCTATGTCAAACCAAATTTACCAAAGTTTAAAGAATTATTGAGTTCTGAGAAAGTTGGCGTTTAAGAAATCTCTCTAAAATGATTGATATTATTTTATCTAAATTTCGTTAATTTAAAATCATCTTTAATCGATTTGTTTGTTGTTCTTTCCATTTTATTTTATTTTTTTTTTTTTTTGGGGGGGGGGACAGAAAAGTACCATATGTTCATCATTGTTAAGTAATGAGTTTATTACAGATTAATTTGTGTTCCATTTATCGTAATTGATATCCTGTATTTCCAATTATGTCAACATCCATGTATTTAAGTTTAAACTTGTTCGTATTCCATTGGAGTATTGACTGTGATATTGCTGTCAATCTGACTTAAATTGCAATTACTGTGAAAGAAATTATATCATCCAGGGCTGATGTACACACATGCAAAGTTAGATATTAATATTTTACCTCATATGTTGCGTATTGCAACCTGAGTGTAATAAAGAATTTGTCATTGTCATTGTCATTACATGATTTAGATGCTTTGCTATCAAATTAGGCACCAGGTGAATTGCTTCGAACATCAAAAATGGGTATTTTTGACGCCGATTTTTAAAAAAAATTTTTTTTTTTTTTTTTTTTGGGGGGGCGTCGCTTTATTCTCAATTATAAATGCTAGTAAAAATCTTAAGTTCCAATATTATTAACAGGTGTGCTATAGTTTAACAGGTGTGCTATAGTTCTTAAATTCCAATATTATTAACATGTGTGCTATAGTTTAGCAGGTGTGCTATAGTTTAACAAGTGTGCTATAGTTCTTAAGTTCCAATATTATTAACAGGTGTGCTATAGTTTTCGGTTAATCTGCAGTTCCTTTGCAGAGTGTAATATGCAGTTCCTTTGCAGAGTGTAATATGCAGTTCTTTTGCAGAGTGTAATATGCAGGATAAATGTTTAAATTTCAGCTCAAGACCATTTATGAAAATTCTTTTAATCCAGATAATGCAAGACGCATATTTATGAACGACAACATCTAGCTCTGTATGCGGGGACATATAATTATGGTCAAAGAGAACTTCTGTCTGTATGAATGGGATAGCCTTTGCTAGAATTAAGTTCATTAGGACTTTGTTTAGAAGTGTGGAGGTATCAATAACAATTGGCTGAGTTTCGCCAAACCTGAGAAGTAACCGATTTTCTGTAGGAGTATACCACGTGTTGTTCGTGTGGTTGATATACAGAAGCTCTGGCACAACCATATCTTCTAGTAAAGGAATTAAAGTTCCTCAATATCGCAGCTTAAACTTGTTGGCAAGTTTGTTTATCAACGAGTCTGTTATGTACAGAGCCTTTTTTATATTGGAAGATACACGGTACATAAGAGATTTAGTATTGTGACAGGCTTGAAAGGGACCAACCATTCAATTTTCACAGAGGCAGGATGGTGGCTCTTAGGTATTCCCTCGTTTGAGAGAGAGAGAGAGAGAGAGAGAGAGAGAGAGAGAGAGAGAGAGAGAGAGAGAGAGAGAGAGAGAGAACACTAAACTCTTCTTACGCTACAAAATTGTTTTGCTCTCCTTATTTCTCTATACATACAATCCTATTGTAATGGAAATTGGAGAGAGAGAGAGAGATGACCACCATTTAACCCACTCGCTCTTCTGACAGCTAAAGGAAATAGCTGCGACTTTGAAGTGTACGCATCGAGATTTGCGTTCATTACCTGAACTTTTGATCTTATGATCGGTTTTGTTTTGTTTTTAAAAGGAATAGTTTCAAAAGTAGACCAATTAATATATAATGCTGATTATATTTTTGTTTTTTTCTCAAATGTTTGAGACATATGACCTTAAATAGAAACGCAATAATAAAAAGTCTATCTTCAAAAGATGTTAGGAAAAATAGTTGATCCACTATTGCCATTTACTTCATTATGCATATCAACCTAAAAAGAAAGGAAATGTTTACAAACAACATATTACAAATTAATTCGAAAATCTACGATTAAAATTTCGTCCATTACTAACACCCAAGATAGTCAGTAATGTGAAGAAAGCAAAAACACTGACATAAGTAATGTTGTGGGCATAATACTGACACATGTGGATGAATGACACATGTAGATAATAAATGAATGCAATGCAAGTCCTTTACAGAATAATTTTCTGTGGGAAAAAACAATGCTTGCCTCGGTGCTGTGTTCATTGTGACAATAGGTTATAAGAAAAATAATACTTGGCAAGAAAAGTAATTACATGAACAGAAATAGAGAGATTATATATATATATATATATATATATATATATATATATATATATATATATATATATATATATATATATATATATATATATATATATATATATATATGCTCAAATGTTGGAGACTGAGGGTCCAAGGCTCCAAGTGTCAAAGACCTACAGAGAACACAGCATGTGTTTGTTAAATTGATTTTTGCTAGCAGTAGAAATTGTGTATTGGTGTAGTTCCGGTTATCGTCAGCAACAACTAGCTCCCTTCATGGTTCTCAAAAAGAATAGACGTTGAAATTTAAATTACTTCTGTGTTTTCCCAGCATTTAATGGCTTTCGAAGTAAGTTTGAAGAGCAACAATCAACATCGACTTGTAAATGCGTTTATTTGAAACACTGACCTGATTGTCAATGAATCCATCTTAGTGACATTGCTCTACAAAGGGAAACCAATAAGGGAAAATAATCACATATCATTACTTTATTACACATACATGTCGTGGACAGCTAAATAAATATACGCCTTTAAGATTTAAATTAGCAATTAATTGTACGTAGCAAATGCATTTACTTCATGAGCAATGCCAGCTTAACGCTATTCAGAGATCCACTTGTTTAGGTTTTTTAAACAGCCATTTGTGCAGATTGTATTGTCATTTCTAGATCAACGGTACATATTGACATGTTTATCACCACCAAGATATTATGTATAGAAAGGTTAAAGGAAATGCACCTACCGAAATAAAGCAAATAGTTCAAATGAATATATTACAGCATCGTAAATGTGGATGACGAGAACGGGTTCAGCAGGGTGAGGACCTTTGTTCCAGTTATGCTATATTTAGAAACGGCATGTGCGGCAAGCTATTCTCGATATAACGATTTAGACAGTAGTTTGTTATTGTTGTTGAAAATACATGTATATTGAAAGAATATTTTAGATATAAAATAATGTTTGTATTACTGATAAGAACTTGTAGGATGCCAGTATAATGTGTATTTACATAAAAAAAATGAGAACATTAAATTAGCTTTTACTTTATGGCCCTTAGTTTGATTTCACGCAGAAATAGCATTTGCTTCACATACAAACATAATAAATATAATTGTTCTCCAGGCATACACATTATTGTTTTACCTTCATGCTAAAGTTAAAATAGGTTGACTACATTTTGTTCTTTGAAGAATGAATGCTGTTTTTTTTTTATCTGGATATAAGATTCTACTAATATATTTTTGGTAATACATTCCACAGCTTGTTATCCTTTCATCTTTTCTGAAAGTGTATTTTGTCACTATGACAGCCAAAATTAATTCTATAATTATTGATAAATTTTCTATGAGCAGTATTTGTTTCTTATCATTTAACTATATATAATGTAATAGTCACATTTCATATGGAGGAAATTTGTGGTTAGATGAGGACTGTAGAATTATTGCAACAACTAAATAGTATAACATACTGAAATGTGTATTCATGTTAGAAAGAAAAACTTGAATTGTCCAGCTTAGACTTAGAACTAATGAACTGAGAATATAAGTAATATATAAACAAACATTTGACTATCCATATACACATTTTGGATAATTATATATAAGTGTAAATTATCTTTGATTCCTTTTTAACAGATGTTCTTCACCATATTTCTCTATTTGGTTACTATGGTAACCATGAACAACTATCAATTGTGATTACATTTTTTGTGTTAGCAATCTGCAGCACATATGCATCACTTTATAAATTTCATCCTAATCTGACCATAAACTAGTTTTGCGGCAGTTATGGGGTTGGCTCAAAAAGTCGGTATTGTTCTGAAACAACTGAGCACACATAAATCGGGCAGTTAGACAGAAGTTAGCATAGGTGACAAGGAAAGCAAAGTAACCCATCTTTACCAGGGTTAATGTGATCGTCTTTGAGCATGTGCATGGTTACATGTAAATGACATGATACAAACTTGATTTTATAGATTGGGTTTAGAAACTATTCCAATATAAGCTTAGTCGGTACTTGAATTTCCCAAATAATTGCCAAGTATTGTCTTTGAAAAATACACGTATTTACGTATTTGATTATTTGTTGTAGCAAATGACTGTACTGTGGATTGCATTCATTTACTCTTCATCAATATCTTCTGGTGTTTTCATGAATAATTTCTTTCTCGGAATTTGAGTTGTTTCAGACTTATAAATATTTGATTTAATGCCAAATCATGCATACGTCCAAATTGTCTTCGTAAACCGAGTTCCGTATGTCATTGATGCAACCTAAAAAATACGTTACACTAGCAGTTGGCACAGATTTTATAGCGACGATCGGTAGACAACATGAAAAGCATGGACAATGTCAAGTACCAAATCAATGGGCAATGTCAAGTACCAAATCAATGAACAATGTCAAGTACCAAATCAATGGACAATGTCAATGACAATGTCAAAGTACCAAATCAATGGACAATGTCAAGTACCAAATTGGCAGACAACATGAAAAGCATGGACAATGTCAAGTACCAAATCAATGGACAATGTCAAGTACCAAATCAATGGACAATGTCAAGTACCAAATCAATAGCTTTTATTAAAATAAACACTATCTAAAACTTTCTATCGCCTTTGACGATTTTGACAGTTGGTGAAGTCAATATAGGCCCTAATTTTGACAGTTGGTGAAGTCAATATAGGCCCTAATTTTGACAGTTGGTGAAGTCAATATAGGCCCTAATTTTTGACAGTTGGTGAAGTCAATATAGGTCCTAATTTTGACAGTTGGTGAAGTCAATATAGGCCCTAATTTTGACAGTTGGTGAAGTCAATATAGGCTTTAATTTTGACATTTGGTGAAGTCAATATAGGCCCTAATTTTGACAGTTGGTGAAGTCAATACATGCCCTAATTTTGACATTTGGTGAAGTCAATATAGGCCCTAATTTTGACATTTGGTGAAGTCAATATAGGCCCTAAGTGGCTTGCTTACTCTCTACGTGATTTTTGTTATGTTCACATCGGTGGAATTGTTTAATTGTCACATAAACATTTGCGTATTTTCCACGCTTTTAGTAGAAACGGCTCTGAGGGGGACATTGAACTGGGCTTGTACATACTTCCTTCTATACGGCTGTCGCGCTTTCGTTTCCGCACAATAACTCGTTTAATTATTATTGGATTTTAACCAGATTTGGTATACAGCTAGTGATAAGACCTTAGTGAGTTTGATTGTCAGCGTTCTACATCATCATTTAGCGGAGTTATAGCGTATGATTGTCGTACCCACCCATTTTTCTTTACCGTACAATAATTCCCTGAATTATTATTAAATTTCAACTTAATTTGGTATGATGTTTGATATTGACGAGTCATTGGCTAAATTCATTGTCAGTGTTCTGCATTTTGTTTAGCGGAGTTCTAGTTCCTGATTGTTAGACCCACCCACTTTTGTATCTGCACAGTAACTACTTTTATTGTTAGATTTCAACCAAATTTGGTTTGCTGCTTGATATTGATGACACCTTGACCGAATTGATTTGTCAGGATTCTACATCATTGTTTAGCAGAATTATAGTCTCCGTAAGACCCACTCCCTTTCTTTCCCGCACAATGAATCCATTGATTATTATTTATTTCAGCCAGATTTGTTATTCAGCTAGATCTTGACGAGACCTCGGTTGAGTTCGATTATTAGCGTTCTGCATCATCGTTTATCACAGTAACATCTTGTGATTTTCAGACCCACTCACTTTCGTTTGCGCACAATAACTCCCTTAATTATTATTGGATTTCAGCACCACTTGGTATACTACCTGATTTTCATGAAACCATGAGGGAGTTCGATTCTTATCATTCAGCTTCGTTTATCTTTTTGGTTTGAAAAAAATGATTTGCTTATATTTCCCAACCACTTAATATATACTGTTCATATCCTGAATATTTCACTATGAAGAAAAGACAACTCATTCTGCAATACATTTTACTTGCCACTTTGACCACGGGGTCAGATGTACATACCTAGATGATCTGCGAGAAGGTTTTCAGTAGTTTTCATTTGGTTATATTTCATTATCCTGCCAAAAGATTCTCTTCATACGAGAAATGCCTTATTATGAGCGAAAACAATAAATTCTGGGACACGGTTGATCCCCTCTTTATACATGAACTCAAGGTCACATGACTTTAAGATTTGCATTAGGATCTAGATAAATGTTATTCATTTGCTTGCATTTCCTGAAGCCCTTGTTTTTCTGCCCACTTTCTACCTACTCCGTCAAGGTCGCAGACATTAAAACTGGATTTCCTGAATAAAATTAGGTTTAAAACAGCAATGCATACGTTCAACATGCCCGTTTAAGAATATAGTAAAACTCAGAAACTGTAAAATGTGGATGAATAGTATATACGTGAAACAAGTGTTTACCGAAAATAAGAGTTTACGGAATATAATTGTTTACGGAAATAAGCTCACGCGGTCCTTCATTTACTTTTTTAAAGCTAAAATAAGCGAAATTTGTCCAAAATGTAAAACAAACTTTGAAATAATTGTATCAAAATAAATGTCACTAATCATTAGCGTACATCGAAAAAAAAGCGTATACGACCTTGATTTATTTCAGACACAAGCGCATGCTCCTATTATCCAAAGATTACAGCATCGCTTCTTTGATGGTTGCTAATAATTTATTTTTTTTAGTATATGACCTCGTGCAATTATCTCCATACTTCGGACACTGTTGTGTTAGCAGTTATGAAACTTCATGAGCGTATTTGTCTCAAGTAGTATAATTTATTTAGACAATAAGAAAGGTCACAATGAATTACTTTGTAACATGTTCTGCGATAATGCACCGTAGGAGCTCGAGTAACATAATATTCTTGATAGATAAAACATCTTTGTTTGTTATAAGTATCCCCGTTGCACCTACTTACGCTTGACTTTTTACACATATTTTAAACCCTTCAGTTGTTGAAAAGGTAAAGTGAACGAGCCAACTTATGTTCCTCTTGCAGAAGTGTAAACGTTGATGGCAAGGTTATAAAGGCGCAGATCTGGGACACAGCAGGAGAGGAGAGGTACAGGACCATAACATCTTCGTAAGTATACAACGTTCTTCCACGACAGAGCTAGGACTTGAGGTGTCCATTTGTGAGTCTATCACACTTTGATTAAGTTTTGCATTTAGGTTGGTTTCTGGTACATGTACAGCGGTAGGGCATCCCTCTTTCATTAACACATTTTTAGTGGTCAGATAATACGCTCCAAAGTTATGTGAGTCAAGTGGCAGGTACCATTAAAAGCGTGCACAGATTATCCATTAAAGGACATCCCAGCCTATTATATACCCAACATTGTCTCCATGACGTCAAGAATTATACCACTGGATGGTCTAATGACTTACCTTTCTTCTTCCTGTATAATATATACCCAAAGAAGAAACCTCTGTTGTTGCAACTGTTCTGAAATGCAACTTTTGTTTCTGCCATCAGAATCCGACAGTCATTTTATGTCTGGTGACCATTGCCGTGCCAACCTAATGTGGATATTTGCAAGAGATTCACAGAATCCCAAGTGTTTGTCATTGTTTGAGGTATACCTTAGCAATATGTCTGTACAAAGTAAGTTAATTGCTAGCCAGCATATCTGTTACCTCTAGCACTCAAAAGAATCACTGCCCTAGCATCTTGCTAAAAGTACATGTGTACTGGATCTCAGCGCACAAAGTGGAATTCCGGCTGATACTAAATGTTGACAATAATGGATGTATATTGCGCAACCATCCTTAGCGGCACACTTCAAAGGGTTCAGCCCTTTCAGATCTGCTGAGACTGCTCAGCGGGGATGAATATCAACCCATGTTAGACAACCTCATCAATTTTGAAAGGAATAGATCAAAAGCTGTGCAAAGTGGTCTTGATAATTGTATGAAATTTCCACAACTGTAGAGACTTATGATAATAAGCAATGAACAGATTAAAAAGACCTTAGACAGTTGTCATGAAACCAGCATTTATAACACCCCCTCCCCCCCCAGTGTATATGGTAGTATTATTGATGGTCTTGACTAATTAGGAACTTTTTATGAGGTATCATTTCATTATCTTGTATTGTCAGATTTATCAATGTATATTATCTTGATTTATATATATATATATATATATATATATATATATATATATATATATATATATATATATATTAATAAAGTGCTATTATAAATAGAGCGTAATCATTGGAAACAGATGCAGTTTGTAAATGCTTTATAATTGATATTTGTTTTGGCGTTCAAGTTAAGAATTAGAATTGTTTTCAAAAGCTTTCTAAATAATGTTACGATACAAAATGTAAAAAGACAGGCTTAGATATATTTTGTTTCATGTTTTTACTTTACATTCTAATATCTTATGGTCTGGTTCTATGTCATTGTGCATCGTCTGTTCACAGCAGTTATTGTATACTTCTTTTAAAAACCGTTTGACCAATTTGTACTTGACTTTACAATGAGAATCCCGGCAACAAGGCCTATTCAGATTTGTTGAAATAATGCCAATCTGTCTTCAAATATAGCTGCCATTACTAGCATATAGTAAAACATTTAAATAACTTCTTCTCAAACATCGCTCAACAGAATTTTCCCAAATTTGACAGAAGGCATCCTGGCATAAGGGTCTTCAAATTTGTTAAAATTATGCTTATCAGTGGTCAAATATTGCTACTGTTACTAAAGATCAAGAAACCTTTCAGTGACTTCATTTGAAGCACCAATTAGCAGAACTTGACCTAAATTTGACAGAAATCATCCTAGTATGAATGCCTTTCAAATCTGTACTAGTGATGCCAATCTGCTCTCAAATATGAACACTGTTCCTAAGAATAGAAGAAAAAAATGAAACTTCTTCGCAAAAATTTGATAGAAAGTGTCCTCGTATGACGCTCTTTCAAGCTGATACAAATAATGCTGCTTTAGCATCAAATATGGCCACAGTTGTTAAAAGTAGAAAACGTGCAATTACTTTTTTTCAGAAAGTGCTTGAGAGAATTTGATCCAATTTGATATCATCCTAACATGTAGGGTTCTAATTTTTTGCATCAATAATATCTATCTACCATCATATATGGCTACTGTATCTAGAAACAGACAAACATTTAAACAACTTGTTCCTTTCAAAGGGCTCTGAATAGAACTTGAAAAACATTGATTGCAAGCATCCTGGCTCAAAGCTTGCGCTCTCTGCCTACTTTTGAAAGTGGAAGTCCAGATCTATATTTTTCCAAAAACTGAGAGTCCAGTACATAACATCTGTCGGACCAATTTTAAAACTGAGGGTCCTGGACCTGCAACTAGAGGTCCTGGAAACAGGTACGCTCACTACAGAGAGCTTAGAATGGGCTTTAAAGTTTCTACAAGCGATGCCGATCTATCTTCAAATCTTGATGCCTATACACTAGGAAATAAATTAAACAACTTTAAACTGCTAAACAGAATTTGATCAGTTTTAACAGAAAGTAGTATGGCGTAAAGGCCTTTGAATATTGGACAAATAATGATATATACACTCAAATGTGGATGCTGTTAAAATAATACAAATTCTTGAAACAACAATTTTCATAGCATGCGATCAGCAACATTGGAAGAAGTTTCTACAAATTCCTTGCTCAACTATTCTTGCATTTGGGTATTAGCTGTCAGTGAGGTGAGCGATCTCAGGTCTATTTAGACCTCTTGTTTTACATAAAAACTACTACAACTGTATTAAAGTTATACAAGTTTTCTGATAAGTGCAACAATGGGACTTTAGACGTTAGGTATGGGACATCCAAATTGCCAACCATGGAAGTCTTGGACTTCCAAAGTGAAACTTTTGATGGCACCCTTCATGCCTCGTTTACTTTATTTTGGACAGCGTTATAACCCATGTCGATCATGTTCTTGTTTTCACATGGAACTTGAAATGTTGCACGCAGTCAGCATAGCTCCAGAACCATTCAACATATTCTGATGGAATTTGGCAAGAACATTGCATCTAAGACCTAGATATGTTTTGTTTTTCTCTGGTCTATACCATGTTTGAAAGAGTTAGGGCCCTTGTTAATCAACTTTATATCTTTACATTAGATGTTGCTTGTAGTCAGCATCGCTCGAGAACCATTCAACATATTCTGATGCAATTTGATCTGATAGTTGTTTCATAGGCCTACATGTCATGTAAACTCCATTTTAGATAGAGTTGTGGCTCTTCTTAAATTCATATCATTATCTTTGGATGGCATGTTGCATGCATTGATAAAATCTTGAAGAAGTTTGATTTAAGCATACTACATCGTCATTTAGAGGAGCTATGGTCTCTGAATGCCCATTTTTTCCTTGTTTCACAAGACAAGTTCTTCAGTTTAAGACCATATGGAGCAAACCGTAGTGAGCAGGTCTCTTTGCGATGCACTCATAGCATCTCTAACAACTCTATCATGTTTACGTATATGGTGAGATAAAAACTAAGAGGTTGCTGGAAATATTTTCAAATATTTTGTATCTCTGCATGTGATTTTACTGAAATAAATTTAAATAGTGCCAATCACGGGCTGCAGTATAAGAATTTTTGAGCTCTCGAGCAGTACTTACATTCAAGCCCTAGTATGTTTTGTTTCACAGATATTGGCGTATGGCCGTAGGAGTCTTCCTAGTCTATGACATCACAAAGCGCCTTACATATGAGAATGCAGACCGCTGGTTGAAACAACTGAGGGACAATGCTGATGAGAATATTGTCATAATGTTAGTAGGAAACAAGAGTGGCTTGCAACATTTAAGAGAAATACCCACAGATGAAGCTAAAACTTTTGCAGGTAATGTTTTCTAGTAATTAAAAATTTTGAAACTGGTGCAGCTGCAATACAATAGGTCGCCATCGTAAATCTGCACGCTTATTATTGCATATTCTTTTTCTCATCCCTTGTCAGTGACCCATAAATCATAATGTAAAATCTGCCACATATATAATGCGTTTGCCTGCCTGCTAAGACTGCATGCACAATGTTTGATCGGAAAATGAAATGTTTCAAAATGTCATTGTAATTGCATTTTTTTTAATACATCTGACATTTTACCCCCTCCAAGGAACCCCAGTAGTAGGATCAAAGGATCCCCCACCCACTCCCCACCCCCCGCATGAAGATGGTTATCCCAAAGGGAACGTTATGACATAGTTTCGGGAATTTTCATCCAGCGGTTTAGGAGGGCATATGGTAGCGGACAGATGGAGGGTATCACAATATTCCCCCGCATAAGCGTTGCGATACCCAGTCTTCTTAGCCTCTAGTGAATGCTTATTAGTATTAAATAATGGAAGTTAAGCACAATGATTGGGCTGGGTCCAAACGAATGAAAGAAATGCGTTCAATTGAAAGAATTTACTTCTTAGCGAGCCCAATCAGCAATATTCTTTAAGGATCAGAGTCCTCACCATGGGCAATTCAGGAGAAATAATCATCCCATTGCTTGTCTTTTCACCCAAATACGAAGAGAAAACGAACTTGACATCACCTTTCCTAGAGTTGATGTATTCAAAAACACCTTGGCCATTGGATGCTTTGACATTTTGAGTACAATATCAACTCTTGTGTCTTTTTTCTGTTAAAAAATCAATGTGAAACAGTTTAAACATAGCATTTTCATGCATTTTGAGCAACGTTTGTATAAATTTAATGGTTTCCTGCTGAAAAATCAAACATGAAACTTGAAGTGAGTGAAATTCTATGCAGTTGTAGCCCAATCATAAGCAAATTAAGGATCGACCATTTATTTTTAGCTCTACTGGTCATAGACCAGAAGAGCTTATGGGATGGTCTGCTGTCCGGCGTCCTTCCTTCCGTTAGCACAAGTATGTTATTCCTACTCCTCCTAAACTTAATGGAGGATTGCTATGAAACTTAAGACATAAATTTATCCTTTGGTCTAGTCAATCCTACATGAAAATGGTGCCTCTTGGAAATCCAATATGGCCACCAAAGTGGCCATCTTGGAAATCTTGTATTCGCTACTCTTTCTGAATGGATGGTCATATCAACATGGGGTTTTCACTTTTTCTTATGCAGTCAGGTTGGTCCTAAATGAAAATGGTCCCGATTTGATGTCCAATATTACCGCTACAGCGTCCGTCTTGAAAATCTTTTTATCGCCACTTTTCATGAACGGAAAGTCATATTGACATGGGGTTTTCACCAGAAGACTTCTTATGATGTCTAGTTGGTCTAAAATAAAAATGGTGCCGATCTGATATCTATTATGGCCACCACAGCGGCCATCTTGAAAATATTGTTATCACTACTCCTTCTGAATGGATTGGTCCTAAATCAAAATCTTGTTCTCACTACTCTTCTGAAAGAATGCTCATATCAGCATGGGGGTTTCACTGAAAGACTTCTTCTTATGATGTCTAGTTGGTCGTAGATGAGAATAGTGCCGATCCGACTTCTAATATGGCTGCCACAATGGCCATCTTGAAAATCTTGTTATCCCCACTCTTGGATGGCTGGTTATATCGACATTGTGCTCTCAGCAAAACACTTCTAATGATGTTTAGTTGATACTAAATGGAAATGGTGCCAATTCGATGTCCATCTTGAACATTCTGTTATCGTTACTCCTCCCAAACGGAAAGTTTTTTAATGTGGGTTTTCACCATAAAACTTCTTGCAATGTCTTGTTGGTCCTAAATGAAAATGGTGCCAACCTGAGATCCAATATTTCCACTACATAAGCTAATTTGAAAATCTTGTTATCATTGAAGAATATCAGAGATGGTTTCAACACTCAGCAGTTAATAGGAAGAAATGGTCTTATCTTGAATTCCTGGAAATTCTTTTTAACCAGTAGAGCGTCAATCCCTTCGAGGAACTGTTGTTTTAATTTTCGGATCCCAAGTAGGTTGAAAAAGTAATCTTGCTCTGATTTGCTGAGATAAAGAACTTATTCTATCCAAAATTATCTTGAGACATAAACAAACAAAAATAAAAAAAAAAAAAAAAAAAAAAAAAGACACCCTGTTTGGAAAGAAATTCCCTGTGTTCCCGCAAATTGAATGATAGGTTCCTTATTACTCGGTGGATGTTTTCAGCCTGGTTTCCCACCACTTCGCCCTATTCTTGTGGAGAAGACAAGTCACATTACCTTAAGATTTGAGTCTGGTCTGGAACCTGAGGATATCTTTTCCATGAGGAATTCACATTACTTGGCCACGAATTAAAGTACGCTTATCATCTGAGTGGTCAGAAAACCCACCTGACCACAACAATTGTCATGTTTCGTTTTGAGTAGGGCAAGTATATTCTCAGCATCTGTGTGGCATGCTGCCAAGATTTGATCATACTTTCATTGTGTGGTCTTTTATCTAGGAGAAGTTTTAATGAAATGGCTATTTGTCAATGTTCCATCAGCCAATAGTTAGCTAACCTAGCAGACATATTCCTCTAGGGGGTTAATGCCTACCAGAACAAAACGTGTCACGCTAAAAACACAAACGTTGACCCCTGCCCACGAATTCCAGTAATCTTATTTTTTTTTAAATGAGAGAGAGACATTTCTTTACATTAACAAATATGACCATAACATGTAGCCTGTATCAACAGTAACCAGTCGTGCTTAATGCTAATGGAAAACTATCACCATGGAGCAATTTATATAGCCGATTGTCATCGAGGTGATTAAGCGGTAAAGGCAGTAAGAGATAAATAACCACCACTCAACAGATTACGTAATTGACTAACAGTAGCTTCGGTTATTTTGTGTTGCGAGTCCTTTGAGCACTGGTGTGGGAGAGCCCATTAGGCTAATTTGCAATAAGTTAAAGTACGCAAAGTGGAACAACCCAATTCGTTTGAAGTTAGTTAAATCAAAGATATGCTTGTTGAAAGAACGAAAGTTATTACAGTTCGTTGCCTTGTATGATAATGTTTAAGCCAACTTTAGTAAAGATTATTGGCTAATTCGTGATCAGCGGTAACATTTCTTGGAAGTCGGATTTCACTCCATATATATAATGCAACACACGATTGGTCTGGTAGCTGGAATAGAGTGTTAGTATGGTTATTTTTTGATGCAAAATGTCGAAACGCAGCTGTGAGTCGGGAAGGATAAGCCATAAGCAAAGCGAGCAATGTCCAGCAAAATAAAATTTCAGAACTCCTGGTTGACGAAGTTTTACGCTGTGTGAAGCACAGCAGCAGTGGGGAAGCATTTTATTCTTTGCACATACTGTATACACCATATCAATTTTAGTCATCCAGGAGTGTACGACATACTTCGACATAGTGACACCACTCAGCATTGGGACAATCCACAAATACAAAGCTCAATCCCAAAACTATCTAACAAAGACCCACATCCACACAGATACAGGTTAGCAATACATTTATAATATTGTATTTCTAATATTGACAACACTTCAAAACATTACCGAACAATTTTTAAACTAAAATTTACAAAAAAATAAAAAAGAATACAATTTTAATAAAATATTTTATATATACACTAAATGAACCACTTGTTTAGCAAAGCAAAACATAAATATATATATATATATATATATATATATATATATATATATATATATATATAAATATAGGTCTTTAAATAATATGTAAAATAAAGTAAACTTACATCATGGAACAGGAACACTATGTGTGCATAACTTTGTTTTGTTTTTTATTTTTTATTTTTGTTTTAACCAAATCAAATATGCTACTTTTCTTTGAGACAAAAGTTAATTTTAGCTTTTTAATTGATATCTTTCAGTTTTAGATCTGAAGATACTTCTAGCTGACAAACAAACTTATCTGTTGGAGCAGACTGAAAACTATATAATCACCCCACTTTAGAAGCTACCACACTTTGACAATAAAATATCTTACCCGAGTCAGTTCTAGGCAGAAATGGGTAAATGTCATCTACCTTCAGAAACCAAGATTTGACATTCTAACTAGTGTAGCCATTGCATGTTTGACACTCTCTCACAGAAATGAAGATACAGAAAGATCATTTTCAATGCTGAATACAATTCAACTAGATTTTCGTGGAAGTTTGAACAACAGTACCAACCAGTCTTTAATGAGTGCAAACATGAGCATTAATGACACTTGCATCACCTTCAAACCCTCCAGTGAACTATTGAGAGTAGCAAAGTCTGAATTTATCCAATAGATTTCAAAGAAAGAAACTTCATACATCTTTTATATACTGTCTGTGCAGTTGTGCTTATGTGAATGTATGCACATGTGTTTGTGTGTGTTTGTGTGTGCGTTGTGATGATATTTGACAATGCCAAATATTTTTGTTTGAAAGTGTTTTAAATGCTTCAAGAAAAGCAGATATTATTTTTAAATTCAAATTTGAATTTCCAATTCATTTTCAAAAGGCTTTTTGGGTAGATAACTTGTTTTCAATTCAATTCAATATCACTTTATTGGGCCCCACGCACTGACCTCGCCTTGGGACCACAAAAGACACCTTTTGAGCCTCAAAACCCCACAACACTTCCTAGAAGGTTGGCAGGTATGGGCTATTGATTATTCAAAATCATATGTTGCCAAAATGTGAAAGGCCAAGGTCACAAAAGTAATAAAGTACACATATTTTTTAAAAAATTTCCTAATATGTAAGTTTTTATGATAAAATCTTGACATTTTCAAGCATACACTTGGGAATAATGATTAAAAGTACTACTTAAAACATTGACAGTTCTCTGATATGAATTGTACCTAATCTTTTTTATTTGCAGAGAAAAATAACCTATCCTTTATAGAAATGTCTGCATTGGATGCAACAAATGTAGAAACGGCCTTCCAAAATATGTTAACAGGTAAGTCACTCTCACTGCTTCCAAATAAATAATTAGAGAAACACGAAGAATAGAATAAGTAATTTCTTGATCCTCTCGATTTTGACCAAAAATGTGCATTTTCGAGGCATCAAACTTAAAGATCTAAAAACTGTTGAAAACTTAAGCTCAGATATTATCCTTACAAAATAAAATGTCAACTCCATTTATTAACAACTGAGCTCATACAATGCCCAGATACAGGGTCAGATGTACTGGAATGATTTGATACAGTTATGTAGGTATGGATGGAGTCTTACCATGTTCAAAACTGTGACTCCCATCCATAATTTGACCTGCAGTAGCATAATGTCTCAACTAAAAATCGCAAAAAAAAAAAAAAAAAAAAAAAGATTCACTAGAATATGTTATTCTGGTCTCTGCGTCTGTGTTCCTTACGTGCCCCACCCCAACCCTTCCTACCCCAGGGGATAAAAGGAAGATGAGGGATGCACATGGTTTTGCTGCTATCATGATTACTTAGAAACCACTTGATGTAGACACAAATAATTTTGATGCAGGAGGGGGATAAATGCTTTTCAAACACAAATCGTGTTTATATTCACGGATGCATAATTGAATTTCTGAGTAAAAGTAAATGGTTTAAATAGTCACAGCAAGTGGATAGGATTGCAGTTCTACCCCAAAAAAACTCTTTGTTCTGACCGAGTAGTAAACAGGAAACTCTGTCACTTTAACTTGTATTACTGATAGTAGTGTGGCATACTGTTTACACTGCACCACTTGGAAGAAATGATAAGCTATTCTTTCCATTATACGGGTTTATACTAAGATACATATGAGTTTATACCTAACTTTAAAACAGTCATTGTCTTGAATATTTGTATAACTTAAATTATCTTTCTTTATATGTCCATCTTAAGGCAGGCGTAATATGTTATGTCATTTTCCGTCTGTCTGTTAACATCTGTTTGTCTGGGCCATAATTCTGTAACATTTGGAGAGCTTTCCATTAAACTTAACTCAAACATGCATTATGGCTAGTCAGTATTTTACTTGCCATAGCCACTCCCCTCTGAATGTCAAGGTCACGTCAAGGGAAAATGTAATTCGATGAATTAAATCCTTGCCTGGAGTATAACCCCTTGGGGAGGTGGTGGGTTCTGCATGTGCACAATGGTTTTAGAATGTTCATCCATCCCTTATGGGTGGAATTTCTGGGTGTTGGGGACACTTATATGTATAAAGTTGGTAGGGTAGGAATAACAGAAAAAATATTTGGATACAAAGCTGTATTGCTGCAAACCTAGACCTTTTATTTTACATTTTGAAATTTTGAGTTCTATTTGACATAATTATATCTGAGTAATGCTTCTCATATGGAATTGTGTTTATTTCAAATTATATATATATATATATATATATATATATATATATATATATATATATATATATATATATATATAAAATTTTTCATCTTTTTCAGAAATTAACAAAAGAGTCTCTGATGATGAAAATTCCCTAAGTAAGAACGTCCAGAGAATATGTATGGCCCCAGCAGCAACAACACAGCGTCCTTGGTGTACTGTATAAACCCCACAGATAATTCAGCAACAACACAGCGTCCTTGGTGTACTGTTTAGAGTTACATTAAAAGGAATGAACACTATTCTTCATCCAATGAACTTTATTTTACAAGTTATTGTGTTCATTTGCCGATCAGTCTTTCCAGTGCTAGCAGCAGAAGTCAAATGTGTTGAGTACACTGGACATGCTCTTTCATGTATAGCATAAGCATAGTTCAGAAATTCAAAATAAAGCAAAATATACGCATTGTACAAGTCTATATTATATCCTAGTGCCATTTTAGCATATGCTGTAATATTCAGCTACAGCAAACCATACATGTGATATTCCTTTGAGCGCTTTTATTTTCGGACGTGAACTGTCTGAGGTTATTTTCGGGTCCGATGAAAATGGCCGATTGGTATTCCGACTGTAGCAGATTGTGGAATACACATTAGTTATACTTGGATAGGTTGGTAAAGAGATTCTAAGATGTTTTCATAATTGTAGATTCTTGTTTATAAATGAATAATATTAGCTTCAAATATAAAGCCCGTTAGGACAAGTAGATAGATACCACAGTTCCTAAATCACCTTCCCTGTTGAATCTACTTTAAACCAGCTTGTCCTTGAATTAAAAAAAAGAAAGAAGACTGGTATATAGGTGCGAGTATCATAAGTTTTCATTTTTCCAAAACACCATAGACAGCCATTTTAAACATTTTTACAAAACACCCTAGACAGGCATTATAAACATTTTTACAAAACACCCTAGACAAGCATTTTAAACATTTAAAAACACCTTGGACATCAATTGTCATAAATAAATATTGTGATAAAAGTTATATTATTTTAGTCCAGAATAATCAATAGTTTCATTGCTTTTGAAACCGCTTACACCAAAAAATTATTTCATAGAAATAATAAATATAAAATTGCTTATAAATTGTTCTCTTTATGACTTCATTAAAGGTATATCATACAAAATTCAAAAAATATAATTCTATTTCTGTTTCAGATGAGTCATTAATAATAATTTGAAAAAGATCTAAAGTCGTTCGACTTTAAAGATTTAAAAAAAAAAAACATATCTGGAAGACATAACATATTTATTTGTGTCCAATTCAACATTATTACCAATTGCATTCTTTGTAGTTCTTTAGTATTTTACTTTATTATTTAGTCAAATGGCTTCTGCATGATTTTCAGAATAACTTAATTACAAGAATTAACATTTTTAAAAACAACAAATTAAGGTTTCGTTATTTCTTTTTTTGAAATATTTATACTTTTTATCTAATTTCTGACTAGGTATTACTTCACTAGATCATACTTTTACACCATATAAGACCGTGTATAAGCAAACATTAGTCTGATATTTCCACAGTTGCCTTCTGACAGAAGTCCAAGTTCATCAAGTAAATTAGATTTCAGTACAATACTCATTTTATTTATATAACAATAATTTGAAATAACGAACGACACGAATTATTTAGGATTTCTGTGGTATAACCTATAAAGTCCACTCACATACACAAATAGAAAAATTACGGAGTCAGATAAAACAAAAAGAGGATAAAATGGTATAATACGCTGAATTAAATAAATGGTTACAGATCAAGAGATATACAACATCTACGGGTATAAACAAATGTCCATTTAGAAACATTTATGCTACACGCATTGATAACCAATAGCAAGCAGATATTGATGATATGAAAGAATATAAAAAAGAAAATAATGGTTATACTTATTTTAACAGTTATAGATGTATTTTCGAAATATGCATGAGCTGTAAGATTAAACACAATGACGGAAGAAGTACAATATGCCTTTAAACTATTTTGGAGAAAGAAAACCAGATGCATTACAATTTCATGAAGGAAAATAATTTTATAACAAAGATGTAAAATACCTTCTTAAAAAGGAAGGTGTTGAATACTTATCTACATTTTCATAGAAAAAAAGCATAGGAAGTAGAGAGATGTAATAGAACACTAAAACAAGAATGTGGAAATATTTTACAAAAACGAAACTAGAAAATGGACAGATGTTTTGCAAGACTTAAATTGGGTGGATATAACAATACTTGTCATGTATCTATAGATATGACACCAGTTGAAGCAATAAAAGAGGAAAACAGATATAAAAAAGTATGGATTAATTTGTTTGGCTACTTAATAATTGATAATTTTGGAACACCTAATTTCATGATTGGACCAAGACTTAGCATTTTGAGATATAAATCAATTTTTAAGATTAAAAAGATATCTTACAAGTTTTACAGAAGAGACTTTGAAGATTAATAAAGTAATTTTAGGAGACCACACTGCGTATACATTTGATGATTACTCGGTGAAGAAAGAAGGGAACATTTTATGAAGATGAGTTATCTCTGTACACTAAACAGGAGAGTATATTTAGGATTGAAACACTTTTAAAGAGTAAAATTACCGATGGTAAATAATGTCATATAGTCAAATGGAAAGGATTTTATGATTCCTTTAACAGTTGAGAGCGATCAGGAAAAATATTTTAGAATGAAACCTGAATAAAAAAGTAGAAATGTAAAATATAATACTGACAAAATTCTGACAATAAATTCTGATAAAAATGTAGTACTGAAAAAGTTCTAAAAAGAATTATGTAAATTAATTTTATTGAAAAAATGATTACGAAAGATATGGGCTCACTATTACACAGTGAAATTCCAAAATCTGGAAAATATCAACTATTATCCCTTATAATTAAGTCCTATAAGACGTGAACATGATGCAATTATTCGTAAAAGAAAAGAAAATTTGTAGCTGAAAGAGTAGCAGATTCTTTTTAAAAAAATGTAGACAAGTATGGATTTTATGGAGAAGGGAACCAAAATCTATATCTGTTTTTTAACAATGGAGAACCATTTTAAAATAAAGTGATAAGTTGAATGTTTAAGACATTAAGAACTATAACAGTGCACCTTGACTGATCGATTGTATTAGTAATGCACGATTAATATAACGAGACTACTCTGAATATTGATCATAGGACTGGAAATATTAACATAATAAACAGAAATCAAATGAATGATTTTATTGAAAGGATGTTTGACGTATCACTCGCAAAAATTTGGTCAAGAGATAAGTAGTGATTTAAATTAGGTTTTTAGTAGAATAAACTATTTAATTCTACATGTAGATAATGATTGTTTAAAAATGAGTTCATATATAGATTTAGCAGATTGGATTAAAGCTAAAAAAAATCCTACACCAGGGTTAAAAATAAAGATAGCAACTAATTGTTTTATGCTATTGAATCATTTATAAACACTCCAAGAGACCAGACAGACAGACAGACAGACAGACAAACAAAACATAGCTTGGAAAAATACACATTGCTTTAATAAATATCAAAATAAGATTCGAGATATTACAAATCTTAAAGAGGAGTTTAATATGTCAATAAATGTTTATGAGATAGCTGATGAGAGCAAGAGAGAAGAAACAAAATTTAACAAGTTCATAAGACCGGTTAGAGTCTGTGAGAAAGAAAGAGATGCGCATGTAGATATGTTATAACTCATGGGGACAATTTACCACTATTGTGGGATACAAGATTTGTCTGAAATAATATCTACACAGATAGATGATCATAACATTTATTTTTAAACAGTCTTATTAAGGTTCAGAGCTAAAATTAAATTCTCATAAAATTGTATGAATACAATATATATATATATATATATATATATATATATATATATATATATATATATATATATATATATATATATATGTATATATATATATATAATATATATATATATATATATATATATATATATATATATATATATATATATATATATATAATGCCTGAAATGGGATCTGCATTAAAGTTTTAAACAATTATCAAAATAAATTAAAAGTTCCACTGTGATTTTGAAAGAATAATTGTTCCAATAGATAATAGCAAAACAATCCTAATATATCATGTGCAGTTGAAACAGCTGGGCATATTCCATCAGGATTTTGCATACACATAGAGTCAATTATAATCAATATGAGCCAAAAGTCAATCGAGGAGAAGATTGTATTGCAAACTTTTGTGAGAAATTACAATTGATAGCAGAAACTATCTATAAAGAACTAAGACCTAAAAACGAAAACAAATTATACATTCACAAAAGATCACAGAACAATATACCTCTGCTAATATTTATCATATTTGTGAAACAGAAATAAGTTCTAGAGAAAAATAATTGATGGACAACAAATGATAAACTTGCAGATCACGATAACCTAACATCTAAATATACAGGACCAGCGCATAACTACTGTAATTTAAATGATAAATATCCAAAGTATATATCTCTATTTATCCATAGTCTATCTGGATAGTATTCATATATATTCAGAAAGATTCTGGCCAAAAATTAATCCTGAACAAGTCACTATTATACCAAAACAATGAGAAAAATATATTTCATTTTAAAAACGTTTGTAGTTGATAGGTTTGAGAAAGATGGATGAGAAATTCTCATAAAAAGTTCAAAAAGATTTTTAGATTTTTAGATAGTTTTTGTTTTATGCGTCAATCTTTAGAGTAACTTGCATAAAGTCAAAGTGATGATAAATTTACACGAATGTTCTCTACAACTGGTAGTATACAATCAAAATATTTAAGAAGAGACATATATCCATGTGAATATATGGATTCATGTGAAAAATGTAAAAAGACTAATCTACATAAAATTAAAATTTTTATTAAAATTTTACAGAATCTGGAATTAGCAAAGATGATTACAAATATGTTTAAAACATTAAGAAACATTTCAATTCAAAACTCTCCTTGATTATTATGATAATTGCATTAAAAAAGATACACTAATGCTTTGCAAAATTTTTGAAGAATTTAGAGCAGCATGCATAAATAACTACAAATTAGACCCTGCACATTATTTTAGTGATCCAGGACTAGCATGCAAGTGAGAAAAAAATGGTGTCGAATAAGAATTACTAATAGATTACGATATGTTTCCAACGACTGAATCAGTGATAAGAGGATAGATACGGATGATTTTAAATAGATATGCAAAGGCTAACAATGAGTTTTACTCGAGAGATGGTAAGGTAATGGATGGTGGAAAATATAACATGCTTGTAAAATCATATATTGCTTATTTAGGCTAAAAAAATCTGTAGGGTTGGACAACGTGCCAACTAAGCCTGCAAATAACTTTAGAAGAGCAAATAAACAGCAGATACAAGTATTTGAGGAAATATAATGCATTCGAAAGTTGCTAATGAATTTGGTGGAATTTTGGAAGATGATACAGAAGTTCCAGTACATCTTCAAGATTATTTTCAGGATTATCTACCAGCACCTGAAAGATTAGCTCCAGATTGTATTGAATTTTCTCCGTTGCAGAAGAAATTAACAGACGAAAAGAAAGGAACAAAAGTTTCATTGGATAAATTGTTTTGTTTTGTACACTCCAAATTAAAACAGAATATGTTATTCACTATCAAAATTAATTATCTTATGTTAGAATATATAAAAAAACAAAGTCTGCACAGAGTAGTTTTATTTGATAAAGAGCCTTGGTTAAAAATAATATATGGAATTAAACACCAGTTTAATGCAAAAAGCAAACAATGATTTTGATAAAGGATTCTTTACATAAATGAATAATGCTGTCTTTGGAAAATAAATGGAAAATCTTAGAAAGAGAGCTAATGCAAGAATATGTACGGATGAACCAAAATAATTTTACTACAAAAATAAATTAAATTTTTGGCGAGAAGAACTGTAGTAAATGAAAATATAGTATTAGCAAGTATGAAAAACGAACCGATAAAACTTTAAAAGCAACGTTTTGGTGGATTTACAGTATTTGAAGTATGTAAGTGGTTGATATATGACTTCTATTAGAATACGCAAAAAAACATTTATAATGATTAAATGAAACTTGTAAAGACTAATATCGATTCTGCATGTATTAATGTAGAAACGGATAACTTTTATAAAGATATAAAAATATTCATTTTATTTTTTTCTTTAATACAAGTGACTACAAAAAAGATAACATATTTGGCATCCCATAGCTAAAGAAAATTAAACCATTAATTTTCGAAGATGAAATAAATGGTATACCAATACATGGAATTTTGTGGATTAAGAAAAAAATAATCTTCGTTTAGAGCAGATGCAAAAGAGAATAAAGTTTGCAAAGGTATTAAAAATGTGTTATTAACAAGAATTTAAAGTTTGAAATTTATAAAGGTTTTCTTTCTAATGAAAACGAAGAGAGGCAAGATATAAACTTAATAAGATCTTATCGTCATGACCTGTATAATAAAACGATGAATAAAGTTGTTCTTTTACCTATGGTTAAAATGTTACTCCATTGTATTTTTGAACTTTTATCAATATAGATAATCCATAGTGTCTACCACTAAATGATTGTCTAGTTAATTGTGTTGCCTTCCTTTTAACATCATTTAAATTACCACAGCTATCAATATGAAACAGAATATTTGTTTCTTGATAAACGCCAATTAGCAACTCCAACCATTTATCTAATTTTTCACAAGGATCAATTATTATTAGACCATTCAATTTTCTTTATTGAACTATTTTCGATTACATATCTTGTTGTAAATAAATGTTGGACAATTAATGAAAATAAAGTAAAACAAAATCCTTTATATTGAGTTTTATTAAATCTAATGCATACTTTGTTTTTTTTTCTACAATTGGTTACCTCCTATATTAACAAATTGTGAGGATCTTTTTTGTACATTATTTATTTATGAGAAAAGCTGGAGAGCAGTGAGAGAATCGAACAGATTCGATAACAAGTTCAGAGAGCAAAGCGAACAAGCCTCTCGTTTTAAATATCATATCAAAGCTCAATCGTTTCGTCAAAAACATCTCAAGAACCACTATTTGATTTAATTTTTAATGATTTATATTATCGTAACTCAAACGCTTCCTAAATCATAAAGTGACAATATATTGTTTAAACAGAATGAATAGTTTATAGATTTTGATTGTTATATCTTATTTGTATAAACCCATTTTCTAACATGTTTGCTTTGCTCTCTCTCTCCCTCTCTCTGATCACTTATATTTCATCCATTTATTAATTTTATATTGAAAGTGAGGGAAGTGAACAACTTGTACTATAACAATATAGCTTTTATCCGGTTGTTCTGAATATTTACCTGTGCATCAGAAACAAAATAGGTATACATCTTGAGTGCATGACAGTTTTCTGTTTCTCTGCATGTGTATTCCTTGTTGAACATTTGATAATTTGTGCCCTGTTCCATGTAATTTATAAAATCCATGCGTACTTCTTATATATAGTCATAAACAATGGTCTTCTGTGAACAGAAAAAAGTTCACAGTGATATTACTAATCTCTGTAATTTTGTTGTTCATCAAAGAACTATTTCTTTGCTTCGTTAAACTGTTGCTTCATTTTATAACCATGTGAATAAAAACATAACTGGTAATTGTTCTCGAGTAATCATTATTTTATCTGTTGTTGAATTTAAACACTTTTCATGATCAGTCTCCGAGTTTTTGTCTACATAGTATCAATACTCCTTTTCAACTCATTACTGATGAATCACGTACGACACTTTTTAAGGTTGTATTAGCATCTACATCAAAAATGTTCTCATTTGTAACGTAGTCATAAAAGAATTAAAGGAAGTCCATTTCTATTCTTTCTGGTAATAGAGTTAGTCATCATATCCAAAGTAATTGTATCGCACTGAAGACAAATATTCCCCAAGTCAGTATCTTGGTTATCAACATCTATCACTTCAGGTGCTTCCATGCCCTGGGTGGCCGAGTGGTCTAAGGCGCTCGCCTTTACAGGTCACTGACATCTCACTTCTGTCCACGTGGGTTCGAGTCTCGGCTCGGCCAAAGTGGGTATGTAAGAAAGCTTGCCAGTAGCTTCCCATGGGTCGGTGGTTCTTCCTGGGGATTTCCGGGTTATTTCTCCACCAAATATACTGGCTTCCATGTATAGCCTATCATGTGCTCAAAAATTTCGTTAAACCCATAACAACCTATCAACCAAATCAGATGCTTCCTCTAATGTAATTGTACATTTCTCAAACACTGCTGCTTGTACAACCATGAAACTTGATGGGTGCAATTCATCCTAAGGAGTACTATTATACCCAACCAAATGTAGGTAACTGTGAGCTACTTTTTATGCTTCAGTGGCAATGTTACTATTTGTGTGTTTGTGTTTTTCTAGTTCCATTTTCTGAACATTGTTGCCTTAAGTCATGGAACTTGGTGTATGCATGCATTCTGAGGAGCTCAACCAAACTGGACCCAATATAGGTCTGTAACCAAATTGGCATGTTCCTGGACCAATATCTAGTTTTAGCTACCATTGCAACTCATTGCCTACAAACGACACTAACATACAAGTTTTTGAAAACGTTATAAATGGCTTTTGTAAATAAATTATTTGTATATTTATACTACGATGCTCCTACTCCACGTACCACACCAATGTAAACAGCTTGACATTTAAAAAAATTTAATCCTCATCTGTTTCGACAAATCATTTACCAAACATGTCATTATTGACGCAAGGGTAGGGATATATGTCATCCCTAGATGACTCTTGTTGTGAAACGGCAACTTTGCTGCATGTAGAATCTAGTGATTAGATTGTCTGTCTGCTTGTCTGCCCGTCACACTTCTGTCTGCTTGTCGCCCATCACACTTTTGTTTCGTCTATACCCAGGATGTCAGTCAAACTTGGTACGTATACATCAATTGACCTAAAGCAGATCCTTTTTGGCTTTTCTAAAACTTTTGAAGTGAAGGTTAAGATCACTTTGAACAAAAACATAAATTTTGCGACGAATTGATAACTAAGCATCAACCAATGTTTGTAAATTGATACCCCTTGATTGAAAGCCCACTGTTAATTTCAAGGCCAATATGTTAAATTCAACGTTACTGTTACTAAAAATATAAATTTGTTTATATGGGATAATTTAATTTCCATGTAGTGGCCATCAACCAAACGTTGTATATAGCTACCTCTTAGTACAAAGAAAGTTCCTATTTCTTTTCTGGTAAGCATATTAAAGGTCAAGGTAATTACTACTAAAATAATTTTTTATTTCCCTGTGATAACTCAAGGTCTGTGCTATGGATGAAAACCGGTCTTGGTTTACATATAGCTCTTCGTGCAAGGAAAGTCCATAATATTCATTTTGCAGTCATTGGGTTAAAGGTAAAGGTCACGGACACTAAAAAAGAAATGTTGCTTCTGTTTGAAAACTCAAGTTTTGCTTATGGATGTCAATCAAGATGGTGTTGGATACCTCGTGGTACAAGGAAATCCATATTTCAAGTTGAGTAGTGCAAGATCAAGGTCAATGTTTATCTACAGAAATTTAATTTCAATACATAGACTTATTACCTTCGTCCACAAAACTATAACCCCCAATTTCCTATGAAAAGCGACAGACTTCAGTTTCCAGGAATTTACTGTTAAATATGAAATTATAGTGGCACATGAGGAAACTGGTCATGACTGAAAGTTATATCATGGCCAACATTTTCATTACCTTTGACAGCAATACTGATATTTTCAGGACAGTTTACACACTAAATCTTGCTTACCCCTTAACGAAGGGTCAAGGTCACAGCACAGAAGACTGGTGCTGACATTTCATTTAAACTTTTTGATTTGCTCGTATTTCCTTGATCTCCTGATGAATTATGTTTATACTTGAGATTTATTATTATGAATTAATGATAATTCATTTTATAACTAACTGGTACAGTAACAGGAAAATCTTTATACAACAGACAAAACGAAAACCAATAAAACAAAAAATATAAAAAAATATTTTAAAAAAATTATAAAGCACAACATAGTAAATTTGTCCAATGTAGGTTTTTTTTTTTTGTTTTTTTTTTTGGAGTGAGGGGAGAAACTAATTTTAATGATGTAATACTTACCTCTTCCTATTGCGCAGTTTACTCTTTTTCCGAATGGAAAATATCCTCGACCGTATGACAAGAATTCATCCCCCCATAGGGTAATTCAGAATGTTCTGGATTCCAAAACGTTCAGAAGTCCAACCCGTAGCTACATTGCCCATGCGCACTATTCCTCATTTATTTTTCAGGACGTAACCTTAACTAGAAGGTCATCAGTGCGGGGCCCGGAAGTTGGCAATAACAACAGGTATGTATTACATCATTAAAATTAGTTTTAACGCCTCCCCCCCCCCCCCCAAAAAAAAAAATACATTTTAATACGTAATATATTGCTATTGCGTAACTGAATTTCCCAGTTTGGTGGGAGGATGATGATCCCACAAATGAAGGAAAAACAACAAGGAATACTCGCCCTCACGGTCGAAGTGCAGACTACTGCCGGATGGTATATGCATGTGCCACTTTTTGAGCTACGACTATCGGCCCCAAAGAAAATATGCATTCGCTTTGGTGAGCAAATGAGCGAAGGTAAAAGAAAGAGAAGGTAGTGTGAAATGGCCAAAATGCGGCTTTCATGACATCCTCCAGAGACAATGAGTTGGTTATACCCATGAGGTAGCAATGGCTCGAACCTCATGGGCTTTAATTTTCATGAATTAAAGAGCTCAGTAAGGGACTGATAAGCTCTCTTGATAGTTATAGTAATCCACCTCAAATGGTGAAAGCTGAAATATCAGCTGAACCCTTCAAGGGGAGGAAAAGACGCTTCCTACCCTTTCTTCTCCCTTTAGAAGTTGCCAAATAAAAACGTACAGGCCTAACTGGACATAAAAGTCTATCCTGATCATCCCCAGCACAGATGTGACTGAGACTGGGGATCTCAATAGGGAGTGGAGCAACCGATGGAAGCTGGGCTTTTTTTATATAGAAAACCTGGTTGGCAAAGGAGAGAAACCTACTTACAATGGCCATTGAACCTTATACAGCCTTGCTCTATAGATAGGGCATGAAGCTTGTTCCTTCCACTTGCGCATGCTAAGGAAAGCAAGAAAACAGACTTGAGAAAAAGGTTCTCGAAAGAAGCTTCACCCAACGGTTCACTGGGAGTTTTAGACATAAGTGAGCGAGACACTGGTCTTTGCAGCTCGAAATACCTGATCAGGTCTGCAATGTGAGAGACCGCACCAATGGCTGGGCCTTTCGAAAATTTGAGTGTGTTGGACACCCTTGCAAGTAGAAACCAAGCATCATCTCTTCAAAAAGAATGAGGAAAATATCAGCCACTGCGCTCATAGAGGGACAGCTAGGATTGACACGTTTCCTACTGCACCAATCCCAAAAGATTCTCCACTTGGCATCATAGACCTTAAACGTAGATAGATCGTCTCCTGCACTGGCGGAAAGATTGTTCGAGATGAGCCAAGCGTAAATGTCGAGAATCTGTGGGCTGCTGTGAAGGAGAGAGTCCTTGTGCTGAAACAGAAGGTCCCTCCTCTGAGATAATGTCTTGGGCTGGTCCAACAGTACATCAAGAAGATCGCTGAACCGCAATCGTTGGGGCCACAGAGGGACTATCAAAATTAGCTGAGCAGTGGAGTTCCTGAGCAGTGGAGTTCCTGACTTTGTGCAGTACTCTTGTGGGTTCATTCTGAAAGGTGGGAAGGCGGAAGCGAACAGACGATCCCACTTCATGCTGAAAGCGTCCACTGTCCAGACCCTTTGGTCAGTGAATGTGGAACCGTAAAAGAGGATCTTCTTGTTGAGCCTTTTCGCGAACAATTCCACCAAAGGTCTCCCCCAAAGTCTGAAGTGAATCTGCAACGGATTGATGCAGAGACCATTCCGTGAGGACACCCTTTCCCTTCCTGGACAGACTGTCCGCCAAAATATTCTTTTTGCCAGGAATGTGGCGAACTCGAAGGGTAATACCCTCTGAGGTTCCAAACATCCACACAGATAGAAGGGGCATGTGTGCCTCCTTGTCGTCCGAGGTACGCTATCACAGACTTTTTGTCGGAGGAGACCATCACGCAGCAACCTTTTATTTTGACAACGCACCCCTGAAGGGCTAAAAACACATTGCCAAGTTGGTGATGTGTTGGGTAAATTCTTCCCGGGACCACAAACCCTAAAGAATCAGTCCTTCCGGCTCCAGATTATCGTCCCACCCTGAATCTGACACGTCTGCGATCAGAAAGGAGTGGGGTTCAGGGTGTGCATGGGGACTCCAGCCAGAAACTGGTCCCGATTTATCCACCAAATCAGATGATGGTGGATATCCAGACCTAGAGAAATCTGAGCATTCAGAGGATCCCTGTGCGGTTTCTAGTTTACCAGAAGGAGAAACTGGAGAGGGTGCAAGTGCAGTCTGCCTAGGGCAGCCAGGTCCACTGCGGAGTTCATGGTCCCCAGAAGAGAAAGAAAAAGACAAGCCGACAATATGGTCTAAGGCCTCTCAGAGCCTCCAACAGGGTCAGGATCTTGTCTATACTGTCCCAAGGGACACGGACTAATCCTCTGCTCGAGCGGAAATTCATCCCCACGTAAACGAAATCTTGAGATTGAGGAAGCTTCAATTTCTCACTATGGACCAACAGCGAGACAGGCCTAGTCTGAGGGACTCTAGCCGGCCATTGTGGATCAACCAATCGTCGAAATATTGGAGGACAGGAATCCCAAATGACCTTAAGTGGACGGCAACTACTCCTATGACACTGGTAAACACTCAGGGTGCGGAGGCTAAGCCGACCGGCATAGCGCGAAATTGGAAGACCTCTCAGTGCAAGCAAAACTGGAGATACTTTCTGTGAGGAGGAAAGATAGCAATGTGAAGGTAAGCATCCTGAAGATCGATGGAAACCGCACAGTCGACAGGCCTTATAGCATTCCTGACTCAGAATATGGTCTCCATCTTGAAAGGTTCCTCCTGCAGAAACCTGATTAGGGAGGAAAGGTCGATAATTAGACGAAACTTTCCCCCTTTCTTTGGTACCAGGAAAAACCTCTCTACTGCACCGTTCTGGAGAATGGAGTGTGCCTCTTCCTTTAATCGCACCAGATTCAACTGGTGGAAGAGGATGGGGGACCTTACTAGAGGAGGGAGATCCTGAAACCAAAACCTGTATCCTCCTCTTATGATAGAGTGGACCCAGCAAACGTCCGTGATGCCGAACCAAGCCTCTGAAAAAAGGCCTAGCCTGGCACCTACGGAAACCAACAGAAGAGGGACACTGCAGGAGAGGGAGCAAGTTCCTAGGGCTGTTCATCCTTTCCCTTCGCAGAGGGTGAAGGGCCCGCAAACTTCCTCCCTGTGCCTTTGTGGCACCCCTTTTTAGGGCCCGACTACCAAAGAGAGGGAGGGGGCGCTGAATTCGGGTTGTTGCTTAGACTGGGGCTGCGTGACTTTAAAGAACTTCGCCGACGGACCATGTGGCCGGTCAGGATGATTTTGCTTCTTGGCCGGTTTTGTCAGACCAGGAGGAGATGAGAGGGACCGGTGTTGCTGGTCTCTCAATCCTGAGAAGCCACGGAGGGAATGATCCCTTCGAAGAGAGTCTCTGCCTTCAGGGGAGCATCCCTCAGAGGGTTCTTATTGTGCTCCAGTAAGACCTTGGATGTGTCCAGAGCAACATCCCTGTGGAGGTGGAGAAGTTCCGCTGATAAAGTCATGAATAAGGATAACACATTCCTAGCTGTTTTCCCCACTGCTTCCAACAAACAATGAAGGACAACTGGCGACAGAGATTCCTCCTTCAGCAGGATGCCAAAAAAGAGGTCGGCATGCGAGGCTACGGTTACTAGTGACCTAGCCTTTTGTTCTAAGGTCTCCAGTGTTTTAACTGGAAGACGAGCCCAAGTCCCCGCGGAAATACTCACTTGTGCCACTTTGGCATCCAAAGTGGGAGGTTTAAGGGGCCAGGAAGGGGTGTGAACCCTATAGCTAGCTGCGGCGACCAAGAGTCTCAATGTGCGTGTGGGGGTGGGGGTGTACAGACCACTCCTTACTTTGTCTTGCAAACCCATGGCCCGTACTAAACCTTTCGGAAAGCAACAAAGGATCTAGTTGAGAGATAGCTCCAGAAAGTTTCTCCAAGTTAGGGAGAGACTTTTAGTGTCATCGGAGCCTGAAGGATTGTAACACAGATCACTGGGCAAAAGACGGTAAACCTCGTTAACCGCTTTGTCAAAAGATTAGATATTTTCCTCCTCTGCTGCCTTGACCGACGGATTGGACAATGCAGGGGATCCGAAGGGAGGGGTGCCACCTCGGTCTGTTCTGCATCAAACTCGTGAGAATCCAAGAGGACAGAATGGACGCCTTCGACACGCTCTCACCCCTGGGAGGCAGGACTATGCAACCCAATGTCTCTCTGTTGCGGGGTAGACTTGGGAGTAAGAGGGACCTCGACCCGTAACTCCTCACGCTTAGTTAAAAAGCTGTCCCTAGTAGCAGACTCAGCAGGTAGGTGAGAGCAACTCTCAGCCCTCCTGGGGTGTTTGGGGGAAGGTCTTTCCCCCTCCCTCCTTTTTGATCTCACTTCATAAGAGGAAGATGTAGGTCCAGGCACTGCAGCATTGACTTCTCTACCACGAGGCCAAGGTCCTGACATCCATGGCTCTATGCAGGGAAAGGGCCAATCACCTCCCTGCGGCGGAACGCCCCACATCCAGTAGGGATTTAGAGTGACTATAGGAAAGACGGGGGTGGAATGGAACGAGATGCCAATCCGATCCTCTTCCCTAGTCTGGCCTCTGTACGACGATTCCCAATCCCAAGCAGGGTGAAACGGTAATTGATCGATCGAGAGGCTTGATGCAATTCCTATCCCCGTACCAAAGGGGCTACATATACCGGTGCCCAGACTGGTGACTCAGATCTGTAGGAAGACCCTTCCCCAGATCTGATAGACTTAGATCGTAGCTCTCTCCCTACCGGATGGCTCGATCCCGTTGCCGATAACGGGCTCGTGGGGCTGAAAGGGTGCTGCTCTACCCTCAAGGGCAGTGGTGGTTGTGTGGGGGTGGGGTGCGACTCACTCACAGCCAACACCAAACTGTGGGCTAGTAGAGGGTGCTGCTCCTCCCTCACGGTGAGGGGCACGACTCACTCTCCACCTTATGGGACAGAGGAGAGTGCTGCTCCTCCTTCACGGGAGGGCGCAACTCACTCTCTTAGTGGAAAAGAGAGGGTGCTGTTCCTCCCTTGCGGGATGATGAGACTCGCTCTCCATCCGCTTATTACCTCCCTTGGGAGGGGCCACTAACCCTAATAATCTCCGAAGAGACTCTGGTCATCCTTCTCTGAGACCCGTGGGACTCCGAGAAGAAAAACCCCGAAAATTATGAGGAAGAGGAGGAAGTAGCTTTTTTCATTCCTTTTTAAGTATGTCTGTGTTCAGAGGTCCCAGACTTCATCTGACAATAGACTGCAAAAGTAACAACCATCTGTCCTTTCACAGCCTGTACAAGATAGGCAAGTGGGGTGGGTGTCCCAGAGGACTTTCCTGTGCCCACACCTACCCAAATCCTGTTTAGACATTGCTGAAAGAAAACACTGAAAACAAGATTTACAAAAAACTTCCATGCAGGTATTATGGTGGACTAAATCATTATGGTGGACTAAATCATTGCCAATTTAAAACAGCAAGAACTCACCCTTTCAGGTGTTGTCTCAAAGAATAAAAAGAACCTCTGATGTTTTAATGGAAAAAGGTCAGCAATGCTAAGCTGAGTACTGAAGATTAAAAGAATTAAAATAACCAATAATACTGAAGATAATCAAAGATGACGTCAACCAGACTTATTCGAAAACTGGAGACAAATACTTAGCAAAAACCCAGCTTGGTCAGATTGCTAATAATAAGAATAATAATTAGGAATACTATTCTGTCCCGACTTTAAAGAATGAACTGGTGTTCGATCACTAAACACACAACATAAAAGGAAAACCTGGTGTGCGACCTGCTTTTTGAGATAAAAATCGCACAAGTCGGATTAAAAGGAATATGCATTCTGATGATTTATTACTGTATTACAACTATAAAACAGAATCAAGATGAGTCTGCAGACCAAATTGGCAAGGATTGGGATAACTAAATACCTACCCTAGCTAGAAAAGGAATAAAATAATTCTCAAACACAATAATAGTTACTCTAACAACCCTGTGGGGTAGTAACCTAAATGCAAGGTTATAAAAGAAATGTAACCAGAAATGCCAACAATTCTTGCGAGCTAATTCCAAACAGGAATAATGTTTGATCTAAGGGTAATTCCACACAATAAATATGATGCACATAACAAAAATGATCAAATCGCAACGTAAGACTCAAAGCAAAGGCAATTTTCTCTTGGACATATTTTTAGCAGCAGTAATGTCTGCGACCGGAAAAAGAATAAGGTCTAGTGCACATGGGCAAGGTAGCTATGGATTGGACTTCAGAACATTATCTAATCTGGAACATTCTGACTCATCATACGGTTGAGGGTATTTTCCATCCGGAAAAGAGTAAGCTATGCAATAGCAACAGGTTACGTATTATTGATATTAAAACATCATGCTACCACAAGAGCGGCTAAGTAGAAGGTACATGTAGCTTTTCTATGGACTAATTATTGTTACCTGTAAGTTTGGTTGACATCTACTGCACAGAAAGTGAGTTAACACATACAGTGAAGCATGCGAGATGAGATGTTAACTGGATGTTTTGGGAATCCATATTGAAATTTCCAAGAGTGATGTAATTCCAACATCTTGAGCACAGCCACTGCTGTGTAGCAGTTTCAAAGACATAGCTGCATACCAAGTTTTATTGAAATCCAGTAACAATTAAGGCATTATTGTGCATTGCGGTAAATGGGTGAATCAGATGATCAGGGGACAAAACTCAGCTAACAGCTGATGTAGCATGCTAAAAGTCAAACTCAGCAACACTGGCAATCAAACTCTGCGAAGGTCTCATAAATATCAAACTGCTTATTAAATTTGTTTGAAATATAGCAACGGTTATGGGAGTTATTGTGAAGAAATAAAAGTGGATGGATCTGACAATCAGGGCCATAACAGAGACCAATAAATAATGATACAAAATGCTGACAATCACACTCATTTATAAAGTCTCTTGAATATATAGAGCTGCATACCAAATCTGGCTGAAATCCAATAATGATTAAGCGAGTAATTGTGCCAAAATGAAAATGAATGGGTCAGACAACCAGGGGCTATAGCTCTGTTAAATGATATAAAATGTTGATATTCAAACTCAGTGAAATTCCCATCAATTTCAAGCTGTCTACCAAATCTGGCTAAAATCCAATAATAAATAAAGGTATTATTATGCAGAAATTAAAGGGCGAGCTGTCTGACAATCAGGGGTTATAACTCTTATTACGATGACCAGGAATGCTAACATATAAACTCTGCCAAGTTTTGAACAACGTCAAGCTCCATACCAAATTTGGTTCAAATGCAACAATGATTACGGGAGTTAGTGTGCAGAATGAAAGTGACATGGATGGACTGATGGGATGGACAAACAGAAAGACCCAATTTAATATCATCTGTTTTCAATGAAAAACTGCAAACAATTAGCAACTCAATATACAACACATTGTTTTTATGAACTAAAAAATAAATTATAATAAATTCTAATGAGGTGACAAGTTTTCATTGTGCAATAAATACACAACACAAACTTGAACAATATACTCTTTATTAACATGAAAGGCAAATACATTTCAAACAATAACATATAAAGGAAAACACAATTCATGCATGAACTGCACTCTTTAATTGTACAGATACTAGCACACTGAATATTACTTTTCACACTCAATTTACCCATTTTGTGCACATATAACAAGGCATAAAGTCATGAAATACCAATTTCCTACGTCCCTGCATATAACATTGGATCCTAAATGACAACATCATATTCACAAGTCTAGTCTGCTTTGCTGACATACAATCCATGAACGTACAATAGAGAGAAAAAAAGTTTCTCACTATAGCATAGTTTTTTTTAGATGCTAAAGTCCTAACATGAATGGATTAATATACAGTAAACAGTCTGTTCATAAAGAAATCAGATGTAATGAAATATTGTATGTTATGAAGCAAACAGCAAGATTCCTTCTATTGATTACTGTATGTACTCGTGTATAAGCCGATACCAACTGCAAACTGCATAGACCCAGATCTGCCGTCACATAATGCACCAGCAGATCTGGGTCTATGAAGTTTGTAAGGACTAATCAGTAGAACAAACAACATAGACCCTGATCTACTGGCACCTTATGCGACGGCAGATCAGGGTTTATGTTGTTTGCATTGGGACCCGGTTTATATGCGAGTTTAGATGGTACATAATATTGTAACTCAGTTATAACTAAATCTGGATAATGTGATATGATCGATGGGGTCCCTTGCGCTTCATTATATCCAATTACAGTTGCTCACTTAATTTTTAATGTTTATCAAGTGTTTAGATCTACAACTTGAGAAAGTTAACTCATCACGATACTCCATCAGAGTAAATTTGGTTAGCTCTTTAAGTGTCCAATGCTTCTACACCAGGGCATCTTGAATTGGTTACATCTATCTGTCTGTACATCCTGCAAAAGCTTTTGAACATGACTACACAAAAACTGCTCAAAGAAGACAAAAGTGAAGTTTGGAAGGCATATTTGCATGCATATGCAGATGCCCCAATTAGCTTTTCAGGCCATTATAGAAAATGTTCATTCTGTTTTACATTTCTGAACATTTCTGGACTTTTTATATGAAAACCTTTGTGAGCACAAAACCACTCAATGTACACAAGTGAAATTTAGTAGGCACATTTGTACATGCATGCAGATGACTTGATTAGATTTCCAGGCTATTACAATAATTTTTCTTTTAATACATATTTGAACATTTTTGGTCATTTCATGAAAACCTTGTTAGCATAATCAAGTTTAAACCACTCAACATCCACAATTAAAAATTTGGTAGACATTTTTATGCAACTGTATACGACCTGATTAAATTTTCAGGTGGTAGAATACTTTTTTACATTTTTAAAAACACAAGTTCCTCAAAGGGACTGATACTCTACTGGCCAAGCTCGTTTCTTCAGTCCTTTTATTTTTTTCAACTACTGAGTATTAAAAAAATCTCTGATATTCTTCAGAATCTCCCAGATACCAAAACTCCATGTCAATATGACCATCTGCTTCTTCGTAGTGATAATAGATTTTCAAAATGGCCATCACAGTAGCCATATTGGTTGTCTGAAAAGATCTATTTTCACTGAGAACCAATTAGACACTATAAGAGTAACGATAACAAGATTGTCGATATGGTCCCCATGGTGGCCATACTGAATGTCAGATAGGTACCATTTTTATTTAGAACCAACTGGACATCAAATGAAGTCTTTCAGTAAAAACCCATGTCAATGTGACCATCTACTCAAAAGAAATATTGAGAATTAGATTTTGAAATTGACAACTGTGGCAGCCATACGAATGTCAGTTGAGCACCATTTTCATTTAGGAGCAACTAGACCTTATGATGAATTTGTGAGTAAAGTTTTATGGCAATGCTCCCAGGAGTTTAGGAGGAGAATTGATAACAAAATTGTATTAACAGATACTAGAAGCTGGACTCTGCTTTGGGTGACAGATGACAGACAAAAAGTTATCGCATAAGCTCTTCTAGTCTGTGACAGAGCAGAGCTATGAATTGAACTGTGGATTCAAATTTTGGCTATGGGCATACATATTGTACAAACACAAATCTAGTTATATTAGCATTATTAGATCAATCACCCAATACAGTAAAATCCTTTAGCATTCAAAAATGGCAGTCATACACTCAAGAAGTAATTTCAAATCACCATACACTGCAATCTGAACAAAAAGAAACATGTCATAAACCTAGATGATGTGGTGATGCTGACTAATGCCAACTTCCATGATTTGTTTTAAATTTGACATAGATTCACTGTATATCTTTGTTTTTTAGGAAAGAATGAGCAAGGAAGAAAGAAAGAATAAAAACATTAATTTATTTTGGAGCTGAGCCTCGATTGTACTGTGAACTGGAAGCATGCTAATGAAGTGAGTAGTTAAATGTACCAAAAAGTGCAGTTGAACCTTAATTTTGGAAGTCTGATCAACCTTCTTTCATTTAAAAAAAATAATCAAAATACTTGTATTCACACAGGAAACAACAGAAATTTGGATTTTAGATGTCAATGCATAAAATGTATACAAGCTGCCAGTCCACAATATTGCATTTAATAAAACATACATTGATTCACAGATGGATTTTAAATATAATTAAATATTTGTAAAAGGACGATAGCAAAAAACTTATAAGTAATTGGGAACAAATGATCATTTTGGAAAACAATATGGTCAGCTGAGCTTATATATATTTCACTCACTCACACACGCACACATATATATATATACATGTATATATATGTATTACCCCAAGCGCAAACCATCCACAAAGTTTGGTAACTGTAGATGATGAAGAACTCAAGTTAATGTGCAGAAAATGTTTTCTTCTTTCAGTCACAGTGACCTTGACCTTTGATGTTTTGGCCCCCAAATTGATAGGCTTCTTCCTAATTCCAAGTGCAAGCCATTCACAAAGTTTTGTAACTACTGAGCATGGAGATCACTTATTAATGTGCAGAAACTATTTTTCTTATTTCAGTCACAGTGACCTTGATTGTTGACCTTTTGACCAAAAGACTGAAAGTTTTTTTCCTTACCCAAAGTGCAAGCCATCCACAAAAACTGGTAACTGCAGATGATGGAGAATTTAAGTTATTGTGCAAAAACAATTTTTCTCCTTTCAGTCACAGTGACTTTAACCTCTGATCTTTTGACTCTGAAATTGACAGGGTTCTTTCATATCCCAAGTGCGAACCATCCATAGAGTTTGGTAACTGTAGATTGTGGTTAACAAAGGTTATTGTACAGAAACTATTTTATTTTAGTCACAGTGAGCTTTTGACTGAAATCAACAACATTCTTCTTTACCCCAAGTGCAAGCCATCAACACAGTTTGATAACTGTACATGTTGTACAAAGCTAGTTATTGTGCAGAAATAATACTGATAACACATGGATAGATGGATGGATGGATGGACATTATAATATGCTCCACTTTATGGTGGGTATATAAAAAAAAGCAACCTCCATTTACTAAAATTAAGTGTTGCAAGTTTCATAAATTTCCTACCAGTAGTTTCCGAGTTATGGGTTTGCAAGAAACTTTAACACAGAATTGACATCAACTATGGCATTATGACTGCTACATCTTACATTTTTCTCCAAAAGAAAAATCACATCCAGAATTGCCTTTATCATGTTCTATATCCTGGAATAATCCAAAAGAAAAATCACATCCATAATTGCCTTTATCACGTTCTATATCCTGGAATAATCCAAAAGAACCACCACATTTACATTACAGCATGATACAATTTTCAAGCCTTTTTAAAAAAAAAAAAAAAAAAATCACAAAGTATGCACCACAATAATCAGTGTGTTTATACATTTATGGATGTGTGATATCATTGCCTTTCATGGATATATGTAATATCAAAATATCAAAGACTACATTTGTGAGTTAATCTATCTGTGCTTTATATCATAATCAAGTTAATCTTGATGTTGTGCTTCATTACTTATAACTTTAATGCACTTTAATTAAATAATATTCAGAGTATGAATGCATGAGGGGAAGTATGTGTGTAAGCCACAGGAACTTAAAGCATTATTCTCTTTTTTCCCACTGAACTTTCAGGATATTGCCTTGCAGACACAGTATGAAGAGAATCCAAAACACAAGAAGTGATATGGAACAAAATCTCCAGTACCACAACCAAGCTCAACAGGCTAGTTATGCTTTAAAAGTCGTTGCTACATGTATACATTTTCATGAAATTTATAACTGAAACAGTTGAAATGTTATGTAATGTTTGACTTTCTTAAATTTGACAAATAACGTTTGAAATGCATAAAGCAAAAGAGAGATTGCAAAGAACCTGCATATTTATTACGTAAATTATCAGTCCATTACATTTGGCCCTGCATTTAGCAGTTGGTGAGCACCAATCTAATTCCACTTCACAATGGTTTTGCAGTTTGCAGCATGTTCATAACATCTCCACTTTACAGACTTGCATCATTTGTAATGAACAGCTAATAAATTTGCATATACATTGCATCTCTAATATATAGAAACTACTGCATTCCAAATGAACATACAACTAATTTGCATATTGTCCACTGCTTGTACACTGAGCTTCTCAACTGAGAAGAATCTTCCACTGCTTGTACACTGTACAGGGCCTCTGCTTCTCAACTGAAGAGAATCTTCCACCACTTTTCCACTAAGCTGTGGGAACAATGTATCAAATATGCAAATTAGCTGCTGCAGTTAAATGCAGTTGCTATTCTTTGCTTAGCAATAAATTGCTTTAATTGATCAGAGGAATGACTGGGGGAAAAACTGAAAACCAACTGTGCATTGGAAATGCAGTTCCTCTTACCACTGGCATTCCACTGTATTATGGACAGGGAAGGCACATCAAAATTTAAGAGCAACTGAGAGGCATATGGATATATGAGATATGTTCTCCTCCCAAGCAGCTTTTATTAGGGCCAAATATTGCCATAATTGGGTTTTTGATTTGGGCCTGAAAATTTTATTTTGATTTAACTTTTTTCTTCCTTTAGATTTCTGATTCCAGTAACAATACTCTTGTTTGAAACTGTGACAATATGCAATGAAAATTATGCAATGAAAATTATGCAATGAAAATTATGCTATTCCGAGTCATTTTTGAAAAAGGAAATAAATCAGAATGAACTGAGAAGAGTTCAATCCTTTATACAGACCCTGAAGTGGATAACTTTACCAAATCTGCATTTCATATGCATTCCATTCACATCTTTATTTCATCTTTAATCTTTTCATTTTCCATTTATGGTCTCATGAATGCATTCAGATTTTGCATTTATCATTTCCAGCTATTGTTTCCTTTAATTTGTGCTCATTTGGAAAGAAATGGTAATGCAATTTACTATTGTTGGGTTTTCCATTTTTTGAGAGTGTTAAAAGGAGAGAACTAACAGCTTTTGTATCTTGTCTTATTAAAAGTGTGCTTAATGAAATGGCAAATCCATAAAATGCAAAAAAACAACATTATATGACAAGATATAATCACAACTACAAAAAAGTGTACAGTCACAGTTGTTGAGTATCTGTTAACAAATTTTATTATTTTGTTTCATTCAAATTAAGATTGTACAGATACAACCAGCAGTGATGTAACGATATCCATGGAGATGTAACGATATCCATGGTGATGTAATGATAACCATGGTGATGTAACGATATCCATGGTGGAAAATACATATCTGATTTTCACAGACAATACGAAAATATTACAGCCCTTCCATCACACTGATTTTTATAAAGAATTCCTTATACATTTATTCAAGCAAGATTTACTCCTTTTACATACTCATTTAAAAACATTGATGTCAAAAATAGTTTTTATGCTGTGAAAGGATTTTTTCCCCTCTTTTTATTGAAATATAGTAACTTATTTCCTAAAAAATTAATTTAATGTCAACCGTTGTTGCTATGTTGTTGTCTGTTGCTAGATTTTTCTCTATTTAAAACTCAGTTTATAAATATTGGGTAAATATTATGACATCACAAATAAAAATACTTCTGGCATGCATATACTCAGAGCAATGGTCACACAGACAAATAACTGAGGTACTGGATCTGCCTACTTGTCCATATACAGACACCGTCACTGGCTGTTATTTTTTAATATCCGCCTCAGCAAGAACAATGTCATGGCTTGCTGGTGAAAAACTGTTGGTCAGTGAAAAGAATCTGATTGTGGAGAGGGTTTTCAACATTTAATGCAAATAACACATTTTCAAATCCATTCATGAAATGAATTCATGTTTTGTTCAATTTTCATTTATCATTTCATTATACTGCATTCATCATTTTGTTTGGATTCATTCTGGATTTCATTTCATTTGCATTCATTTTGTCTTCTTTTCACATTCATTCTACATTACATTTGCTATTCTTTTTCATTTTACTGGTAAAATTACCCATTTTAGAGTGACTGTGTAGTTCTGTATCATGGTGCCCGTTTTAATACTGAGTTCAGGTGTCTCATTTGGAGAGGTTTTATAGGTAAAGGTAGATAAGTCAATTTCATGGTCCTGATTCAACCATACTTTGTTGGCTCCCTTCCTAATTGTGTCTCTGGTTTGGATTGACCTCCCTTGGGAGAACTTTTTATTAAGAAAAATGACAAGAAGAAGAATATAGAAAAAACACAAAAGAAGAAACACAATTTGGACTATATATTTTACATTTAGACCTATTAAACATTGGCAACAACTCCACCAGTATGCCAATTCCCTACATGGTGGAGAATCTGAAGTTTATCTTGAATGGAAAGTTATTTTCAGACACTCTTGTTGTGAAAACAAATACCTGTAGCAAGACCACATAGAAGAAAATGGACAATTGTGTTCGAGTTTGATACCAACTGGACTGGAAATAGATCCAAATTCAACAAATCCATTTTTAAATCCTGTTGAAGAGAACAACGATGGTAATATGAGCTTTTCTGTACCATCAGGACCACCGCCATTGGCAAGTACACTAGGTTACCATGCAGGCATGGCTGGAACACAAACTTTTAAAATCCAACAACCTGCAGTTGTAGAAAGAACTGTTAAGAAATTTTCAGGTTATATGCATGAAGATGCTGCAAAACTTTTGATGAATTTGAATTGTATCTACTACTAGCAAACATCAACTCCCACTCTATCAATGTGGTTGCTGCTTTTCACCTGAACCTACAAGGGCCAGTCCTTACAGGTGTTTACTCCCTTCTTGATACGTCCAAACTGTTACATACTACTATCCGACATTTGTTTATTGAAGAATACGGAGTGTAAAGCTCAAATGTAATAACAGAATATGGAAGCCCAAATATAATAGCAGAAGAATCTGCTTTTAACAACATCAGACTAGGGAATAGACAGCCCATTGAAAAATGTCATTCCCTCTAGACTACGGAATAGACAGCCCATTGAAAAATTTCATTCCCTCTAGACTACGGAATAGACAGCCCATTGAAAAATGTAATTCCCTCCAGACTACGGAATAGACAGCACATTGAAAAAAATTTCATTCCCTCATATTAGAGAGGAGACAAAAACTTGGCAAAAGTGCAAGAGAAATTATATACCAGTTTATCGCTGGGGTTCCAGTCCAAATAGCATTTTTGTCAGAGCAAGAAAAGTGAAAACATATTGGGATGCCCTACATACATCCAAAATAGGAGAAACTCATGGATACTGTTTGAGACATCAGTTGCTGCAGTTTGCAGTCCAACTACACCAAGAACGTCCAAACTTTAAAGTCAAATTGACATGTTGACCGAGAGATTAAAAAAATCTCAAAAATCTTCCAAGCAACATTAACCATGGGAATCATGTCCATAAAAGTGTTTGTTACAAGTATCAAGGCAAAGGCCATATTAAATTGAGGTGTAATTGGTCCAGTAACACCAGCAATCAACCAGATGCAGTATGTCAGTTGTGTCAACAGTTTGACCACTATGCCAAAGACTGTGAGCATTTGAAAATGAAAACATCAACTGAGATAACAGTGTAAACTTTTTGACTTGCAGGGGCATAATGCAAGATTTTGTCCCACTTTACACCAGCAGGGCCTGAGACAGACGTGTATCATCTCTAAGACAGGTCATGTAAACAATTTGGCAGAGCAAATGATTTGGTGTCAGATGATAGTAATTTCATGTATTTGAATATGAAAAATGGTAACACTTCTGCAGTGTTAAAAAAATCTGATAGCCCGACGCCCAGGGACCCTATAATTTCAGATCAGGCCCCTCCTCTAGTTAAAGTGAAAAGCCTGTCAGGCTTGTCGAAAAAAAATATATAAATTTGCCTGAGAAAACTTCAATCTCGCTAACTAAATACAGACTTTTATTTTAAAGTTGTTGAAAAACCAGTGTATTATAAATATTTATCCCCATGTGGGCCCCTTAGTCATTTGAAGTTTGTCTACTGACCAAAATTCTACAGAAAGCTGTAAACTTTGTGTACAACGCGAGACATGTGACCTGTGAATGGGGAACAGATTGCCTGGGGTTACATGTACCTATAATTAGTACTCAGTTGGCTTCAAGGAATAATAATTGAGCTGCTCCTTGCTCACCCTTCTACTAGAGTAATGCAACATTGGTTAAACTTATTAATCCGCACCTATGAGATTGTATATAATTTAAAATAAGCTACAGGATTGGCCACTTATAAAAGTGTCCAAGACAAAGTTGTTCACATTTAAGAACAAGATATTATTACACTGTTTCAATCCATTTAGTTCAAAGAGTTTGATGACACAGATTGAATTGAAGTATGGATTATGTTTTTTCTATCATTCAGATGCATCCGCTGTACTATGACATGAGCTAACTAAAAACCTTAAAGATCTTGTGTTTTTTTATTTATAAAAAAAGGACTCATGGCTCTCAGACTTTATTTTAGTTTTCAACTTAAATCTTGCAACATGTTGAAATTTTTGCAGCATGCAGAAAATGAAATTACTCCAAGTTCTCCAAATATGGGGAAAAAGAGAAAAGCAGCGGATGCTTTGGTAAATTCTGTCTTGGTCAAGAACAAGAAATATGATGCTGGGACAAGGAAAAGGATATTTCAGCCTTTATGAAAAGAGACTCATGAATGGCTTAGATATGATGAGAGCTGTGCGAAGATGTTTTGTAGATACTGTGAGAAGTATCCCATACTAGCAGAGAAAAATGTGTTTGCCACCGAAACTGACCGGTTTAGGTTAGACCCAGTTAAGTCACACCATCTTAAAGCTGCACATAAGGCATATATGACACAGTTTCTTAATGAACAGAGTAATCACTGCTCAACACCAACGAGATGTATGCAAAATGTGAAATTGGCGGACACCCCATATAGAAAGATGTTCAAGAAACTACCTGAGGCAAACCAGAATAAAATGAAAGTATTGTTCAATACTGCATATTACCTAGCCAGTAACTCTAGACCTTTTGCTGATTTCAAAGGACTATGTGATTTGCAGCAGTTAAATGGCATGAACATGGGGAAACATGTATAAAAATGATATTATGGCGAAAGAATTTACTCACAGCATGAATGCGATTATTCGAAATGACAAGAATGATAAGGTAAACAGTAGATTAATAACTGTTATGGCAGATGGCAGCACAGATGTGTCCGTGAATGAACAGGAGCAGGTGTACATCAGATATGTACATGATGGTACAGTGAAGACCGATTTGGGTGATATAGTTGATTTTAAGGCTGCAGATGCTAGGGGTGTGAAAGATGCCCTGAATACAACTCTAATGAGGGAAAATAAATCACTGCACCAGGAAATTGCAAAATTGAAGGCCCAAAAAACAAAATTATCAAAAGAACATGAATGTTTAAAAACAAAATACCAGTCAGCAAAAGAGAGACATGACAAGCTTGCTGAACAACTTTCAAATATTAAGGTGAAATCTGGATTACTGGAAAAAACAAACAAAACCATAAAATGTGACCTTAGCCAATCATCGAGTCGCTGTCTAATCCTTGAAGAGGAAAACAGTAAGCTGAAGGATAAGGTGAAGCATTTGAATAAAGACAAAGATAATCTGCTGTCAGAAATAACTGAAATAAAATATGGTTCTGCTGCTATTGATCCTGAAATTCTTTCGTCAATAATAGAAGACATTAGAAACTTGAAAACTGAAATTGTAAGTGTAGTAAAAGAAGAATCTGAAAAGTGCAGGAATAATATCACCAAGGAAATAAAAACCAATGAACAAAAATTCATAGCTGTTGATGACATACTTAAGTCAATCATATCAGAGACTCCAAAGATTAACAGTAATATGGGCAAATTTGTCAAAAATGAAACTGCGTTGAAAGCTGTTAACTCTACCACAGCAAATAAAAACTCGTCTTCACTCTCAAAGCATTCTGTCAAGGGAAATCTTACAACTGATTCTGCAGAGATAAGTTCAGGTCACAAAAATGTTGTGAATGGTGAGCATCACTATTCCAATATTAGCAGTGAAACTCTTTGCTCTTCCAATACCAGGGATTCTTCTCATAAAAGAAAATCAAGCCACCCAAAACATCAGGAAATTCCCATAAAACAAACATTGCTAATTGGTGACTCAATCATTAAATATGTCAGTGAAAGAGGTCTTAAACCTTGGGTCAAAGTCAAGTCGTTACCTGAGGTGGGAACTGGTCATATGCTTCATTTGATCAGAGAAACAGACCTTTCTCAATTTGATAACATTATCATCAGTGTTGGAGGAAATGATGTTAATAACAACATTGAGATTGAACAAATTGAAGACAATTTTTACCACATTCTGAATAACATCTACTTGGACAACCCAGCTTGTAAGGTATTCATTTGCACAGTTTCTCCAAGAATTGACAACGATGTTCGAAACTTGAATGCCTTAATAGGACACCTATGCACTGAATGGGACCACAAAATGATTGACATTGAAAATGCATTTGTTACAAAGTCTGGCTTGGTGCTGGAACACCTTTTGGCTAAGGACAGAACCCATTTAAACAAAAAGGGACTTTCACACTTTCTGCATGCAATAAATGAACATGTTCCAATACTCAAAGGCAAATACATTAATCAAAGATATGACAGGGACCAAGATAACACTTTCAACAAACCAGACAAGCTAGGGAGGTGCTATAATTGCTATGAACCTGGGCATGGCTTTGATGCATGCAGACATACTGTGAAAATTCAATGTCATGACTGTTTGGAATATGGACATAAGGCCAAACACTGTGAAATGTTTCACCCTAGCAACAGGTGCTAGGCTTATGGCTATGAAGATAGTGCCCTGTTTATGAGACATAATTTATCTACTGCTTCAAGACAAACCTTTAGAACTCTGCTGGGTGATGATGCCCATGTTGTTTCCTTTGGGACCTCAGTTAAACATTTTAACTCTCAAACTGACAACTGTGATGGATGTTTTGAATGTGGAAGTACATTATGTGTTTGTGAATGTTCTAACAAAGACTACATGCATGCTTCAAGAAATGTTAAAAATGTCAGGATGGAACTAAACTCCTTGTCTGACCCTCCTAGTAATATTTACTTTAAGGACATATTAGATCTAGGAATTAATGGAAAAGGTCTACACATTGGGCATATAAATATACAAGGTCTGAATAACAAGTTAGACCAACTGAATTTATTATTATCATCTAAGGTCAATAATATCCATATTCTGGGTTTAACAGAAACAAAGTTAAATGACAATCATTCAAATGACTTGTTGTTGATTGATGGTTATGGCACACCAATCAGACGTGATAGAGGTTCAGGGGGTGGAGTTATTGTTGTTTATGTAAGAAATGGTTTATCAGTTGAAAGGAGAAATGATCTAGAATCAGATGAAATTGAAGCAATATGGATCCAGGTAAATCAATCAAATACAAAGCCATTCCTAGTGGGCTTTGTCTATAGGTCCCCTTCTGCAAAGGTCGGATGGAATGAGCATTTTGAAAAGCAACTAGATAAAGTGATTGATGACCAAAACGAAATATACATATTAGGTGACTTCAACAGGGATCTTATGAATAATCAGATTAAAAGAAATTGGTTGAATTTCACAGAAACTTTTGGTCTAACCCAATTAGTGGACCAACCAACACGAGAAACTGATCACTCAAAAACTCTTTTAGATCATATCTATACAAATATGGAAGAAAATGTCACAAAAATACATATTCCTAGGATAGGTCTTAGTGATCACTTCCCTATTTTTCTAACCAGAAAATCCGGCTTAAAAACAGGTGTAAAATCCAAAACTCATAAAACCATAACATATAGATCATTTAAGCATTATGATGAAGACAAATTTCTGGAAGATCTCAGTAATGTTCCTTGGAGTATAGTATCTATGTTTGATGATGTGCATGATGCTCTTGATGTATGGACTCAGCTTTTTACGCAAGTGGTAGATAAACATGTACCGATGAAAACACACAGAGTAAAACGACTTCCAACCTGATTGGTTAACTGCTGACATTCTAGACGCCATGAAAACTCGTGATTATTTCAAATCTATAGGTCAACAAGCACATTACAAAACATGGAGAAATAAAGTAACCAAAATGATCAATGGGGCAAAGAAGAATTACTATCAGTCAGCTTTAGAAGATAATTGCAATACGAATTCTATGTGGAAAGTTTTTAACAAACTAGGTGCAGGTAAACAGTCCACAAGGTCATCCAAAATCCAACAACTTAGCCAGAAAGGCCGGATTATTGATGAGGATGTTGAAATAGCAAATACATTCAATGAATTTTTTGTCAGCATAGCTTCCAGAATTAAGGAACCCATTGTAAACTCAAATCATGATGAACTAAGAAATTTGTTTATCTCTGCGATACCAAATGAAAAAGTTTTAAAATTTTTGCAAACTACTGCAACAATGAAATCAACAGGCCTAGATAATATTGGACCACGTCTCCTGAGGACTGCTGCAAACATAATATTTGATAGCATAGCTTACATATGTAATCTAAGCATATCCACCTCAGTGTTTCCCCTGACATGGAAATTGGCAAAAGTTACCCCCATTCACAAGTCTGGCAGCAAAGAAGATGTCAATAACTACAGACCAATATCTATATTACCAACTCTGTCCAAACTACTTGAAAAGCATGTCCATGACAATCTTTTGATGTACCTATCAAACTATAATTTAATTCATCAAAACCAATCAGGGTTCCGAGAAAACCACTCCTGTGAGACAGCCTTGGTCTCCATGATAGATAGATGGATTACTGCCTTGGATCAAGGAAAATTAGTTGGATCCATACTAGTTGATCTTAGAAAAGCTTTTGACCTTGTTGATCATGATATTCTTATCAATAAATTAAACATTTATCAATGTGAAAATTCAACGATTGATTGGTTTAGATCATATCTAACAATGAGAAAACAGTGTGTCAAAATAAATAGCAGTTTTTCTAAAGAAGAACCAATTACATGTGGAGTACCACAAGGATCAATCCTGGGCCCACTCCTCTTTCTCATTTTCATAAATGATCTACCACTGAAAATAGGCAACTGTATTTCATCTACTGACTTATATGCAGATGACACCACTCTATCAGATTTCAAACAGCTAAAATCAGACCTAGAGGTCTCCCTTCAGACAGCCTTACTTAGAATTGATTCCTGGTGTAAGGAAAATGGCATGAAAGTAAACACGGACAAGACTAAAGTATTAATGATTACTACCGAACAAAAAAGAGCAAAATTGGAAAATAACAATTTGAATCTCAAGTTGAATGAAATTGGTCTACAAATGGTAACCCATGACAAAATCCTTGGGGTGATGGTTGACAACAATTTGCAATGGAATGAACATATTCAAGTCGTATGTCATAAAGTCAATTCATGTCTCTGGTTATTAAGCAAGATAAGGCCATATCTATCAACTAAACACAGGTTAATATATTACAAAAGCTATATACAACCATACCTAGACTACTGTAATGTTATCTGGGGAAACACTTCTGACAAGAATATTTGCAAATTATTCCGTTTGCAAAAAAGAGCTTGCAAACTCATCCTAGATAATGCTGAAAACATCCCAAATGCAATGAATAATATTAAAATGTTAACAGTAAGTGAACGAATATTTCTGAGAAAGGCTAGACTTATGCACAAAGTTTCAAACAATATGGCCCCATTATATCTCAAAGAACTATTTCATGCTAGAAAACAAGGCAACACTCCCAATTTAAGATCAATTTCAGCTAACCACCTCTGCATTCCTAAACCAAATAAAGAACTCTTTAAGAAAAGTTTTAAATATTCGGGGTCACTAATTTGGAATCGAATCCCAAAGGAAATTAGAGAAAGTACAAATATAAATGCATTTAATTATCATCTAATTCAATGGATGAAAAGTGGAACCTGTTTGATTTGACAAATACATTACAACTTAACAGTATAAATTCTCAAACCTTCCATTTTGTTGTCTCACAATTTTTGTACTGTATATACACAATGTACATAGATGAATCATGTTCTTACAAAACTTTCTGTTTATTATGTCCATATATACATGTAGCTTATTATCAATGCTCTATTATTATTATTATTATTATTATTATTATTATTATTATTATTATTATGCAACTATGTACATGTACTCTGCATGTAAATATGCATGTAACAGAGGGCCACAAGGAGGATTAGTTCCATGCAACTAATTGTGTCACCCTCTTTAAATAAAGTCATTATTATTATTATTATTATAATACTGCCATCAGTAGATTAGAGTTAACATTTGTTGATTTAAATGACACTGAAAACGAGAAACCAACAATCGTGTGTGAAAATGGGGCAAACGTGATGCAAGTATTGAAAATGGAACGAGATTTTTATTGGATGATGCCCCATGGACAATCCCAATACAATGTGTGGCCCATAAACTGGAATTGGCAGCACCTGATGATGTGAAAAAGAACTCCTACCCAGACAGATTCAAGGAGACCGTTAAAGGAATACTGGGTATATATATTCTATCACTACTGTGCAAAATGCAGGAGGGAGGTGAAAGAAACTGCAAATTCTATATTCTCAATTGGTTCATATCAGCAGTATCAAACAGGTAAGAGCTTTTATATTTTATTATTAATTCATGCATTTAAAATGTAAATTTAAATTGCTTTTGAAATATGGAGAGAAAGAGAGATACCGTAATCACTGTAAGTCTTGGGACACCATAAGTCTTGGGACACCCTTAATTATTTTCAAAAGTAATTTTTTTATGACCTATAAAAGTTGGGACACGAAATTATAGCAATTTTTTCATGTACTATAAGTCTTGTAACACCTTAGAGATTTTATTTTTCCTATTAATCGATCGATGTATTTTATCGAACTCAACGACATTTAAAAAAAAAAAAAAGACTTCGTTGTTGTTAAAGGGACTATCATTATGAATTATTGTCAGTTTATGCATTACTGCATTAAAGTTGTTGAAAGTCATCAGTAATTAGTTTGTTTTGCCTTGAAAATGTGAATACCTAACTCATTAAAATGTGGTACCAGTATGACAACAACGAAAATAGCGTTTGATTCAACGCTCGCATTTAGTGAGCTTGTTTATACATCATGGCGTCACCACATGTACATTGAAGATTTTAACTTGCGCCGTTTGAAGTACATCCCTTGGTTTCGAATCATAGGCACCACTGCACTAAACTTCTATAATATCTCTAAAATACGATAAAGAAGTTTAGAAATAATGCTTTGAAAATAACTGTAATACCGTTTAAACTCGGCGGGAGTTTGCTTTGATGTAAGCAGCCTTAAGTACCTGTATACTCAGCTACGGTAATCGTACTAAAATTCTTGAGTAAAAGATAAATCACACATCGAAGAACTACACCAGTGATGGCTACTAATACAGTACATGATAAAGAATTTAGAAAATAATAAAATTCAAGAAAAATAATTTTGACGTTAATGAAGTGTGTGTATTATTCCTGCGTATGAGTGAGAGAGAGATGACGGGATTAAGATGAGTGTGTGTGCGTGTGTTTGAGAGAGAGAGAGCAAGAGATCTGGAAATAATGAATGTGTTGTGGTTCAAAACAAAAGCATGAATACTAAGCTTGAACAATTTTAATATGGGTAATGTATGCACAAAAGAAAATTCCAGAGAACATTTTCGCAGTTCAAATATAAACATATTTTACTTTCAACAGAATTCATGTTAATTATTGTCAATGTCATCACCGTCATGAAGAGTTGCTAATTTGGCAAGCGCCTGCCTCAAGTCCTCGGAATCAAAACCATCAAACTCTACATCCTCCTCATCATCACTATCAAACGATGGCTCAAGGTCATCGGAGCGCACAAGATGATCTTCGCAGCCATTCCTATGGTTGCTAATGCCGCACACTTTAAATGATTTTTTGACAAGCTCTGGTTTCCCCTTCAGTGATTTGATAGCATCATCAATCCAGTTGATCACAGTCTGTTTATCAGCTGCTTTGATCGTTGACGTGCAGTCCTCATTCTTCGCTAGCTTTTCGGCAGCTTTCCTAATCAAATTAGTCCAATGTTTGCGTAATTCAGCCTTCACAGGTTTGTTGATAGAAACATCTAGTGGCTGTAGTTTTGACGTACATCCCCCTGGAATGACAGCAGGGACGACATTTCCCTTTCTCAGTGCCTTCTTCACTGGCTCTGTCTTGTGGGCTCTAAATGAATCCATGATAAGGAGGGATCTTTCTTTCTGGGTGTGTTTTAGATACACCTCCTGTATCCACTGCAGCATCAGAGTCTCATCCATCCAGGCTTTCTTCTGTACTGTTACAACCCAGTCCTTTGGTATTTTGATGCCTTTTAATTCACGAACACCCTTGAATACAATCATGGGTGGTAGTACTTCTCCTGCTGCTGAAACAGCAAGTACAATGGTTAAGTGTCTTTTTTCGGCCCCTGTTGTGCGAATGCGGACAGATTTAGCTCCCTTTTTCTCCACCGTTTTTCCAGGGACAAGGTCGAAATACATGGGTGTTTCATCCATGTTGATGATCATCGAGTCGTCGAATTCATCATCATCTCGTTTCTTCGCCACAAATTGGTGGAACGAGGAAATTTTATCTTCCAAATCTGCAGGCAATCTCTGTGCCATGGATGTTCTTGCTCTAAGAACTAAGTTGTGCCTTTTCATAAATGAAGATGCCCAAGTACGACTTGCTTTGAAATCCACATCTGGTTCTTCATTTACAACGAGCTCCTTCGCATAAGCACAAATTCCGTCAATAGTCACAGGGATTTGTAAATCCCGCTGGACAAGAACCCACTTGTCTATTTTAGTGTCCAATTCTTCTCCATATGTAATAGGCCTGCCACTTCTCGCCAAGTGTCCTAATTTTGTTGTATTTTGCGAAAAATCAAACTTCATCCAATTGCATATTGACGATTTAGGCAGTTTAAAATGCCTTGCTGCTGCTCTGATTCCATGTTGTTTTGCAAAGTCAACGGCTTCGAGTTTTTGCTTCACCGTAAATGTTATATAATGCACACGTTTTGCACCGGGTCTGTCGGTATCTTCTTTCTCTGCATCACGAATTAGATTTTTTTCTAAATTCTCATAATTTGGGACAGTCTCAGGTTCAACCTTGGATTTTTTCTCCGTACTTTGCTCTTCTTCCTTCCCATCATCTCTGAGTCGTTTCCTTGGTCGACCAACAGTTCTGTTGGGTTTAGATGTTGGAATTGGACTCTCTTTCCACGAACGAGGCAAAGCCTCTTCACTTGAACTAAAACGTACTACAAACTTATCCATAGTGAAATGTTTTATGATGACTTGTGATGTAGACAATTTTTATATCTTTATTCCTAGATCATATGCTTGGTTGACTTCTTTGTTTAGTAAATAATTTGCAAATCTGCAAAGTCTCTTAAATTTTACATATTTCTACTCAACCGATCAAGTGTTTATACCTTAATTGATACACAATGATAGCCAATGATTGTTGAATCTAATATCAATTTTGGGGGCCAATTAATTTAGTAATGCTATTATGCACGGCTTCATGTCCCGTTCTCAATCCACTTTAGATCTTAAAACAGTTAATTAGTTTGGATTAATGTTGTAGAACAAACGGGTACCGGCATTGCCGCCGGACAAAATTCCCTCTTTACCCAAGCCAGAAATGCCGAAACAACCAGCTGGCCAAAAGAAGCCAAAGTGGAATGAATAATGTTTGGAAAATTATGATTTTATATTAAGCCGAAACACAAAACTTGAATGGATCGATGATGATCTTCTAAAGTCGATCTATCTTCACAATTTTAACCTATATTATGATCATTGTTTAATGTATATATAACAGTTATGTGAATAAATGCTGGTTTACCTTATATGATTAAACGTGTGTATCTTTTTATATAGATTACATCACTATGTAAAATCGCTTATATCACTGACAAACTGTAACTCTTTAGCGTGTGGATCATACCATATAAAATAGCAATTTGTGATCTTGAAGAAAGCGATTTGGTAAAAACTATGAATAAAGCAAAGTCTGCATACGATTTGCACTGTGTAAGTACTGTACACTATAAAACAGGTCTCAAGGTAAACCCGAAACGACCCGTGAATTGTGAAGTCTTTATTTGCCTTTATTTTATTTCATGTTGGAGAAATCGGAAAATATATACATGCAAAATAATAACATAAAAACAATCATAGTAGTTTATAACAGTTTATTGACGTGGCGATCTTGCCAATTTTGCCAATTTCGTCAGACATTTTTTGTGTCTATAATTGTTGGGACAGTGAAAATGCTATATTTTTTAAGTGTGTATAAGTCTTGGGCCACGGAAAAAAATAATTATTTTTTCATGTCCCAAGACTTACAGTCATTACGGTACTCCTTTTCATAGGAAACACAAACAAAGTGAATCTAGAATTATATAGTAAAGACAGGATCCATCTAAACTTGTATTATGTACCTCAGTACTACTCCTTTTCATAGGAAACACAAACAAAGTGAATCTAGAATTATATAGTAAAGACAGGATCCATCTAAACCTGTATTATGTGCCTCAGTACTACTCCTTTTCATAGGAAACACAAACAAAGTGAATCTAGAATTATATAGTAAAGACAGGATCCATCTAAACTTGTATTATGTACCTCAGTACTACTCCTTTTCATAGGAAACACAAACAAAGTGAATCTAGAATTATATAGTAAAGACAGGATCCACCTGAGCCAAAAGGGAACTGCCCAATTACTTCGAAATATTAACAAATGTTCCAGGATTTTCAAGAAAGTGACTGAATACTATTACCAGTACTGTGGTGAGACTGACCACATTACTGATGTGTGTCGGCATGGGAAGCCAATCTCATGCAATGCATGTGGAGCACTCGGACACAAGCAAACACTCTGTCCCTTGGAGACAGTGCCACCAGATTAGGTGAGTGGCACAAGCTGATAATGCCACCTCATGTTTGTATGCAGCAAACAACAATAAACTGAGCTTAATAAACACTGCATATGGCAAAATCCCAAATGCAAACAAATACCATGTACTCTCTGAACTGTGTGAAACATGTAATGATTTAAAATGTGTATGTACTTTCAAATCTAACACAAGATTAATGTATAATAGTAGAATTCAAAAGCCATCAATATATTAACCATGGCAAACCAAATTCATACAGTAAAGAGGTTTGGGAACTGGCCAGCAAAGATACTGTTACTAGTCTACTTGATTGTACATGTACTTATGAAACATGTAACTCCCTTGAGGCCTCTTGTTCACACGAGAATCCTAATGTAAATGCTTATGGTACAAACAATAATGAAAACATAGACTGTACTACAAACAATCCGAAGTTAAATGTCTGCATAGACCACAATGTACATACTGAAATCACTAGACATGTGCCTAAACTTACCATTAACCAACATCGTGAGATAAAATACAGAGATTTTAGCAACTTTCATGAAGAAAACTTCCGTAATGACCTGTATTTGATGCCTTTTAATGATACCACTAATATTCCAAATGTCAATACTGCCTGGGAAGCTTGGTATAAACTTTTTATCCGTGTATTGGACAGACATGCTCCTTGTAAAACGAAACGTGTTAAACATGAGCATCAACCTAAATGGATGACCAGTGAGATAAAAGAAGCAAGACACAAAAGAGATAAGTTTCATAGAATCAAAGACTGGGATAACTATAAAGAATGGCGAAACATCACAAGCAGCCTAATACATAAAGCTAAGAAAAACTATTATAATCAAGCTATTGGGAGTGCTACAAATACAAGCACATTATGGCAGTATCTAAAAGATCTTAGTCCCTCCTCAAAAAGTATTCCACCTACCCAATTAGACCACAATGGAGACTCAGCTACAAGTGTACATGAAATTGCGCACATCTTCAACCACTACTTTACAAATGTAGCAAATAATTATGTCAGAGAGAACACAGAGAACATTGATAATGAAAAGCTGCTCAATTATGTAAATGCCAAAGTTCCAACTGATCCTCCACTTGAATTTTCTATAGTTAATGTAAGTGACTATGATGTATACTGTACCCTTGTGAAGCTGAATGTTAAAAAAATCCACTGGCCTTGATGAAATAGGCCCAATGGCCCTAAAATTTGCTGCACCTGTTATATATCTCAATCTATATAGCTAACCTCATTAACAAGAGTATCCAGTCTGGTGTTTTCCCAGATAAATTAAAAGAAGCAAAAGTAACCCCAATATATAAGAAAGGCTCTAAGTTGGACCCAGGAAACTACAGACCTATTTCCATTCTACTTACATTATCAAAAATCTTTGAGAAACTGATTGCTAAGCAAGTATACCATTACTTCAGAACATTCACACTCTTTCACAAAGAACAATCAGGTTTTCGAAAGGATCATTCATGTCAAACAGCTTTAACAAAACTCACAGACTGTTGGCTGCAGGAAATCAATAAGGGGAGTCTAACAGGTGTATTATTCCTAGACTTCAGGAAGGCTTTTGATTTAGTCAATCATGATGTTCTTTTATCTAAGCTAAAATGTTATAAATTTGATACTAATGCCTTAAACTGGTTTTCATCCTACCTATGCAACAGAACACAAAGAACCGCTATTGGTAATGTTCAGTCCATCTCCATGGAAATTAAACATGGTGTCCCCCAGGGGTCTACTTTAGGCCCACTGCTTTTTCTTATTTTCATTAATGACCTTCCACTGTGGACAAAGCACTCAAATATAGACTTATTTGCAGATGATGCTACTGTAACTGCTTCAGGAAATGATATAGTTACTGTTGAAGCACTACTAGATACTGATTTAAGAAACATTGAGAAGTGGTCAAATCAAAATAAAATGGTTATAAATGAAACAAAAACAAAATGTATGGTAATAGCCTCATCAATGAAACATTCAACTTCTGACAATCTGCTAAATCTGACAATAAATGGGCAACTCATTGAAAATGTTAAAGAAGAAAAACTCCTAGGAGTGACAGCTGAAAATGATTTAAAGTGGGACAAGCATATTGAATATGTCTGTAGGTCTCTATCAAGTAAAATAACTTTACTAGGTAAAATTAAGAAGTACCTATCCATACAAACTAGAATAATGTACTATAATGCCTACATTCTGCCAGTTATAGATTACTGTTTGACAATATGGGGAAACTGCCCCAAAAGCCAATTAGAAAGAATTAACAAGATACAAAAGAGAGTAGCACGCCTAATACTGGATGCTCCTTTTGACACACCATCTAAAACCCTTTTCCATGAACTAAAATGGCTTCAAATAAATGACAGAATTAACTTTCAAAAGGCAGTACTTGTCTACAAATGTATAAATTGGAAAATACTTGAATACATGAGAGAAATGTTTGATGAAATCCAAGGACCATATGCCTTACGGTCGACCATACATGGCCACGTGAAACTCCTGAAACCCAAGACTGAACAATTTCGATATAGTCTTAAATATTCTGGAGCAAAGATATGGAACTCCTTGCCCACATCTGTTAGATCGGCCACTTCTGTTGAAAGTTTTAGAAAAATATCTCAAATATTTGAAACTTGATTTTTAATTGACCTTTACATGTCAGTATACGTTGTAACATCTGTCTCTACTCCAACTGTCTTGTCTCTGTGCATGGTAATCTGTGTTTTTGGTTTTATAATAGCTGAGGGCCTCAAGGGAGACTAGATACATCTGTAATCTAATTGAGCTTCCCTCGTTAAATTAAGAATTATTATTATAGAAGGGACAATCCAAGAAAGATTGACACTTCACAATAGATCGGAAACTTTCGAATGACGAGTTAATGTGTTAAGTTGGAGCTCAACCAACAAGGTAAAATACTATGTAAAATTTATCGAGCGGACATTGAGGACTTTGTGTTGAATATATTTAATGAATAGACTCTTTACGTTTTATAAAATTTTGCATATATTGAGTCTTGAGTTAGTATCTGTGTTTAGAGTGTCAGCGAAAGCTGACTTTGAGCTTGAAATTCTTAATGCACACCCTCCTACCGTATTATTTATGTAGCCGGGTTGTGACACAGCTAAAGTCCGACACTGTGGTGGAAAATGCAGGGCATAAATAGAATGGAAATATTGTATATAGTAGCAATTTAGACATAAGCAGAATAAATATTAGAATAATTAAACAATGTACATCTCCTAAACTGTGTCATAAATGAGTTGGTTCATACCACAGGTTCTTGGAAATCATAGGTTTAACTGAGGATTGCAAGACAAAAACAAGGTCTTTAATCCATGCCAACAAGCTTAAGGGATATATTTCTCCTGATCTAAGATTCACCAATCCACCAGGCCAGTGGATAAATAGAAAAAGGGAATTAAATCCAGAGTTAATCTTTGATAAAGATACTGAGACAGACTCCACTATGGGAACCAAAATTAAGACTCTAATACACATCCACAAGTTGAGGGCAACAGGCAAATTGAGTTCCCAAGTGGGTAAGACAATCTGACAGTCTGGCTAAGATTTTGTGCTGTAAGCCTAGTAGAGGTATAAAGTGGTACTGTGCTAAATGTAAAGAAAAATGAGAAACTACTTGGATACAGAAGGATTTATCTCCTCATTTAATTCGGGAGTTTAATATACATAGAATTCTTAGGGGGATAAACAAACATAAGTGCAAACAACATAATTGGTAAAAGAATGAAATACCACCTAATTCCATGCATGTGATGAAAAAAACAAATAGTCCCATGAAGGGGCTGATGCTCTACTAGGCAAAATGAATTTCCAGGATTTCAAGACAAGACCATTCTTTCTTTTAACTGCTGAGTGTTAAAACCATCTCTGATATTCTTCAAATCAGCTGCTGTGTTGGACATATTAGATGTCAGGTTGGCACCATTTTCATTTAGGACCAAACAGATATCATTCAAAGTCTTTTGGTGAAAACCCATGTCAATATAACCATCTGTTCAGGGCGAAGTAGCGACAGCAAGGATTTTCACAACAGTCATCATGGCCACCATATTGGATGTACAATTGGCACCATTTTCATTTAGGACCAACTAGGTATCATAAAAAGTCTACTAGTGAAAACCCCATGTTGATATAGCCATCCGTTTGGGAGGAGTTGAGTTAATATTGTCAAGATGGCCACCTTGATGGTCATATTGAGGGCCAATCTGCATCATTTTCATTAGGGACCAACTAGACACCATAAGAACTCTTCTGAAAAAAAACCCCATGTCAAAATGACTTTCCATTTAACTCATTAACCCCTGAGCCAAACAGCTAGGTATTCCCCTACAGCATACTTGCAGAGGGATCACCTAGAGCAGTGTTAGCCTTACCAGTAGCTGTATCTCTGAGACTCATTGACAGTACTTGACTTGCAGATTTTTACAGAGGGGGCTACTTGAAATAAATTAGTTATTTTTTGCTTTGTATTCCTTCAATTAAGCTAAAGTCTGGCAAAGCTGTTCTCAATAAAATTATGTAGATAATGGTATAAATTTCATGCAGCATGCAGAAATAAAACTCATCCATAAAGGCAAAAAAAAAATTATTTACTCACCAATTTGCTTCTTTTGTCATTAAAAATCCATTAAATCCATTGTGAATTCACACTGAATAATTAAAACCTTCAACACATGAAATAATTCACAGAAATTCCATTTGTCATCTCTCTTACAAACTTTAACCTCGTGTGAAAACTGCATATTTCCTCACACTTTACTTACCTTTCTTCCTTAGAATTCTCCACTAAACGTTTAAAAACTACTGAAACACTTTGAACAAACTCTGAATTATGTACACTCGTGCTAACTAAATTCATTTTCCCAAACACAAGCAAGTCTTTATTTACCGATTCTTCAAAATATCTACAAGATATGGTTTAATCCACACATAAATGAATATATCTCCATCAGAGTCTGTCAGGTATGTGTCTACTTCCAGTGGCTGATTCTTGTCATTTTGCATCATTTTCAAATCTAAATAACTCCACTATTTCTGGCACAATCAAAATCAAATTTTTTTCCCTTTGTTCTGCAATGTTTTCTCTATCTATGTAAGCTAAATTTGATTGGTTAAACTGCCTGTATAATTAGAAAATAGTCTGGAATCAACCAATGGTTTGCGCCGCTTTAACTCGTTGTTCAGGATACAGGCCTAGACTAATACTGCCACTCAAACGAGGCGCCCGGGATTCAAGCAAGGTAAACTGCGCCGAGCTATAGTGGCACTCGGGAGATGAGGGATGCAAAGTGCGACGACTTATTGTGGCAGCAGGGGTTAATGAGTTAAGAGGTGTAGCAACAACAAGTCATAAGTCCTCTTGTGAAAGCACAATATCGATATGACCAGCCATCTAAGAGAAGTTGCCATAATAAGAGTTTTCAGGTGGCCATTGTGGTGGCCATATTGGAGGTCAGATTGGCACCAGTTTCATTTATGACCAACTAGATATCATAAGTCTTCTGGAGAAAACTCTGTCAATATGATTTTCCATTCAAGAGTAGCAATAAAAAATGTTCAAGATAGCTGCCATTGTGGCCATATCGGAAGTCAGATCAGCACCATTTTCATTTGGCACCAACCAGACACCACAAGAAGTCTTTCAATGAAAACCCCATACTGATATGACCATCCATTCGGAAGTAGTGATAACAAGATTTTTAAGCTGTCTGCTGTGGTGGCCATATTAGATATCCGAGCAGCACCATTTTCATTTAGGACCAACTAGACCATGGGATAAATGTGTGTGTGTAAAGTTTCATGGCAATCCACCCAGTAGTTTAGGAGGAGTAGCAATAACAAACATGTGCTAAAGGACAGATGGACATTGGATGACCGATGATAGACAATGGATGATGGACAAAAGACCATCCCATAAGTTCTTTTGGTCTATGACCAGTACAGCTAAAAAACTATGCCTAACACATGAGAACCACACTATGTTCTGTTTGGCTGTCCAAGTCTTCATTCCTGCATTGTGATAACCAACCCAAGAGCCAATTCTTGTCATCAAAATTGTGAAAACTGGTACCACTCATCATTAGGACCGTTTCTTTCTTTACCGGTATATACAAGATAAGTTTAGAGGTATAGTGCACAGTTTTTCACTCTTGAAGAACAATTGGCAGTTATGCCTTTAAACATGCAGTGCTCGCTACTATTTGAATTTCTGACCCAGAGAACAGGAAAAGGATAAAACAATATTAAACTGCAGAAAATGGCACACATTCTGGGGAAGAGTGTTCATTTCTGCTAATTTAGTTCATGGTAGGATGGTCATATAGGAGGGAATAGATTATTGCAGTAGTGATAATCTGAGCATTCATAAATTTGACAAAATATTAAGGTGTGGTGTATGTAAGCAGATGTGACAAATAAGTACATGTATTCATTTGACCAGACAAGACAAAATTGTGTAAAAAGGTCCTTGTAATTTCTAATTGTCATCATTTTAGAAATATCCATGGTCCATATTGTCTTTGTAATGTAAGGTCTACTTTGCTTGCTTTATAGTGCACAATTACATAGGGGTACATATGACAAATGAGATTTTAGGGTGAGAAAAAGTTAAAGATGAAGTGTAAGGTTACATAGGGCAAAATGAATTGAATAAACAGAATGGTTACCATTATCAGGTTTCACATCAGTTTAAGTAGGTGAAAGTAACTGAAGTGGTGAAACAGTTCTCTGCAAATAATGTAGCTAGATAGTGTAGTAGCTTTGGAGAAGTGGACAGGAAATTCTCTATATGAAGTATGCATATAAACAGTAATTATCTACAATGAGTAAGTGATTTCTTTATACCACTGAGGTCCCCTCACCCCAAACCCATAGGGTCATACGAACAAGCAGAAATCACTGGTCAGACAATGTGGTGATAATCAAGCTATATACTACATTTGGTTAAAATGCAAATATAATTAAGGGCTTTAATGTACAGAAATCAGCACTATAACTAAACATGGTGCAGAATGGTGGTAATCGACCTCAGCCAAGGTCTTGATAATATCTAGCTGCATATGGTACCAAATTTGCTTGAAATCTGAAAATAATGAAGGGAGTTATTATGTGGTAAAGAATGTGAATGGATAGACAGACCAAATTTAATATGAACCGTTTCAACAAAAAGTGGGGGTGGGGTTTTGAAGAATGTACGGCAGAAAAGAAAACAATTTAAAATAAATAGAGGATGCTTAACATTATTGGTCATTACTTCTGACTACCAGCAAGTGTTTTTCTTTTTTATAATATTAAAGAAATGGATCTGGATAAAAATGGAGAAATATGGGTAACAAGAACAAAAAGAAGTGCTGAGGGTAACATATTATAAGCACTTCCTGATTCATACAGATGCAAAATAGGATGTATCTTGCATTTACAAGGAGTGACATAAAAATTGGAAACCTTTACATTTTTGCATTATGTTGAAAGACATTTTTTTCCCTGGGATTTAAATGTATCAAGCTGTGCATTAAAGAATGTTAATTGCAGTTTATAATTAAGTTGTTGTTTGTATTATTATTATTATTATTATTAGTTTGCCTTTATTATTATTATTATTATTATTAGTTTTGCCTTTATTGTTACTATTATTATTATTATTATTATTATTGTTGTTGTTATTTTGCCTGGATAACGATCTGCAAATTTTATCTTGAGAAAATAAAAGACTATACAAAGTAAAGTTTGTATTTTCATGATTTCACTATCCCTATGTATTTTCAATAATAATGGGACAGTCATACTCAATTTTCTGACTTCCACTGATTAATGATCAAAGACTTATCGCTCACATGACATATTTATCTCCAAGAATGACATCAGAATCTCCAAGTTTGGAAATCATTTGCACTATTGCTCAAAGAGTGGAAAGTCCTAATTCCTGACTGATGTTATCAACATTTCATTCAGGAAATACATGTATTAACATGCTTCAGACTGACATTAATTCAGGCTTGGATTTAATCAGTTCAAGCAGAGTAGTACAGTAGTTTGGAAGCATATGCCAGGTCAGTAAATATCATCTGATTATTAAACTACACACGTCTATAATCAATTTGCAAAGACGAATCATAAAAGACACAAAATATAAATAAAAATAAAAGACATACCCACAATAACAAGACAGCAAGGACACAAACCTAATGAGGAACCAAAACTTAAAAAGAGACAGAAACCTACATGTACATTATGCAATACATGGAGATGACATAGTGCATAAAGGAAATGAAGAAATGTGTTCTGGAAAATATTGAGATAGTTCAATAACCCTACATAAAAAACCGCAACATTAAAAACCACTCTCACAAAAACGCGACCACCAAAAGAGCAAGTAGTTAATAACAGCAAGGATAATAACACCGGCATTAATGAGTAGTCTTCAAAGCAGCAATCAATAAGCAATAATTACGACAATTGGTTATAATGAAAGTAGTGAATCGTTATAGCTATAGCTACCTGATTTACTCATTTATAAAAATGTTCTGTTAATGTTGAGTTAGTATACTGAAAATGCCTCTAGAATTTGTAAGTATACAGAAAATTCCTCTACAATTTGTAAAAAGTAAGAAGAGTTGCGATCTTCTTGTGGTGGAAGGTTTTACTTTTTGTACCGAGATAACTATTCAAGCAAATATACTTTGTAAATGCACAGAATACGATATGCATAAATGTTGATCATGGAAAAATGGAGACGTTGTTAACCTAGCTAGAGGTCTATATAGTAACAGATAGTGTGTAGTTACTGTATGGCATTGCCATCTCTGTATCTGTGTTTAGTATATATTCAATGTGTCAATTAAATTAAAATGTATTTGTGTACTCACTGTTTCTAATACTTGCTGTTTTTATAGTATTATCTACTAGGAATTGCTATCTGTGTTTTATACCATTATCTATATTAGGCTTGTTTGGAAATTATTGTTAAATAAATAAAGTTTAAATTTTATTACATCTCTTTTACTTTTCAGATCAATGGAAATCCCAAGATCAGGCTTGTCGCAGATTTCGAGGTTTATCTTACCCAGGCCCAGCTGTCTCAAGCCAATCATAAAGCCAGTGGTAATCCAAGGAAACTGGTTATTACTGTCCTGGATATTTTTTTCACAAGAGAGATGCTGGCACGCTCCAGTGCACTTGGTGCAAAGTGTGCACATAACAGAAAGGATGACAAAATGTCATTTCCTCTGCCAGCAACAGTTGTGTCTGCTGTGAAGCAATATGTTTTGCAAATTTACAAAAAGCCAAATGGTGAACCTTGCCTATCTGATGCCACGTTCAATGATGTCATAAATCAAAAATGTGCCACAGCAGGAAGGTCACTTAAGAGTCAATGAAAAAAGATTTTGTAGAGTGAAAATAATAATTCGAAATGGGTTTTGCAGACCAGTAAGAGAATATACATATTGTTTGATTTTTATAGTTTGGTTACTATTTTAATTCTTCATGCAGGTAGCTGTTTTCAAAATATGTGTACATTTGAAAATAAATCTACTTAAGAAATAGTTGAAATCTGTTCCAATTGTTTCATATTTATGTTACATATAACTTCTTTTCTAATGCAACTGCAACAATTTTATCATCACAAAGAGTAATACGTGTTCGTGAATGGTCTGTAAATAATGTCATTTTTGCATGAAACATTTTTACAGCAATGAACCTTGCATAAGCTTGCGCTGAATTTAATAGCTTGCAGAAGCGTGTTTTTTACTTGACTATGGCTTGCACAAGCTTGTATTTAGGCTTGCACTAGCTTGCAGCTGGCTTACAGCAAGCTTGCAATATTTCTTTTATGTGGTTTGTGCAAGCTTGCAATAAAGAACCCCGCAAGCTTGCCACAAGGTTCCAAATACTAGCTTGCGCGACAACAGTTTGAGCAAGCTTGCACGTGGAGCTTGCGATTTCGGTTTGGGTAGTAACAGATAGTGTAGTTACTGTATGGCATTGCTATCTCTGTATTTGTGTTTAGTATATATTCAATGTGTCAATTAAATTAAAATGTATTTGTGTACTCACTGTTTCTAATACTTGCTGTTTTTATACTATTATATACTAGGAATTGCTATCTGTGTTTTATACCATTATCTACTAGGAACTGCTATCTGTGTTTATTATGCATTCAGTACATCGATTAAATAAAATATTATTTGTCTACTAGCTGTTATTAATACTCGCTGTTTTATATCAACGCTATTAAGATGGTGACGGTTTTGTGAGTACGGTTTTTAAGGTCGCAGTTTTGCATGCGAGGTTATTAACTCCTTAACTATGACTGACGTGTATATCCGGTGCATACATGTGCCTTGCCTCCACAGTGACTGATAAATCCGCTTGTAAACTCAGCACTACTATCTGCCATAGCGGATATATCCACTTGCTGGTTATGTTCCCTATACCTCAATGATGGATAGATCTGCTCTGTATGTTCATGTTACAATCAGTCTTATTGGTCAATAATGGGAAGAAAAAAGGATATTTAACCAATCAAAATAGAGTTAACAAATGATTGTTATTACTAAATCTGGGGATTTTTTTCAATTTTGTACCACGAGTTAGTTACCGGTAATACATGCGTTTGTAGTTGACAGTGGAAACAATGACTTTTGATTACGCTTGTGATTTTTTATTACGCTAGTGATTCAGAATCCAAATTTTCAGGCTTTTTCTAGGACGAACTTGACTATGTTGAATTAGGAAGTGACGGCAGTGATATAATGAACCATCTTCTTTGTCAAGTCTGTCCGAAATTGAGACAGAATCTGATGATGAAGACAGCGAAGTGTGGACAAGAGAGTCCTCCGCTCCGAAAGTCACAGAGTTTACCGAAAGTGTCAGCCCAACTTTCATTTTAGACGAGGGGAAGAAAGAAATTGATTTTATCTTAAAATGTTTTTCCCTGGCGTTGATTGAAAGAATTGTGGCACAAACGAATGGCTATTCAGCACAATGTATGGAAGAAAAGCCTGATTCACTCTGGCAACCTATGACAATGGACAAAATGCTGGCTGTAAGGGTGCAAATTTCTGTCTATGTATTTTCGTAGAGCGCATTATTGCCATGATCAGTGTGGCAAGTAACAAGCAGATTTTACGAGGAAGGGTACCATATTAAATTGTTATACTGCGATGGTTTAAATGTCCCTGTTTGGGGCGCGATTGATTCTTAATTAAGCATTCGTTGGATAATGGTTGGACAGATGTATAAGGCAAGGTGAATTTGGGGTCTAGGTATCGAAAATGTCAAAGTTGAAAGGATGCCGAGACAATTTGTGAAACCAGTTGAGGTAGTGTTATCTTTTGAAATGTTCCAGAATCGGTTATGTAAATATCGCGCAAAATCTAGCAGGTTATGCTAACCATGATGGGCGTGTATTTATAAAAGGCGGTAGATACGTTTAATCCTGATTGGCTACGCTAAATAAGGGGTGTGTTTCCCAGACAAAATTTCATGTTTTAAGTATTCCACATTGCAAAATTTAGTCAGTCCAAGTTTTCTTGTGAAAGTCCGGGAGGTTCTTGACTCAGAGCAGAATAAGGTGAAATTCTCTCGTATAAACAAGTGTTCAAGGGACAGGTGTCTGGAAGTTGAGGGACAGATTCTGGCGGTAGAAGCAAGCAAGTCTCAAAAGCACAAGGTATTTGCATCCATCTCATGCAATTCGTTGATATCAATATAATTATTTGTTTGAATTTATTTGTTTAAATTCGTACATCGATTTTCTTGATATGAGTATAACTATTTGTTTGAATACATTTGTCTGAATTCGCACAACAATTTTCTTGATACGAGTTTAACGAATTATTTGAATTTGTTGTTTTGTTATAGTGATCATGTATTCTAAGAATGTCATGCATTACTTTATTTGATGAGTTGCAAGAATCTGTGTGAATTTACGTCTTAAATGATATGAATCATGTATGCTAAAGAGTTGAGTGAGTATTCACTACCACTAATGTAGTTAAGCCATGAAGTGAATTTCATTGATTCATCTGTATAATTAAGACGTGAACTGAAAAATTGAACGCCTGCCGGATGTCAATTATAGCCCTGGTAGTGCGAACAAACTGTTAATGTCTCATTGTGTTAGAGTGAGTTAGAGATGAAATAGCTCTTAGAAAGTACATTAATCTTCTGAAACTAGGTTTGTTTATCGTCTGTTAGGTTTGGCCTGAGAGGACCCGTTAGCCTTTGGTATCTGTTTGAATTCCGATAGGATGATATCTGACGTGACGAGAGTGGCTTAATGTTCTACTCTCAGAAGGAAATCTGACAGAATGTTTAGGTTACTTCTTTGTTTATTTTAAAAGGGAAAATAGCTCCACCACCCATCCATCGATACATATATATGTATCCACTTATGAGGAGAGAGAGATGAAGCATCCCATACCAAGTTTGACAACCAAAAGAGGCTGGATAAGAGAAAGAGAAAAGCTAAGGTGAGAACATCAACCCTGACCTGTCCGCAATGTGGAATTGGGAGTGACCAGCAATAACAAGGTTATGCAGGCATGCTGGGCAATTGATTCGATTTGTTCACTCGATTCCATGATGAACTAAGTCTATCGATATAAACAGATCAGCTAATTACATTTTTTGCTGAAATTTCGTAACTGATTTCTAAAAGAAGTGTATCTTTCAAATGTCATGCACAATTTTCATTTTGTTTTATGTAATTGATTAAATTGTTATATTTCACATACAGGGGGTTGTGTTATTCTATTCTATATCTCTGCTCAGATATCTATTTATCCCATCGATCAATTTCATATTTTATTTTATTATTTTCTTGATCCGGGCAATAACTCTGAGGTCGATCATCCTCTATATAACGATAACCAACCAAATCGTACACCTGATACAAGAGGTGCATAACACTGGCCTTTCGAGGCATACATTTGATTATGTCAATCCCCGCACTTCCAACCTATACCTTAGCTTGGCACTCCACATAACCCTTCCAGATACCAAGTATTCCCACAATTATGACCAGAGTACATTTTGAAAAGTTGTCAAAGTATTTTCATGTAAATGACACCAGGCAGAATCCACCAAGACACCAGCCTGGACATGACAAGTTGTGTCACACAAAACCCGTTATTGACAAAATTTCCAAAAACATGTCTCGTAAATTACAAGGGTGGTAAAGAGCAGAGTGTGGATCAAGGGATGGTTTTATATAAAGGTAGATTATCCTTCAAGTAATATTTGCCTGCCAAACCAAATAAGTTTGGAATGAAAGTTTGGAAACGGGCAGACCCACACAATGGTTACGTGCATGAGTTCCAGGTGTACACAGGAAGAGAAGAAGGCCAGGTTGGATGCACAAAAGAAAATGGCCTTGGTGCCCATGTTGTAACCGATCTGACTGTGAAAATATGTGGGAAATCACATAGAGTTTACATGGACAATTTTCCAGTCTGGCACTGTTTGAATCACTAAGGAAAGAACAAATTTATTGCCTCAATACAGTGCAAGCAAATAAAAAGGGAATGCCAGAGGCAATAAAATTTCCCAAATTAAAGAACAGGGGTGACAGAGTCCTGATGACAAAAGGAAGTCTATGTGCTGTAGCGTTGAAGAACAAAAAAATTGTCCATTATCTCTCAACAAGTTGTAATCCAAGTGAGAGCAAGATGGTGCATAGAAGGCAAAAAAATGGAACCTACCAGGAAGTGCCAGCTCTGAAGATTTGGAACTCTACAATAAATACATGTTTGGGGTTGACCTGGCAGACCAGAAAAGGATGCAGTACTCCACCTGCTGCAAAGCTACTTAATGGTGGCAGAGATCTCGGAAACGCTTAATTACGCGTATTTCGACGCAAACTTTTGGTCCGGGACGCAGAAAATCGCCCATGCACGAGTCCTCCGTACGCACGTTTTTGTTTTTTTTTTTTTTCTGTGAAAAATGAGGCAATGCTTTTATTTGAGGTGTTTTTTGCTGACTTTTTTTGAGCAAAGGTCATCGGCTTACTTTGATGATGGTTCGTTTGTTATTGAAGGCGCCGCTAAAGGCTCCAGTTGAAGGGTCAAACAAATACCTGTTTGTTATTGCTGCGGCAACTTCAGATAATTGTAGAACATTGAAACAGATTTGTTTTATTTGTTTAGTATATATCAGTGCTTCAAAGGTAATCAGTTCTCTTTGAAGTGTCAGCAAACGTATTTTTTCTTCTTCCATCCGGTATTTGTTTTTAAATTAGTGTCATCTGCTTGACTGTACTCATTTTACGTTTCCGCCTTCTGCGGATTCGGATTTTAACTAGTCAGTTGTATAAAGTAATAAGGCCAGATATCATCATTAGCGGATTATGATATAACAGTGCACTGTTAGGGTGGTTTGTCAGTATGAGACAAGGACTTGTTATTTTAACAATATATTCCAGTACATTGTTTCCTGTCATGGTGCCTTTGATTTTCTCTACTCCAAACGCAAGACTGTATATACGGTTTTTATCAGCCAAAATTGGTGTCGCCACACATATATCACCAGATGGTATATTTTGTCACCAAAACGGAAAACAGAATCGCAGTTTGCTACATCAGCGAAGCCCCGTGATCCTGTAATTGATTTCATTTCCGATTGTAGCTGTATAAATATTGCATGCGAACTCGAAACCAAGACACATCGAGACTTGAACAAAATGCCATTTGCAAATCTAGACAAGTATTTTGGGGTTAAACGAAAAAATGATGAAGATTTAAATGAGATTCAGAACTGTGCTAAAGTTGCTAGAACTGACAGTTCGGATGCGACACTATCCAAGTGTAAGAAAGTACGTGATGCCTGCCTTAGTGTTTGGAGTCAAAACTTTCCTTGGATTGACAAAATTGATTATGATGGACAAACAAGAGCTATATGTCATTGGTGTAAAGAATGTGGGAAAGTAAACTCTATGGCAACAACCGGTTCTTCAAATTTGCAAAGTTCAACATTTTCTAGGCATGAGACATCTAGAGACCACCTACTTGCTGCTGAGGCTCATCATGCAAAACAACGCAAAGCAACTGTTCAACATGTAAGTAATATTTTTGTCTCTATCTGTCGAGCTTTCCTAACTATTACAAGTATTAAAACTACTGTTTTTTAAGGGGTATATGTGTGCATTTGCATTTTAAACCGCACCATGACCAATGCCCTCCGACTTCATTGAAATGTAAGTAATAATTGCTGGATCTTGTAATATGTCAAGTCAGTCATTAATTCATTTTTTGACTACTTTTATTCATTACAATTAATTTTTAAAAAACTTAAAATTATGCAAATATTATATACTAAATAATTAATGTAATAGGCAAAATTATTTTTCAAAAAATTAATATTCTTAGGAACATCATGTTGTAATGAGCATACTATATTTTTTTAAAATATTGGTTCCAATAAAATATTTATATTAATTGTTAAAAAAAATAATTACATAATTTAATATTTACGATTTTAGCTTGTTGAAGATCAGAAGCAACAGAAGTTAGAAGGTGATTGTGACAGCACAAAAGAGGCACAATTCAACACCTTTTATTACATTGTGAAAGAGGGTCAGCCACTGAATCAGTACAACAAAGTGATCGCTCTCCAAATCAAGAACAAATGTCCAGACCTTCAAGAGCACAAGAAATTGTACACAAGTGAAGAAATAAAGATGGACATGTTGGAGGCCATAAACTCTACTTTAGAAGAAGTAGTAGACACCAACATGAATAATTCAGAATTTTTGGGACTTATTATTGATGAAAGTACAGATGTGACTGTCCATAAAAAGCTCAATGTTTATGTGAAGTGTCTGAGTAGTAATAATACGTCGGTGATACATTTTGTGGATTGTATCAGTGTTATAGATGGAAAAGCTGCAACAATCGTTTCTGAAGTAGTGAAGTTGTTTGAGAGAAAGAAAATCCCTCTCAACAAGGTGATGACATTAGCTAGTGATGGTGCAGCTGTTATGACTGGTAGACTCAATGGTGTTGGTGCTATACTAAAAAAGTATCACTCCAAGCATCTAATGCAGATACACTGTGTTGCTCATAAGCTTGCACTTGCTGCAGGCCATGCATGTAGGGACATTACACTGTTTAACGAATACCAGCACACTCTGAAGATGGTGTATAGGTACTTCAGCAATTCTGCAGTACGATATAACATCACAACAGAAAAATACACAATACCCGAACTAGGACTACACTGTGATCTGGAAATCCAAGTGATAAAAACACAAGTCCAGAATCACCAAATGATTATTGTTAACCTATATGAAATGTGCGAGAAAAACAACTTCACTCTGGAAGAAATAAACAAACTAACAACAGATTTAGGTGCATGGACTATAATATGTGGGGACTTTAATGCCCACAATGAAATATGGGGAAGCAAGAAGATCAACAATAGAGGCAACATGGAAGAAAAATGGGCCAAAAAATGTAACCTGGTTATCCTAAATAATGGCTCCGATACCCGAATTGACCCAATAACAGGCCACACCACCGCTATAGACCTCACACTATGCACGCCGAAAATAGCAGAAATAGCCGAGTGGCAAGTCGACAACACAGACACACTAGGAAGTGACCACTTGCCCATAAAAATTGAAATACAAATAAAAACTCCCCAAATAGACACGACACCACCGGCAAGATGGAAATATGACCAAGCTAATTGGGAAAAATTCAAACAAATAGGGAAAACAATCAATCTCACCGATATATATAAACCGGATATAGACACCTTCAATGATAACCTGATTGAAATAATTAAAACAATAGCAACCGCCACAATACCCATAACACAAAGCAATACAAATAAACCTAAAATCCCATGGTGGAATAAAGACTGCCAGATAGCGATCAAGGACAAAAAAAAAGCCCTGAACAAATTCAGAAGAACAAAATCAGCCATGGATTTCGCAGATTATAAAGAAAAGGAAAAAAACGCTAAAAACATCATCTTTACAGCAAAACAAAAATCCTGGAGGGACTACTACTCCAAATTAGATATTCGCACGAAATCAAAACAAGTATGGCAACAGATAAAAAAAATGAGAGGAAAAAACAAATCATTTACCCCCAACATACCCGGGAATAACAATAAAAGTAAAGCAGAGACATTCGCACATTTTTTTTCCAACATAAGTAGCAATGATAACCTGAGCAAAAACTTTAAAAAACATAAAATCGAATTCGAAAACCAACATAACCTCAGTAACAACGGGGATACAGACAATACCAACCCCCTAAATATACCATTTGTAAAAGCAGAATGGACCAAGGCCCTACAGGGGAAAAAAACCACATCCCCTCGGATATGAAATTTAAAAAAATCTCCCAAATAATCTCATAACAGCGGTACTTGAATTGCTTAACAAAATTTGGGACACAGGAAAAATCCTGACAAGATGGAAAAAAGCGGTAGTCATTCCAATCCTTAAACCTAGAAAAGCAAACAACGACGTAAAATCCTATAGGCCGATATCATTAACAAATAACCTGTGTAAACTAATGGAAATGATGATAAACAATAGGCTAAAATACTTTCTAGAAAGCAAAGGATTAATATCACATACACAAAGCGGGTTCCGCAACAACCGCTGCACAATAGACCAACTAATTCGACTGGAATCCGCCATTAAACTAGCCTTCGCACATAAAAAAAACCCAATCAAGATATGTCACAGCAATATTTCTAGACCTAGAGAAAGCATATGACCTAATGTGGACAAAAGGGCTGATTTACAAACTAAAACAGTATAACATAACTGGCAATATGTACATATGGATAGCTAATTTCGTAGCTGATAAGAAGATCCAAGTCCGAGTCGGAAAAGAATATTCAGAACAATACGTGCTTGAAAATGGAACACCCCAAGGTAGTGTCATCAGCCCTACACTATTCAACATAATGATAAACGACTTGGAAAAATCTGTTGATCCAAAAGAACTCGATCTGTCACAAGTTGCAGACGACAGCGGAATATGGAAAGCAGGAAACCCAAAAAACCAGGCAATAATTAAAAAAATTAAAGGTTAAACAAAATAGGGGAATGGGCTGACAAATGGGGATTTAAACTCTCACCACAAAAAACAGCAGGAGTGGTATTCCGCACAAGAGGTCAAAACCACCCACCCCACCCAAAACTTTTCCTTAACGGGATACAAATTAAATTCGAAAAACAGGTTACATTCCTTGGTATGATATTAGATGAAGAACTCACCTGGAAAACCCACATCAAAGAACTCATAAAACGATGTAACCAAGATATAAACCTAATTCGCAACCTTAGGGGAGCAAACTGGGGAGCTAACCAAAAAACGCTCGTAACACTCTATAGGGCCCTAATACAAGCCAAAATTGACTATGGCTGCCAAGTTTACGGGTCCGCAAGTGACGCATTACTGACCCAATTAGACACAATTCTGTCAAAGGCACTTCGGGCGTGTACAGGAGTACTAAAAAGCACATCCATTGACGAAATCCTAGTACTGACAGGAGAACCCCCACTACACCTCAGACGTAAGGAAATGATGCTCAGATACTTAACCCGAATATCAATACACGGAACCAATCACCTAACAATGCAGGCACTAAAAAAATGTGATAGGCCCTATAGCAAAAGAATGAAAAAAAAAGTACCTAGCGGCAAAATCATAGCAGAGTTAAAGATCGCACTAAAAATACCAGACATCACCCCAGAAAAAATAAAATATTACCCAGACCCACCATGGACATGTCCTACCCCCCAAGTTGACTTCAGCCTGAAGAAAATAGTGACCAAAGAAATAGACCCGATAGGAATAAGAGCCTCAATACTCTGCTACATCAAAAACAAGTATGAGGACTTCACACAAATATATACAGACGGATCTAAAACAAAAAACCCAAATAAAACAGCGGCAGGAGTAGTCATTCCTCAGTTAAATATATCATTCGGAACAAGACTACTAGACGATTGTGCAATATACACGGTAGAATTCATGGCGCTAATAGCTGCCCTCAAATTCATCAAAACATACCCCATAAATAAAGCGGTAATCCTAAGCGATTCGTACAGTGCCCTGCAATCATTGGCAACTGACCGGTCAAAAAGTAGACCCAATATGGTAAAACACGCCAGATACATACTCAAACAAATAGAGCAAAATAATAAAATAGTCGAGTTCGTATGGGTCCCCTCACACATCCTAATTCCGGGCAACGAACAAGCAGACATAGAGGCGAAAAATAACATCAATGACCCAACGTGCAAACACATCGCCTATAGTACAACGGAAATAAACAGCATCATCCGCAAAAAAATCAACGCAAAATGGCAGGAATCGTGGGACAAATCAGCAAAGGGAAGAACACTATATCAAATTTTTTTAAAAATAAATCGAAACATCAAGTACCCTAAATTCAAAAACCCATATGATTAACTATTATAAATAGAATACAAACAGGCAAAACACTATTGGCAGGATGCGCAGGAAAATACATAAAAAAACAAACAAGTACAAACTGCCCCCACTGCACATCCCCAGAAACACTAGATCATGTGATAAATACATGCCCCAGCTACAATCAAGAAAGATCGGAACTGCAAAATCGACAAAACCTAATTGGGGGAAAAAGTACATATCCAGAATTATTTCAAAAAAAAAAAAGAAATATAGGAACTACGTACAATAACATAATAACATACATCAATAATATAGGGAAAAGAGGGCAAATATAAAATGCAAAGAGGGGAAGATGAGGAAAAAGGGGGAAAAAAGGGGGAGGGGATGGTAAAATCAGTCCCGCCAAGGTGGAAACTGGTACTTAAAAAAGATGCCAGCCCGCTCCCCCGGAAAAAAAAAAAACATGAGCGGGAGAGGAAACCTAGGTATGTTGCCACCCTTAAGGTGCACGATACGCGTAAGCGAACCTAGAAAAGCCGCTCACTGCAAGTGTTAAAAAAAAAAAAAAGGGGAAAAAAAAAAACAACAAACAGTTAGGAAACATAAAGAAATAGGTATATCCACATAAAGGGGAAAAAAAGGGGGGAAGGGAGAAAAAAAAAAAAAATTTATATAATAATAAATCAGACAACATACAAACTTTATTAATTATTAGTAAGTGTCTGCACATTTTAACCAACGTGTTTTGTGAGATTTTACACCAGCTTACAAACAGGTGCTAGGAATCATACTAGCATCGCCTGGGCAGAATCCTTACATATCTCAAGCATGCTGAGATCACTGAGAGATTTTCTGCCAATAAAAGCACTGATGCCTGGATAATACAGGTATCAGGGTGAAATCCTTACATTAACAACAAAAAATTCAAATGTCCGGCAAAACAAAATCACCGAGCGTACCATTGTTTAATTTAAAAAAAGAGAAAGAGAGGAAGAAGGAAGGAAGAGAAAAAAAGGGCATCTAAATAGTACAGACTAGACATGTGCAAGCAAATATCCACTCACAATTACCACACTCCATTATATAAACCAAATAAAAACAAACCAGTCGGAAAGGAACAAAATCAAAATGCAGCAATCAAAAAGGGTCCACAGAAAATTAATCGACAGAGATATCAAGCATGCTACACCACCAACCCACATAGGAAAATAAATAACAGGCAAAAATAGCACAGTTAGGGAATTCAAATGACAATTTAATGAAATCCAATCCTTCCTATACTACTCAGAGCCGGGGGTGTCAGTCGCAATCAAGGGGTCATTACCCAACTCTAGTCTAAACATCACGGACATGAAAGAAACAGAAACCAGGGAGCCCACTCCAAACCCCATGACATCCACTCAAAACTCCATCCTTACGGCCTCAGAATCGGACCCTGAGATAAACATCAATAGGAACCATCGCACAGTCGATTCTTATGACCGGGATGATGACCGTACCCATGCACGAACAGATAACCATTACCAATGATTGTAACCCAATTAGCAGGGCGGAAGGGGGGAACCAGGATGCACAACATGTTACAGAACCAACAAAATCTCCGATTTACAAAAAGTGTATGAATTATTAATAATAGTCTGCGCATTTGAACCAACGTGTTTTGTGAGATTTTACACCAGCTTACAACCAGGTGCTAGGAATCATACTAGCATCACCTGGGCAGAATCCTTACATATCTCAAGCACGCTGAGATCACTGCGTGATTTTCTGCCAATAAAAGCACTGACGCCTGGATAATACAGGCATATCAGGGTGAAATCCTTACATCAACAAAAACAATTCAAATGTCAGGCAAAACAAAATCACCGTGCGCACCAAAAAACAAAAAAACAACAGCATCCAAATAGTACAGACTCTACATGTGCAAGCAAATCAAAAGAAAAGATAAAAAGACTCAAAAAGATCAACAACTTCTGCACAAAAAGACAAACAGGACTAGTCAAAGAAAAAAAAAAAAAAAAAAACAAACCAAAACAAACAAATCCTCGCAGAAAGTAATAACATCCCCCGCCCACACAAAACCTAACTGCACTAAGGCGCACAAAAAGTCAAGAAGTAGCCCCACTAAACATAGATTCCTGTGTTTTTTGTTTTCTTTTTAAATAATAAAACACTAGCGGGATGGAGGAGAAGGACATATTCCCTCTTAAAGGGAGTACCTTTACGGAGCTGGACCCTCTATCCCTGAAAAGTGTAAAACAGAACAAAATAACTTAAAAAGAACCCTTCAGACCATAAAAAAATATACACAATAATTAATATTGCAAAAGATGCAAAACTACAATCCGAAAAACAAGGTATTCTAAGAAAAAAAAAAATTTTCAAAATACATACTGTACAATAAATTTTTAAAATATTAATCACAGAAAATTTCAAAACCACGCGTTTTCACTATACTATCAAGTATAAAAAACCAGCGGGAAGAGGCAAAGGACAAATTCCCTCTTATAGGGAGTACCTATCAGGAGCCAGACCCTTCAACCAAAAGCGCCAGAAATTCTGGCGGCTATAGCCGTCAAAACAAATAACTTAAACAATATCCAATCCATGACAAATGCTGGATGGGGAATTTTTCTAATCTACTCCAAAGGGAAAGAGGGGGCCCTAACAGAGGGAACCTTCTACATAGGAGACAAAAAAGCCAGGATAATAAAAGCCCCAGCAATCACACGCCTGGTCCAAAAAAAGTACAAGAATTCCTATAGAGCTCCCAGATACAGTAGTCACCAATGAATTTGAACTCAGAACTGGGGTGACGCCATACTCTATAAAGTGGGAGACGTATAGAGGATACCCCAATATCTACACAGGAAAAAGAATCGTCCAGATAGATGCAAAAGACGTAGACAAGGTCAAGGAACTTTTTAAGATTCGAGGTTTTACGGTGTAAACTTGGTATCATGGATGTGAGAAAAGCCGTACATGCGCAACATGCGGCATCAAGGGTCATGCAGTAAGAGACTGCCAAAAAGGAATACGTCCCAAGAAGACAAAGGGAGACAACCTATGCACAAGTAGTTGCTGAAAAAACAAAGCCACAAGAAGAAATAGATCATGAAGAGTATGAAGAAGAAACAAACACAAAAATCATACAAGATAAAGAACAAAGCCCCATTGTAGGACCAATTAGCTCAGACGAAGAAACAACAACATATGAATACTCAGGAGAAGAAACCGAAGTAGAGATGGATATAGAAACAAACCAAAAAAAGAGAAAAAAGGAAGAGCAAAACTCCTACACACAACAAACAACACTAACTGATCCAAGAACACCTTCGCCACAACCCCTAAAAAGAAGGAGTATGGATACAGTTGCACACAAACAGATGTTAAAAGAAATTCCCAATCAAGTCAGAGGAATCCCAAGCTTGACTAAGAAACAACTATACCCAACACAATCACAACAACAATCTAATGAACAACCAACACATAAACTAACAGAACAACCAACACAACAACAACCACAAAACTTGGCTGAACAACCAATGGAACAACAGACAGAAGAAGAAACCGAACAACCCACACAAACAATGGAACAACCAACAACAGAACCAATCAAACATATAACACAACAACACCAAATTGAACAATCAACAATAAAATCTGACGAACAAACAACACAGGAACAAGTCACCCAAATACAAACTCAACAACCAACTGAACAACCACAAAAACAATTATCGCAACCAATGCAACCCAAATCAACAAAATCCAAAAGTCAAAACAAAACACAACCAAAAAACCAAACACCAAAAAACTACATAAAAAACCCATCAAAACAACAACAACAACAAAAACTAAAACACAAATAATCACACAATAAGACTCAACATAAAACAAAATTTATAAGATAAAAAACCAAAAAAACCTAACTCAATAGAAATGGATACTCTAAAGATAGTCTCAACAAATATAAATGGAATAAATATCCAAAAAGCAAATGACCTAATAAATTTAGGCAAGGAATATGACATTACTTTACTATAAGAAATACACAATGTAGAAAACCGAATACTCACACACATAGAAGACATACTTGAAGCAATTTTTATACACAAACAAGATACAAAAAATAAAAGCTCTGGAGTAGGAATTATAATTAGGAAAAAAGCTCTAAACATGAACTGGAGTTTAATACCAGTTCCAGACTATTTTCAAGGCAGATTAATACACATCAATATTAATAAACTTAATGTTTTGAATGTATATGTCCCAGTAAGAGACACTCACAAAAGACCATTCCTAAAAAACCTCACAGAACACATAAAATTATACAGCACAGAAAAAACACCTTATATTACATTGCAAGAAAATGGAAAAAGAAAGAAATGATACCCTCAAACAAATTGGGCAGGAACATGATACAATATTAAATAAAACACATACCTTATTGTACTCAGAAAATATCAAAACAAAAGAAAAATACCAAAAATTAACAAAATATATAAACCTCATTATAGAGGCAAGACAGAAAAACATATGGACAGAAAACAAATGAGTATGCATCAAAAGTAAAAAGCAATGACTTTGTGGGGCAATACTATATGGCGCCACGCGAAATAGTCAGGCCCACATAAGAGCCAATGAAAATTTGAACATACTCAACACATTACATCATACAACAAAAACACAAAAAAAAACCCAAAAAACAGACCCCCCCCCTTTTCTCTTTCTCTTTCTCATACTAATAATAACAACAATAATCATAATCACAACAAAAACTTGTAAAAAATATTTTTATAGATAATAAAACACTAGCGGAATGAGGGCGAAGGACAAATTCCCTCTTAAAGGGAGTACCTTTAAGGAGCTGGACCCCTCATCCCTGAAAAGTGTAAAATAAAACAGTAGAAATATATACAAAAATACCTTTCAGCAATAATAATAAATAACGAACAGAGAAAACACAAAAAACTCACATTGTATTTAAAAATAAAGTATACTCTAAAAGAAACTTTTAAAATTTTCAAAATCGAGAAAAAATCGACTAAAATAACAATGCTCAAAGCCGGAATCACCCTAAAAGATATTCAGAGTCTGTATAGAGAGGGCGAGAACAGCCCCTGGAACGCAGTGCTCCATGACGAGGAGAAAGCCCGCAGCACCAGGGGAGATGGCATCAAGTACTTGCCACGTCTTACCGTAGATCTTCGTATCCACTGGCTACCCCTATATGTCAACGACCAACTTCTAGTAGATCTATTATCAGTATATGGAACGGTTTTGGAGGTCTGGAAGGACAAAACCGCCATGACAAAAGACATTAGTGTGGAAAATGGGGCACGTGTAGTGACATTGGAAACGACAGAAATGAAGGCCAAGGATATACCTCACATTATCTCTCTAGGAAAATGTGGCTTCCTGATAACGATGAGAGGCCGCCCACCCCTCTGCCTCAAATGTCGGGAGAGCGGGTATCTGCGAAAGGACTGCCCCACTAAGGTGGCACCAAAGCCACCCCCTGCATCCAAGGCAGCCACATACACGAATGTGACGTCGGGTGTGGTGACCAAACCCATCCACCCCGCAAAGAAAACTACTGAAACTACTGAAATAGTGCCGCCAGCAGAGGAGATCACCACCCCACCGGCTCTGACACCAACTGTCGACATACCCACCGCCACCCCCCAATCAGTAGACTCACTTGAAACCGCACCTGACTCGCCTACCATAACCCCAGAGACCACAGGGGACGACCACCCCGAGGAATCGATGGAGGTCATGGAACCAACTGACAAGAGGCAACTCTTCGATCTGGAGGAATTCACCTATCAAGATACCACAAAAAAATGACCCAAAACAGGAAATGGAACACGCAAAAACAACAACAACAAAATCTAAGGAACATACCACCTGTGGTGTATTTCAATTCCTACCCTTGACTGACCCTGGACTATGAACATGGAATATGGACTGGAAACCAAATTGGACTATCCAACGGACTATGCACAAGAACACTGGACTTTCATTTTCGGGCGCAAGCCTGTTTCTCATAAATAGTAATACCGCAGGTATGACCTGCCGGACTTGTACCACACTCAAAGTAAACAGGTCTGTTTTTTCGTATAATCTACCCTTTCAAACTTATGTATCTTTACTCTCCTCCTCTCTTCCTCATCCATTTATACTCTCACACAACTCCCTCTCCCTCGTCCCGAAAAATTGTGAGACTTTTGTCTCAATAATATATATTACATTCGTTTCGTTAATACATGTCACAATAACTCAAAAAATGGCTACAACAATCAACATACTCTCTTTAAATTGCAACGGGCTACGAATGAACACATATAGAAAATTACATGAAATCGAACGCTTAGTTACATCCCTTCATATTGATATACTACTCTTACAAGAAACCCACATTAACAACAAATCTTCAGCCAATGATATTCAGACAAAATTACGATGTCATAACGCTATTTGGAGTTTTGGTTCAAATCGATCATGTGGAGTAACGGTACTAATTTTCAATCCTCACATCGAAATCTCGAAATTTGACACCGATTTTGAAGGTAGACTCATTTGCGCAGACCTCAGCGTTAATAGTTTACCGTACTGTATTATCAATATATATGCTCCAACATCAGATTCCGACAAAAACGAATTTTTCAATACTCTATACCCCTATTTAGCAGGGCAACATAACATCATTCTGGCTGGGGATTTCAACTGCGTTTTGAACTCCAAATTAGACAAAATAGGTTCGATACACCAATACAGTGATTTAGCGATTAGGAATCTCAAAAGTATAACATCTGAATTCCACCTCACTGATACTTTTCGCAAACTATACCCCCTATCCAAAATATATACATGGTACAAATTCACTACCGATCCATCCACTGCTACACTAGCGAGCAGGATAGATCGAATATATGTCTCAAAGAATATACAAGCGTTCATTGAAGACGCACAAATCGTAAACTTCTCGCAATCAGATCACGACGCGGTTTTCCTATCCCTGTCATGTAATTCATCCATATGTTTCGGTAAGGGATATTGGAAATGCAACAATTCACTCTTGCAACATCCTGCCTTGCACGCACTCATCACGGATGCCTGCAAGAGAGAATTACGCAATCAAAATTTTGCCTTGGAATTTTGGGATGGCCTAAAAGCCATCCTTAAAGAAACACTCATCCAATACTCAAGAGACCTATCAAAAATTAAATATTCGGAAATAAAAACTTTAAAAAAAGAGTATCACTCTTTGAGACATGAATATGATCAACACATTAGATCGGAATCTTTGGAAAAACTACAAGAAATATCTATTAGAATAAAGGAAGTACAAAACGACCACTACCAGGGATCAATTATTAGAAGTAAAGCCAAAATTTTAGAAAACAATGAAAAACCTACTAAATTCTTTTTTCAAGCAGAAAATAAACGAGGTGAAAAAAAGTGTATCAATGAGGTTGAATACAACAATATCTCATACACGTCTAGTCCGGATATTCTAGAATGCTTTCAAGAATTTTATACTGATTTATACACAGAGGAACCCATCGATGAAACTCTATTCGATGAGTTCCTCAAGGACCTCCCAGTTTTAACTAATGAAGATAATCAATCCCTTGTAGGGCCCATCACTAAAGATGAGGTCTGGAAATCGATTAACAACATGGAAAATAATAAATCACCGGGACCTGATATTTGTATTGGTCACAGAGGTACTGTAAGACATCTGGGGCCAAAATAAATATTTCCAAATCAAATGGCATCTCCATGGGCAAATGGAAAAACCGTAGCGATCACCCTTTCGGCATATCGTGGATTGACCACCAAAAAATAGTGGGTTTTCTTTTCGGAACAAATTTAAAAAATGATGACAAATGGTACAAAAATATTAAAAAGATCCAAAACACCCTCCATCTATGGAAAAGTCGAAAATTATCCCTCGCATCTAAATCCCTTATTGTGAATTGTTTAATATACAGCAAATTATGGTACACCGCAACAGTTCTGGATTTACCCAAACATTACACCACACTGATAAACAGAAACATTTTCACCTTCTTATAGGGTGGTTTAAATATCACCAATATAATATGCAAAATACGAGCGCTGAGAATTCAACATATTCAAAAATTACTGAATGACGAATACCACGCCAAATGGAAATTTTTCGCCAGATATTGGATTGGACTGCAATTACGCCTTTTTAATCCCCAACTCGGATTGAACAAATACACACATACCCTACACGTCCCGAAATTTTACGAAAACTCCTTGAAAATCTTTAAAGAATTCACTAAAAACAACCCACGTATTACTTTCAACCAAGTCACTACCAATACTTTTTACCAACTAGAACTGAAAAAATTTAGTATGGAACCCAAGGTCAAACGTATATATGACATAGATTTCTCCAACGTATGGGAAAACTTAAACAATAAATTTATGGACCCTCTTACCAGAGATGTGAGTTTTAAAATTATACATGACATATTACCGGTGAATTACAATATGTTCCTTAAAAGAATCACCAAATCTAAATTATGCACCTTCTGCGGTGGCATCGAAACAGTAGACCACCTACTATTCGAGTGTAAAGTAATACTACCTTTACAACACATGGTGATTAAGTGGATTAAGAACTTATCCACCAACACTTTTAACACCTTTTACACCTTTCTCAAATTCGGCCTTCTTCCAAAAGAAGCCACATTCCAAAAAACCTGAAATTAAAAACTTACGTATTTTAATAGCATCAGAGTACAAATACGTCATATGGTTCAAACGTATCCGATCATATTATCACAAAGAAATTGTCACTAATAACACGCTGTTATCCTTTTTTATGGCAAAACTAAAATGTAGAATTAGAGCAGATTTTCATAGATTCAAATTAGCAGACTTTATAGATAATGGGTCTCTGCTGGTTTATTCTGCTCCGTACAAAATTTCCAATTACAAATTGACTTTAAGATGCAATAAACAAAACCCCACTGGGACAGGCATAAAGCCAAATCGTAACATATCCCCGTCTGATTTGTTTTATACTGCCAGTTAACGAGCAGTGGAATACCGGCGTGAGCCAGTTAAGAAGGGAGAAGAAAACACCTCCCGGCGCTTTGAAATGACACGGCTGACCGGACAGCCTCCCTTAAACATACAACAGCTGTTTTCACCAAATGATTTTCCCCCTCTACAATCCTCCTCTAACAAAATTTGCTTCCCAATATAACACTGTTTTTATCATACACTTGTATAATTTTGATATGTGTATATGGAGCATTGTATAAACACAATCGCTTTACGAACTCTTATGTCCATATGTATCAACACTGTAATCAGACATGATGATGTTACAAGGATTGTGTTATTAAAGTTTTCAAAAAAAGTATGTATGTATAACTATGTTTACATGTATAAACTAGGGAAAAACCACAAAGGTGAATAACCTTGTGTTTTATTACAGATGAATGCACACTTGTAGTAAAGTAATCTCACTTAAGTCTTATGTAAGGTATGATCTGGGATCATACCTATGTACCATATTGCATCTTACAAGAGCACGCCACCACACGTGAACAATTTGATAGATATATATATGGGTGTGTATGTGTATGCATGTATGTAGATGTATGTGTGTGTGTATATATATATGTATGTATATCTATATTTACGTGTATATTGACTTTGTCACAGAATTTATACACACTTTGTAGGTAATGTCATATTATTGAAATGGTAATAAAAAATATTATCTCTTGTCAACCCATGTACCATACTGTAACCGATGCGTGCACGCCTGCACATGTGAAATATGTGATAAATATATATATTGAATAAAAATCTATGAAAATCAAAAAACAAATAGCGCTAGTGATGGAAATAATACCAGAATACGCACTGAATGCCCTGAAGGGCCTTGGCCTTTCACTGGCTACAGGCTGGAGCTTAAGAGCTCAGGAGAAAAGAACAACTCTTCTCCTAATCTGGGAAGACAAAAGAAGTTTTTACGAAGACAGAACCCCAATGGATTGGAGAAAAAGAGGACCAGGGAGAGGACAACCGCAGCCTCAACAGAGGGAGCGACGAGCGCAGACCCAACAGAGTGCTAGCGGCCCTGTCACGGAACTCCAAACAGCAACACCAGCGCTGACCACTCCACCCCCAGCAGCAGCAGCTGTAGCTGGGACAAGAGGGGAAAAACCAAAAGAGAAAAACACTCGAGAGGGGACCATCATGCAGGAAGCGAGGGGGAAAAAAACTCCCCCACTTGCGCCTCAAGCCTCATCCACGCCTATATCGGCTGTAAACAAACCGGCCAAAACATCGGAAAAACAGGTAGAGGCGGAAGTGTGGAAGTTACCCCCACCCACCCCGAAACCGATCCCACCGCCGGAAATGAGTGAAGTCCAGTTAGAACGTCAGGCGCTGCAATATCTGCGCGAAAAGTCGTGCGCAATGGGGGTAAACGATGTATGGCTCCTTAAGGAGAGAGCCCAGAAATTTATTGAGGATCTCAGGGAGGTCTTTACAACCTGAATAAATGAGACAAAAGGGAAACAACAATCAAAGTCTAGCAAAACCCGGGCCAGAAAAGCAGCATCAGCTTTACAACAATGGGGGACGAAGTTTTATGACTGCCCGCTACCACTAGCAGCCTTCATCGGCAACCACCCGATAATGTATCACCGGATCGTGAACCCAGGTATTGACTACCACGTACCCTAGGAACATTATGATATGGCAGACATTATCGACCCCAACTGTCCGAAGGAGCGCACTAGACAAAAGTTCACACAGGGAATGCCAGACAACCTGAAGAAGCATTTCCTGCAGCTGCTCATCACTACACCCCCCAGCCCTTCTAAGGGCTAAAAGAGTGCCTCATTTGCCTAAATCAATGGGGTTTTCAATTTGGTATTTTTGAAAACCCCTTTTGATCATACTCTTTAAAAACACAAATTTGATCAATTTCGAACCACCGTCTAAAAATTATTACTCAAAATTGAAGTGTGCGTGATACGAAAATGAGACGAGTAATTTTTACTCAAAGATTGGTATTGTTTTTGGAAAATAACATGTACACTTTGTACACAAAATTTTTACAAAACTGGAATAAGCGAGTTAAATAAAAAAATTCTTTGTAACTTGAAGCATTGTCATAATTGAACAAGTGACTACCACTTTATTGGCATTAGGGACAGCCCGACTTAGTTAACTGGGCAGAATTTGACCTTGTACGATCCTGGTGTTTCTTCCGTTCCGCTTCGCGTCTCCCTTGCCGAGCCCAAGCCACCTGCCACGTTCCAGACACTGAAAAATAGCATGCTGTGCATGCATTGCATCGAAACCTGAAAACATTGAGGGTCTAATCCTATGTACAGGTTGAAAGTGCATTTACACACCCTCCCACATCGCGCCTACAATGATCCCCCATAGTGGGGCAACCATGCAGCGATGGAGTGGTGTGTAATAATTAATGCGCAGGTGAATTTGCTTGCAAGTCACCTGACGAACCCCAGGCTGGTGCTTCATTGCACTAGTTTGGGGGAAATTAAATAGTGCGCTGTGCGCATATGTTAAATACTCGTACATGGCCGTAGGGCCGCACACGAGGATAATTAAATATCATCATCAGGCAAAAGATTGGTCGCACGCGAGTTTAATCCAAATAAGTAAGTAAGGCAGGAAGCAAAGGCGCCAAGCCGCAGGTTCAAAGGGCACCAAAAATTGGTAGTTCCCACGCTGACCATGCCTGTTTCTGGTGCGTGAGTATAATCTCACACACACAAACATGACTCATATTTAGACAAATAAACCAAATTAGCACAATTGTTTTAGAAAATAAAACCAAATTAAAGTATTCATTTTAAATAATTTTTAATTTTTTTTACTCACGTTTGCATAAATATTAGAGACATTATAGCCCTTCTCAGGGCTCTTTAAGTAATATCTCAACAAATATTAGAGACATTATAGCCCTTCTTAGGGCTTTTTAAGTCAAATAATATCTCAATATTTCAACTTTATTTTGAAATGAATGCCGAAGGAATACTTGCACAATTCTTCGAAACCTCCTTTGAGGAGGTTAATGAGGGAACCCTTTTCAGGGCAAAAAGGGGTGAGGGTGTACAGGCCATGGACCTGTCACACCTAAACATAAATATCAGACCAACAGCCCCAGAGATTCTGGCGGCAATCTAGAAAAACTGCAGTCAATGTCCTATGCAGGACGAGGTTTATACCTCTTATACCCTAAAGGGAAGGAAGGGGCCCTACCAGAGAGTGATTTCTTCGTAGGGGACAATAAAATTAGAATAATCCCAGCACCATCACTAACTAGAATAGTGAAAATGAAATACATGGATATTCATTTGACGCGAATTCCGAATGAATTCCCAGACGATTGGGTTATGGAAAATTTCGAGCGCAGGACTAATGCAACCCCATACTCCCTAAAATGGGAGAGTTACCGCGGATACCCCGGGATACACACTGGGAAGCGCATAATCCAAATTGACGCAAAAGACGTCAACAAAATACCTGAATTTTTCAAGCTTGGGGGCATGACAGTCCAGTCGTGGTACTCAGGCTGTGACAAAACCAGGCCCTGTGGCACCTGTGGCAAAAAAGGCCACAGAATTAAAGATTGTTTACACAAATACGTGCCAAAACATCAACAACATAAAACATATGCACAGGCAGCAACGCATACAGAAATCAACAACGCACAAACAGACAACTATGAAGATGAAGAACAAAACCAAACCTACATTCAAGACACAAATGAAGGAAAAGACACCAACATGGAAACTAGTGTACAAGAAGATGATATCTTAGGATCCATTAGCTCAGACGAGGGAACTATTACCTCAAGCCAAGAAAATACAGATGAAGAAGACATGGAAGGTGTCACTCAAGACACCAACCAGAGAAAAAGGAAAAAAAGTAGCCATAATACACCAAATTCTAAAGCAGCAACAGCAACAATAAAGCCAAACACTCCATCTCCGCAACCACAAAAGAAGCAAAGCCTAGACACAGAGGGACACAGGAAAGCGACCAAAGACATACCCCCTCACATCAAAGACATGTCGCACAACCTAATACCAAAAAAGTTGGACATGTGTCATGTGACAGAAAATTTCAATCCCTTCATACTCAAGCTACAACCAAAATAAACAATTTGACAAAAGCTTAAACAGATTTTAAAATTTGTGCAACTAAAGGATGTTTTCCATCACGTCCGCGTAAAAAACAATTTCAATCCTATTTTTCAACCAAGATCAAATTGATATTATAACTCCTACAAAGACAGGATGTTTTCTATCACGTCCGCGTATGAAACAATTTCAATCCTACTCTTCACTCAAGCTCGTAATTTCAATCTCATCACTAATTTGAATAAAAACTACAAACAACCAAAAGAGAGAGAGAAGAAGAAAGAGAGAAAAACACACATGCATGCAAAAACAAAAACAAACGCATTTTAAACACCTTATTACTTTTCTTTATAAATAAACATTTTTAAATAATATTATTTTAATAAACAAAAATCATTTCAAAATTTTGAATTTGATTACTTTTATTTAGGAATATAGATAAGAAAAGAAACTACAAAGAATATGATCTAGATAGGTCCGTCCCTAACATAGAAATGGGTCAATATATACAACTCAACAAACAACAAACACACAATGATAGCACCACACAAGGGACAAAAATAACTTAACCTCAAGGGCAGAGGTAATAAATGATTTAAAAACTCAAAAAAAAAAAAAAAAAAAGGGGAAATGGCAAGGACATCCGCCCTAAGGATAATATGCCTATAGGGGGGACAGTACAAGCCAAAGTTCTCATATATAAAAGGAAACTAAAGAAACTCATAAATTTGATAGAACAAACGAAAATCAACCTTGTACAAAAATAAATATACCTAAAATTTTCTCTTTTATTTGTTTTTATACACAAAAACACAGGGAAAAGGGATAGACAGGGAAAACGGTTCCATGACAGTTAATCACGCGACAGTTAATCACGCGACATTTAAACAACGACAGTTAATCACAGCGACACTTAATCACGCGACACATAATCACAGTGACAGATAATCACAGCGACAGATAATCACAGCATTATATTGTATTTTAAACATATTTTTAAACATTTTATTTCTATTTATGGGTACAAATACAAGTGTTGGTTTCTCGAGTTCATTTTTAAACAGGAGGCAAGTTCTGCTTGGATTCGATAGGCAATTAGAAACAAATCCGTTATTATACCCCAAATACGTATTACTATTACACATTCGTTCCACATCATTAATTCTTGATTATTTTTTACAAAATTTTGTGTCGGCTTCACCTGCTTGGAATGGAACGCAATTAAAAACAACTCTGTGTTATTGTCTTCTCAGTTAAACAGGAGGCAAGTTCTGCTTGGATTCGATAGACAATTAGGCCATTGTTATCTTATCAATTAAACAGGAGGCAAGTTCTGCTTGGATTCGATAGGCAATTAGGCCATTGTTATCTTATCAATTACCTACTTCGACTGGAAGTATATAAACCATATAAATTCCAACATTTACATATTTTCCAAACATAACATTAAAATAAATTCAGTTAACATGGATAGCTTTACTTTTGGAACATCAACTAAGGGATGCCCAACGGTTATATGTGGAAACTTTGAATATGTAAAGTTCCGTGAAAACAAGAATGGACAGACGTATTGGCGCTGCAAGATGTTTCAGCGTTTCAAATGCAAAGCTCATCTGACGACAGAAGGAGATCGCATCGTAACCAACAACGAGCAGGGACACACACATGAAGGCAACATCGCTACATCACTCGCACGTAAAGCGGTTGCCGAAATGAAGAACAAAATGGGTGAATCATCATCCACGCCAGCTGCCGTTATAGGATCGATTTCACGAAGATTAGACAATCACGTGCTGATGGCGCTGCCGAAGCGATCAACCCTTACTCGCACTCTCCAACGCAGAAGAGCTATACTTGCCGACAATGAGAATGAAGTAGTGTTGCCTCCACCGCCAGCCGATACTAACTTCACTGTTCCACCACGTTTTGTTGACATGATCCTGTACGACTCTGGAGCAGAAGATGAAGACCGTATACTGATTTTGGGATGCCACGAATTACTCGACGGACTGGCGCGCGCTAAGCTGTGGCTTGCAGATGGAACGTTTGCAGTAGTGCCTTCTATTTTCTTTCAGCTGTATTCAATTCATTTCGAGCTATGTCCTGGCAATAATCCAGTTTCAGTATACTGCCTCGTCCGCAACAAGCAACGATCTTCGTATGAGCGCATACTAGCCCAGATGAAAATTATGATACCAGCAGCAAATCCTGAACGAATTCTTGTCGACTTCGAAACGGCTGCGATGTCTGCGTTCCAGGCTGCGTATCCTAATGCAGTCATATCCGGATGTTATTTCCACCTCTGTCAAAGCGTTTTACGTAAGGTGAATGACATCGGGATGAAACAGGAATACGAAACCAACAACGCTGTCTGTGGAAGTGTCCGCTGTTTAGCTGCTTTGGCTCTCGTGCCGGAAGTCGATGTCATAGAAGCTTTTGATCTTCTCGCTGATGATATTGCTGATCTACATGAGCGCATGCCGGAATTGCTATCTTACTTCGAACACACCTATATCCGTGGACGCCGCCGGGCTGGACAAGCAGGCAATTATGGACCAAGTATATTTCCGGTGCATCGTTGGAATCAACATCAGGCAGCAGGTGACGGCATTGCTCGAACAACCAACGCCGTGGAGGGATGGCACTATGGTCTTCAAACCTTATTTCAATGTCATCACCCTACTCTGTGGAAATTCTTAGATGGCATCTCTAAAGATATGCAGAATCAGAAAGCGACCTTTCTACAAGGTTTAACTGGAGTTCAACAGATTCAAAGGAAGAAGTACAGGGAATTGAAGGAACGTGTGGCTCGTGCAGTTGGACTATATTTGGCTGCCGACGTGCTGCAGTATTTGCGCGCCATGGCTCATCTGTCTCATCAGTAAATTGCTCAGTTGTTGGAATAAATTGAACAAGGTACTATATAAATTTTTATTGAATTTTTTTTTATTGAATTACAATGATTTTACAACCAAAAAAGGATATTATAAAAAAAAGTCAGTTATATATTGTGATTATCTGTCACTGTGATTATGTGTCGCGTGATTATGTGACGCTGTGATTATGTGTCGCTGTGATTAACTGTCGTTGTTTAAATGTCGCGTGATTAACTGTCCGGACACCGCGCATCACTCCTTTTCCTGCCAATGTAAGAAGGCACAGTGTGCTGGGGATGGACGACTCCTGTGTGTCCGTCGATCTTATTTTATAGGATGATCTTACAGATCTTCATCTTTATTTTCAGGATTGAGTGGAAATACATTCTTATTTATATGATATATCGTTGTCACCTTGTTGTCATTTTAGGACTGTGAAGACTTGTTCAAATCTCCATCTATTTATATATATCGAAACACCTGTGACAGATGCTTAAATGTTTTTATTTTTTAAGAAGAACTTGTCTCAACAATTTTACTCATCAGGCATTACTCAGAATACCTGCACTTATTGAAAAGGAAAAAAATACCATTGTAAATTTGCAATGTGTTTTATTATTATTATTATTATTATTATTATTATTATTATTATTATTATTATCATCATTGTCTTTTGCATCAAGCCCATTTAGAGAAGAAAAACATGGGTCGAAAGGACAAATTTTAGGAAATTGTGGAAAATGATTGTACATTTCTTACTGCAATCAATACTTCAATGAAATTTTACATGTCAGATGCATACAATAATATTACTTTAATTTTGATGGATGCACATTTTGAAAAAAATATACTCCTCACTACAATAACAAGAGGGCTACATTCACACATAAGAAAAGCTGAGAAGGTATGTAAACAAACAAAACAAAAACTATGGAAACCAGCAGCCCCAAGACTACAGAAGAGAACTGTGTTCGAATGTGACCTGCAAGGAAAAATCTGACATAAGAACTGTTAAAGTGTTGCTCAATCTTGGGTTTAATTCAGCAGAGATGCTCTCTTTGTTATTGGCAGAGGATCTTGGGATACCGTAAGTCAAATTCCCAAAGGCCAACAAATTGGAAAATCTTTGCAATATTTTTGGAAAGGAAAACATTTTACAAGAGACAGAGTTTAGGTAGGATTTGATTATTGTGTTTATTATTATTATTATTATTATTATTATTATTATTATTATTATTATTATTATAGACAGCCCAACAAATTGGAAAACCTTTGCAATATTCTTGGGAAGGAAAACATTTTAATATCAGCAATAGCTTACTCTGTTGTTATTGTGTAGCTAATCTATTTCCATGACAGAAAATACCCGACCGTATGATGAGAATTCATCCTCCCATGGGGTTGACTAGAAAGTTCTAGTGAATAGAACTCTGTGTAAACCCCACGGTATTCCACATGTGTCACCCACAATTCGTCATTCTTTTTCCGGTTGTCATCTTGATGAAGACAGTGAAATTATCACTTGAGAAATTGCCTTCACAAGACATGTCCACGTAGTGATTTACGCTCTTTCATTATGTTTTTCGTTAACTACAGGTGGTATTTACCCTTGAACATTATTTTCCTTGTCTGGAAATATCAGCTCTCTTGAGAGTTTTGGCAATTTTGGTACCAAGAAACATCCTTTTCATAATCTTGGTTAGTAGGTCATTTCCCCTTCATGCATTGTTTTGTTGGGGGGATTAATTATTGCCTTTTGAGAATTCTGTATTGTATTCTTGCTCGGGTAGGTAATTTTTTTTTTCCTATCCCTGATGCCAGCCAGTTATCAGTATTATTATTATCATTATTATTATTATTATTATTATTAAGGAACGGCCAACAAATTGGAAAACCTTTGCAATATTCTTGTGAAGGAAAACATTTACACAAGATAGCATTTAGCTAGCATCTGATTATTGTGTTATTTATTATTATTATTATTATTATTATTATTATAATGGGAAAACATACAGTAATTTTGTTTCGATAAAGTTTAATTTTTGTTTTTAAATGTGAGTTTTTTAGTGGTATCTAGCATCTTAGTTTTTGGTCACGCATTTCCGCCTGTTGGGTATATATATACGGGCCAACTGTGGTTGCGATGGTGGTGTGGTTTGGTGTGATGTAGTGTGAAGATGTCCCTTTGAGTGGATCAGTAAAAGCCACCCAGCTGGAGCAAGCATATTTGGCCGAAGTTCGCCGAACAGGAAAAGGCAAGGAATCTTAAAAGGATAAGTACTAGGTCTTTCATCAACCAGAGTAGAGAAGCTTCAAGGCCCGTTCAAGAAGCGCAGAAATCTTGTTATCATGACTTTGCAAGAATACAGATTGTAACCGAAGATCTCTCTTCTCTCATTATTCTGTTTCTGTACGTCTCTCTGTCAATGTTGAAGAAGAGACAACCCCGACTCAATCTACGACTCTGACCATGACCCAGTTGACAACACAGACTATGACCCAGAATATGACTCAGTCTACGATCCAGTCGATGACTTAATTGGCGACCAGGCATCAAAAACCCAGGAATACGATGATATCCCGCTGGGGCAGAAATATGTCACACTCTGGAGTGCCAGTCCTCAGACAGATACAGCAGGGTATCACTCCAATATAAAGACCTATACTGAAGAACTCAAGAAAGCGAGACTCGAGGTAGTGTAGCCGAGTGAATTCCGCTACAAAGTGGTGGCATAGGTTGCGGAGTAACAGAAATATTCAAGATGGTTTAGAAAGGGTCAACATTAGGCGACTAGATGGTGACCCCCAAAATGGAGGTAAAGACAGCAATTCCCTTTGACGATGAGTTTCGGCATTTAACCCTTTCAACACTACAGACTGTAAAGTGGTCCAGGAACAATAACTCCTGCTCAACACTGTAGACCGGTATTCCGGTCTCACATACCTGTCTCGTTTTGCCGATAAATTCTCTGATTGGTCAGTGTCGGGGATTCCCCTATAGTAAATATTTAATTTGTACATTGATTCATTTGCATACTATTTGGATACATTCGGACTTTAAGGTAGGTTATTTACAAGAAAGGGGGTTTTTCCGATCTATAAATGTAAATCTTTGAAGTCGCCAAAGTACATCCAAAATGGCGGACTCGTCTGATGATGAATCGGAATTATCTGGGGACGAAATAATTGAAAAAATCGGCAATTTTGATCTTGTAAATATAAATCAAGAGAGGGAACATTGACAACAAGAATGGAGGGATATTGTTGGAGATAGTGATGACAATGAGGAATTTGTGTACGAGACACTTGAATTTTGTAAGTGGACTAAATCTCAATCGGAACGTAATATTCACACATTTTCCAAACGTGTAGGTTCAACACGAGTATTTGATGGATCAGCTATTTTATAGCGACTATGTGTTTTCAGAAATAGCAAGATTTACAAATACCAACACACCTGAAGCGAGAGACTGACCCAAATCAACACAGAGGTGGTTAGACTGATGACACGTTATCAGAAATAAAGGCATTTTATGGCCTATTGATATTGATGGAAGTTGTGAAATTCAACAGAGATGAACTGTATTGGTATAAAAGTGAGAAATTCTGGCTTGTTGGATCAAATTTCGGAGAAACTATGTCACATGACAGGTTTGTCCAGGTAAAACGCTACCTGCATTTCAGTGATGATACCAGTCAAAATCTTCAAGGTGACAAATTGCACAAAATAAGATTCATATTAGACCACTGTCGTTGGCAATTTAAGTCAGAATATGTTCCAAGCAGAGAAATATGTGGATGAAGCCATGGTACCATTTAAAGGTAGACTTGGAGTCAAACAATACATGAAAGACAAACCTGGCAAGTTTGGCATCAAGTTATGTTTGGTTGCAGATGCAGTGTCAGCATATTGCTACAATTTTGAAGTCTACCTTGGGAAAAATGGAACTCTTGTGAACAGCCAGAATAGTTATTGAACTAACAAGACCTTTGCAAATTAAAGGCTGTCATCTACACTGACAATTTTTACACCAGTCCTCAGCTAGCAGATTACCTGTATCGCATAAATACCTACCTTTGTGGCACAGTGCGCACAAATTGAAAGGGATATCCAAAGGACTTAGTCTTGTCAAATGCAGTAGCAAGACGCCTAGCCAGAGGATCATCAGACTGGCTCATGTGTAGTCCATTACTTGCATCTTATTGGAAGGACAACAGAATTGTACACTACCTGTCATCTCTCCATGCACCTGATTTGACCACAGCATGGAGAAACAAAGATGGGATTGAGAACGAGTTTCAGCAAAACCGACTGAGCTTGCCTATGCACAGTACATGGGAGGAGTAGACAGGCTTGAACAGAATACTAGGACAAATTGTTCCAAGAAGTCTATGCGGTGGTACCGAAAAGAAGAAGCGAAGTTGCGGGAGCAGTCATTATACAGTGCCTATGTCATTGAGGGAACTGTCATTGATCATAATCCTCCTAATAAAAGGAAACGGGACTTGCTGTCATTTCGTCTTGATGTTGCTCATGCTCTTATTTGAACATTCAGGTCCAAACGCCCTTTCAAGCGTCCCAGAAGTGAAAGCAACAATGACAGTAGACTTGATGACAAAGGCCATTGGCCAACAAGTGCAGGTGGATCAGACAGGTTGTGCACTGTATGCAACAAGAAACATCACAATTTTTGGCAAGCTACCCTGGTATGTCATTGAGGGATATCCCTTACAAAAGGACTAAAACAACAATTGCTTGTGAGAAGTGTGATGTTCCCCTGTGCTGCAATGCTCACAGCACTTGCTTCTGTGACTATCACACTGGTGAAATTGAGAGGTGATTTGTGTCAGTAGCTTGCCAGACAATCACAGTACCGCAGATCTGAAAACGAAGGGAAACTGATGACAAATGATTCGTGCAGATTGTACTAAGCAGAGAATACGGCAGACCCTGAGGGTGGAAGAATGGTCAGAGCTGTTGCCGGTGCAACCATGCAACCAAGAGTGCCTTTGTAGATGTCATGATGGCTGGAAGGAAGTGCTATGAAATAATGACTGTCATTTTAACTGAACATTAATTCTTTGGTGATTATTTAATATTGTTTTGTGTTTTGCTTTAATTTCACCGTGCTTTCGCATGATTTTTGTTTTTTTGTGTGCATTCGTATGTGCGTGGAAGCACATAGTTGTGGAGGTGTGGGTTGTGTAATGAGAAAACACATGGACAGTAATTTCTTTTCAATGATGCAGACTACAACCCAGGAGACGACTCAGACTGCAATCCAGTCGACACCCTAGTTGGCGACCAGGCGTTGAGAAGAAGCCAGGAATATGACAATATCCCGCTGGGGCAGAAATCTGTCACACTCTCGAGCGCCAGTCCTCAGACAGATACAGCAGGGCATCACTCCAATATAAAGACCTATCCTGAAGAACCTGAGAAAGCGAGATTCGGGGTAGTGTAGCCGAGTGAATTCTGCTACATTATTATAGATAGGCTAACAAATTGGAAAACCTTTGCAATATTCTTGGAAAGGAAAACATTTTAGACGAGATAGAGAGCTCATGTAGCATCAGATTATTGGGTTTATTATTACTATTATTATTATTATTATTATAGCTGGCTGATTTTCAGTAGTAGTATTTGCCACCGGTTTTACCACCCTGCAGCAAATGTTTAAAAAAAAAAAAAAGAAGGTAAAACTAAGGAACATTTTCAAAACTATGAAAGGCCAACTACTGAGAAATATATCATGGGAATTCAGCACTATTCTTTTCAGAGCAACAGAAATCCAAAAATCGGGCTTGTGTCAGACTTTGAAGTTTTTATTATCAAGGCCCAGCTGTCACAAGCCAACCATAATCCACTTACATGCGCTGCCAATAACACTTGTTCGCTCCCCACTGACACTTACATGTATTTACTCCGGCACTACTCAAATTTCCATTGTTGCATATATTGTTACGGAATCACCTCTTTTTTCCTTTTTATAATAATTTAATTTATTAGTTTATGATCTCTGTTCTTAGTCTAAATCGCGGTGATCATATGAGTATACATACGGCAACTCGATCAATAAATTGTAGCTTTTGGTCACACGCTGGTAGTGTCATGTGATCATTTCGCGCTGATAACATAGATTATCTGTACTTTTACTTCATTGAAAACAACAACGTGTTGACTGTTAATTATAGTCTAAAATTGCATTCTTGAGAAAGAAATTGTGTTTACTGGAAATAAATACATTCCTTAGGCTTCTTAAGGCTTTGAATGCTGACAGGAACTACGTAGTGGGTTTATTTGATTCTGCGCACTTAGTGAGGTATATATAGGAAATAATCCTATATTAAATCATTCTTTACAGCTACTTAGAACGAGAGAGATCATAATTAATATACAGTTCGTTGGAATATATCTATACTTATTTGGAGATTCATCTAAAATCTATACAATACATTTAGAAGTCAGTATTGTCTTCATCTGAATTATCATACAGTTCCGTGGAATTATCTGGAACATTTATAATACTTGTGAGATTCCAGACTTACAAGGATTATTTGGATTTACTTGAAACTTATCAACACATTAGCACAGTGCAGACTTTTCATTTGGAATACTACATCTGGATTACTTGGATTAACTTCAGGAAGTGAACTTTAAAACAATTTAGGACTTTTTAGGATATTCTATACTGTAAGTTATTTTTAATTCTTTCACTTTGATTGTTTGTTGAACTATTTTAATTCTTTTAATACTTTAGGAAATTAAAGATTTGCATTTTAATCTTGAAAGGATATTGTCATGGACATTTTAAAATTGTCTTTCTTTCTGTTCAGCGACTTCAGCTTCAAGCGCCGCGAGCTCATAAAGCCAGAGCTAACTGATATGTATCAGCACATCTGCACTGCCTCAAACCCTGTCACCAACTGGCTTTTTGGTGACAACCTAAATGGGCAGATCATGAAGCTTAATGAATCTCAGAAGGCTGAAACTCAGCTGCTTGGAAAGAAACAACAGGATGCAGCTAAACCAAAAGTGGGCTAAATGTTAAAAAGCAGTGTGCCTTTTTTAGGATGACCGTATTCACGGGCTGACACTCCCAGAACCGGAATTTTTAGAGGCAGACCAATCACCGCTCGAGGCAAGGCTACAAAAAAGTTCAGAAACAAGAACAGGGGTTCCCAAACATCAGAAGGATCCCAGGCCAATAGTATGCAGCATAATGTAAGTACATATGATGTTTCTTGTATGAACAACACACCAGACAATTTTGTTGCTGGGAAGATTTCTGCATTTTTTGAAGGCTGGCAGAATATTACTTCGGATGTTTGGATTCTGAATACTGTTCAAGGTTATGAAATTGAGTTAGAACAACGACCTGTACAGACATATTTACCAAACCAAATTAATTTCTCTATTAATGAAGACAGACAAATAAATGCTGAAATTCATAAATTTCTTACAAAAGGTATTATTCATAGAGTTAATTCCATGCCTGGAGAATATTTTTCAAACATTTTCATTCAACCTAAAATTGATGGGTCTGTGAGACTTATCCTGAATTTAAATCATTTCAATACAAATGTCAAGAAGATACATTTCAAAATGGAAACTTTATAAACATCTGTTAGTGCCATGCGCAAAAATTGTTTCTTTGCATCAGTTGATGATGCCTACTACTCTGATCCTGTGCCTCAGAAGTATAGAAAGAATTTGCGTTTTATGTGGTTTGGGAATATATATGAATTTACAGGCTTGATGAATGGTTTGGCATCTGCACCATGTGTTTTCAACAAGCTGTTGAAGCCAGCTTTTGCATCATTGAGACAAAAAAGTTTCACAAATGTGTTGAAGATAGTTGTTTGTTAGTGGATTTCTTATGACAAGTGTAGGGAAAATACAGCTAGATCTGCAATTTCATCATTAGTTAGTCTTACTTCTCAATCTACTCTAAGCAATGTTTTACTTAAGAGCTTTAAGAGAGGAGTGTTCATTGCCAAGCCATCGTTTCCAAAGTACTCGTGTGTGTGTGGGATGTGCAGCTGGTGTTTAAATATTTCCAATCTTTACACTGCAATGACCAGTTGTCCTTGCAGGAACTTACTATGAAGTTAGCCATGCTGCTTGCTTTGTTGACAGGACAGAGGTGTCAGACACTATACCTAGTGCAAACAAATAGCATTAAATTTGCTGTTAACAGTGTACAAATACACATGCCTTCATTGCTGAAACAATCGAAACCAGGGCACCATGTAGAGCCCTTTGTTTTTGAATCCTATCAACATGACAAAAAATTGTGTGTTGTAGATTGTTTACACTGTTATTTGCAATGGACTAAAGTTTTGTGAAAATCTAAAAAACAATTATTCATCAGCACACAATTCCCATATAAAAAAGTTGCTAAAGGCACAATATCAAACTGGACAAAGACAGTTATGAGAAAGTCTGGTATTAATACATTGGTTTTTCAGGCTCATAGCACAAGGGCTGCATATGTTTCTGCAGCCTGTGCTAAAGGCACACAATTTGGTACAATTTTGAAGGCAGCTGGTTGGGGTAGTGCCTGTACTTTCAGGAAATTCTATGACAAGCCCGTAACAGACAAGACTGAATTCAGTAGAAAGTTCTTGTTGGCATCCGCAATTTCATAATGCTGATGTAATGTACTATGCTTTATGGGTTATCTTATTTAGTAACGACACATAAAAGGTTTCTTCCTTTTTTCTTCTAGTTGTTGTTAATCTACTCCATGCATGGAAGCCTCTCTCTAAAATCTCATGGGATCAAGAGGCACTTATGGGGGAAGTGAAACTGATAAATTAAACTAGATTTACCAAGTTGATGTTTGATTGTAATTTCATGAACCCCCTAAGTGCCTTAGCGATCACATGCCCACCCTTGGTACTTCCCACCCGATAAGACATTGAGGCTTCCATTTCTTATGCTCTAAAGACTCATCAGTCACATGACCAATGTCATCTCCTGTGATCACTAAGGCACTAATGGGGTTCATGAAATTACAATCAAATGTCGACTTGGTAAGTCTAGATTAATTTATCAATTTTGACTTCAACCACAAGCAGATGTAAGTTGGAAGACTTGATGTTTAAATACCACCTTAGTTCCTAATTCCTTTCCTGCATGGAATTGTTCCTCTATCACAACAACAATGAAATCTACCTAGTAGCTATATGTCTGTTACACTGTGACCCAGATTATTCAATACTACTTATTTACTTCGAGTTTTTATAAATAATATGAATTTTTCTTAAATGTTTTAATTTTATTTGAACATGGTATCTAGGAAGGGTAGAAATGGCTGATAACATCGGTGTAATGATATTGCTAGTAACCATTATTAAGAACTGTACTGTAGTAAATGTACCTGGATGTGGGGTGTTGACATATGCCTGTACTGTCTCCCAGTCCTGAATAAGCTAGTTCTGCAACCAGCCGTCATTAAGTAACATTACATGGTGTCAGAAGTGAATGGAGACTAAGAAAATAAACACATTAATGGACCCAGATTCACTGAAACTTAAAGGAAATTTGTCCAAGAGCTGGAGAAAATTGTATCAATGTTTTCAGTTCTAACAGCATCTGGAATCGCCCGAAAAGGTGACAAAATGCAATCATCAAGATTCTTGTATGTGATTGGCCCTGATGCATTAGATGTGTACAACACTTTCAAGATTGATACAGAGGAAGATAAAATAAAGTTAAAAGTTGTGGAGAAATTCAAAGTGTATTGTAATCCATGTAAGAACACTAAATATGAGTGAAACATTTTTTTTTAAAACAAGAAATTATGGTTTAAATGAAATGATAGATCAATATGCAACTGAGTTAAGGAACAAAGTGTTGACATGCGAGTTTGGCGAGCTGTGCAACAGCTTAATCAGGTATTAATGAAATTTATGATGTAAGCGATAAAATTGTGAATCAGGTTACTGAGATATTTGGATGAAATAATGCAGAATTCTACTGACATTTGCAGTTCAAGCAAGGTTAGTAAATCACAGCTTTCAAGTATTAATGATGAAGATAAGTCAATATGCTGTTAATCGTTTCTAATGACAAAAGGGGAGAGATAAATCATGAAATGGCAAATGACACACGTTGAAAGTTGTCAGATTGCTTATTCTTAATGGATGGCCTGAAACTAGGTCACAGGTGCCAAAACTTTCTCAAGAATATTGGAACTTGGGGACAAACCCTCTGTGTACGATGACAATATATTCAAAGGGGCAAGAGTAGTGATACTGCACACAGTGAGAGCAGAAATGTTAAAAAACTTCATGGATCACATCTAGGGATCGAAAAGTATCGTCTCACGTACAGAAAAATCTCACCAATTCACATGAGCTGCTCATAAGCTTCACATGAGAACCTTGTTAGAAACTTATGCAAATGGGTAGATTTTGCAAGCTAATGTGTGCAGTTTGTTAGATCTTATGAGCCACTGAAAAACTAACCAAATTTTCTCATGTGCATATTTTGCTCACGTGAGAATCTGAATGTTCACATGATAATGTATGACTTAGAAAACATTCTTTCCCCTTTTATCTGACTATGTTTGAAAATAAGGCAGAGTTCTAATTTCTCATGTGAGAAATTTGGACTTCGATTCTGATCAGACACATTTTAGATTTGTTCTAAATTGGTTTTTCTCATGTGATTTAGAGACCCATCCCATTCTGCCAGCATTCTATACAAAATTATGCTTCAAGAATTTTGCTTTCAAAAACCAAATCAAATAATAAAATAAAATCACATAAGATTAAATGTGGTTTTCCACGACTGAGACCTAATCGAGACAATAACGTCGGTTATTTCCCTTGTTTACAGTCTGGAGACTCGTTTACTGATCGCAAAATATGCACATAACTTTTTGAAGGCACTACAACACACAACTACCATGGTAGCTTCGCTTTCAAACAGGCGCCATTTTAAAATTAATTTGAACTGTCACAATTTAGCTCGTTAATTTGGGAAATTTCATTGCAAGCAATACCAATACATGTGCAACAACTGATCATAGAAACCAGGAGATAATTTAAAATCATGGAATTATCATGTTGGCTTTCAAACAGGCGCCATTTTAAAATTAATTTGAACTGTCACAATTTAGCTCGTTAATTCGGGAAATTTCACTGCAAGCAATACCAATACATGTGCATCAACTGATCATAGAAACCAGGAGATAATTTAAAATCATGGAATTATCATGTTGGTGAGTAAAATCAAGACCATATTGCATTTTGCCTGTTTACGGGTACAGCAGTTTGGCTGCTGCTTTCGCAGCTTTGCCCCCATGATTTAATACGTCAAATAAGATGACCTTGTAATCTTGCTCCTAACAATTACTTAGACGATAACTTTTCAGATCATTATTATTTATTGCTGCGCCTGCCAAACTGCAGTTCTTGATGCAGTGTTGTCAGTTATCGAGAATAGAGTGACGAGATTAGTATCCTTGATATACCATGGTTCATGCCCTCAACGTTAATTTTAACACTTATATTATAATATTGGGAGAAACTATTGAAATTGCCATAGAAAGTGTTCAACTATATCTGCTTAATTTATTCATAAACTCTCCAAATTCTTTGCGAGCTACCGTTTTTCCGAGTGTGTCTAAATGTGTCTATTTTCAGAAGTACATCTGTGGTTCGTGCCCCTGAAATAAAGGCCTCGTGACGTAAGATTGGAATGTGACAATTAGGTCAATGTTTACTCTAGAAATCGATCGTGTATGATGTCCCTGTATTATTAATATTTGCACATGCAATACAAATCATTTCTTTCAAATGCATATCGACTGCAATAAAACACTTATAAATAATGATGGCAAAAATATGAAAGAAAAAAAAATATGACGCATTTTTTTTTTTTAAAGCTGTCTGATCAAATTATCATATTTAAAGATACTGTAAAGTTTTAAAAGATTTTTTTCATGCTATTTCATAACAAAGATTTTTTCCCCTTTTATTAAAATATTTAAATGAAAAAGTTTATACTACAGTCCTACCCACTTATATCGACATCACTTATCTCGACAAGCCGCCTATGTCGACAAAAAAGCAAAGTCCCGGTCCCTTGGTCTACTATTACCAAATTTGTCATGCTTATGTCGATGTCGAGATAAAAATTAAACGTACATGTCGACAGAAGCCCTTGGTCCCAGCTTGAACAAATCATTTGTTTTCTAAACATTTATGTCGACAAGCTGCCAGTTCTGACCCATACTTTGTTCAACAATTAGTTGATCTTGCCGCCGGGTCATTTATGTCGACAAGCGGCCAGTTCCGACCTGTACTTTGTTCAACAATTAGTTGATCTTGCCGCCAGGCTTTACTGTCTCGGTGGATTAAAAAACAGGCTTTTGTTTGGTCCTATAAAGTTCGGCCTCTCGCGGCGACTTAAATAACACATGTACCCTTCATCAAAGTAAGCCGGTTACAATGTTCAATAAAAACAATCCACCCTTCATTAAAAAAAAAAATCATCACCAAACTTGAATAAAAGCAATGAAATCTGATCGATTGTTGCATTTTCCAAAGTGATCGGTGATTAAAACAAGTTTATTGTGCTGTGAAAGTTTCCTTTTTAACTTTATTTATGTTTACGATGGCTACCAATGGCAGCGTAAAACGCAGATTAAATTTACAGTCTCTGGAAACTAAATGTCTGGCTGTTAAGGAAGTTGAAGGTGGGGCATCTTGCAAATATGTCTGTGAAAACTTTTCACTTAAACATAACACCCTGTCAGGATGGATGATAAACCAACAAGTTGTTCTCTACCTTATTTTTTTTTTTTTTTTTTTTTACTAGTGATAGACCAGTAAAAAAAAAAAAAAAAAAAAAAAGGAGGAGAACAACTTGTTGGTCTAGATGGATGAAAGCTGCTGAGTCTATAAAGAAAGCCTACGATGAAGGTAAATTAATCATATCAGCCGCATATCTCTTGTTCAATTTTATGTACTTTTCATGATGACATCCGTAAATAAATACATGTTATCATTTCCCTGTGAATAGCCCCCATCCCCTTGGTAGCCTCAGTAAGATGGGAACATTGTTTCAGGCTGACCAAAATCTAGGCTAATTTAAGTACATGTACATGTACTTTGTCACATGTAAATAAAAACTATGCAACCATGAGCTCCTGGCAACAATGATTATCGTAGTGAATTGTGAAGACGTGTTAGATCAAATGAGGACAACCATTTTTTATACATGTATTTCCTATCAGGATGTGACCGATGCATACATTTTCTAACACGAGACCCGTACACGAATTCATGGATTTTTCATATACATGCACTTAATGCATTGTGGATTTTATTACACAAAGGTAACCAAAATGTAATTTGTCAATATAGACGTGTATTTCACGCTGGTTTTGTCTTCATGTACTCAAAATTTCCATTGTTTGTTTTCTCAAAGTGTAAATCCGGCTTACTGACGACAGGTCACCCCCCCCCAACACTTATCTCGACATCCGCTTATGTCGACAATATTTCCTCGGGTCCGAGGATGTCGACATAAACGGGTAGGACTGTATATAGTTTTTCATTGGATTTATTTTTTCTAACATGATATAAGAAGTGCATGTTATAATGACCAAATTTTTACATTGCCTTTGCTGTCTAAAAAATCTTTGTCGTGGGTTTCCCGCTAATCAAAAGGTAAAGAAAACCAACATCTGAACAGTGGCCCTGGCTTGAACGGCTAACATTCATGCCCTGGCCACAAAGTGTACGGCATGAGTAAAATTTGCCATTTTCATTGTGTTTTTTCAATTTGATTTGTATTAAGTATTCAAATATGTCTTAATCAGCACTTACTGTCACTGTCAATGAATGCTAGTGACCCAGCTGATTACATCACGATCTCAAAACAAGCATGTGAGGTCACGAGAAACATGGCATATGAATCAAGGATAGGCATGAAGTTAGCACGATTGACGATAAATTACATGCAAGCTTGTTAATCTCATTTCTGTTTTTTGTTAGGGACTGTTTTTCTTCTAGCATATCAAATTCTAAAATTGTCTTCATGCAGTGAAGTTTGAACTTTAACTGAGGCAAGTTCAGAAGTCATATACATGTAGGTATGCTTCTAATTTATATACTTTTAATTTTTCAAAGAATATGGCAGTGGATCTATTTCAAAGGTTTTAAGGTGTAAAGTAAGTAATTTCATATTGCTTCTTTTTTTGTTTAAAGATGTAAAGTACCAAACGTTTGACAGATATGATGTTGCAGCTTTCAAACTGGATGGTCATGAATAACACTTACAGATGTTTCTAAGACTTGTGAAGTGATTTTCGAATGTTGAATTTTTTAAAAATGCCTTTGCCAAACAGGTAAATAGTCACATTTGTTGTCCAAGTTACATAGTACATGTTGCTGCATGTAACCTATTTCAGTGGATGGTACCTGAATCATACAAGAAGCAGGGAAGAGTTAGGATTTTATTCTGAGAGGATTTGTTTAGAAGAGGTGGTTCAGTGTAATTCAAATGGCCAACATTCTTGTTTTTCACCTAATAGTGTACAATTTTAACAGATGGGGAGGGGAATCTTTAACCATCTGACATCCCCCTCCCCAAAATGGATTTCTATATGGAAGTGAAGTAAAAAGTGTCTAAACCCATACAGAAAAAAAAGTGAAGATTTCCCACATATTCAAGACAGCGGCTGTGAGAGATTCCTTTGACTGAAGAGCTTGCCTTTCTGTGTACCACATATTCGAGCAAGCGGCTGTGAGAGATTCCTTAGACTGAAGAGCTTGCCTTTCTGTGTATCAGCCTGAATTTTCTGGAATCTTTCCTTAATAATACATTGGATATGATCTAGATCATACATCCAGTCTCCTTAATTTGCTCCACATGCAACAATTTTGCAAGGAATGCAGTATGCTTAATTTAAAAAAGACAACGTAACAGCTAATGAAATATATTTTGTGTACAGAGTGTTTTACAAAAGAAATTGAACAGAATATCAGTACATCATGGAACTCTATTGAGAGGTTTCATTTTAACAAACTTTTAAATGTTATGATAGAAACTACTGATTTATTGCACAAGTGTACAAAATAATGTTTAACTTTTGATAAAACAAGTTTTAAGCAATTATGATAAACATTGTTTCAAACAATTATGAATTTGTATTCATTCCTTCCCATGTCATTTCCTTTGATTTATTCAGATTTTAGGGGTCCCCAGTGAAACTGTATGATTAACAGCAAACAAGCTGGAGTATGTGTAATGAGTTCTAGAAAGTTTGCATATGTAAAACAAGGTACATGTACATGGCTCAAAATTAGGATTCTTTTCACTAACCCACAGGATCACCAAAATAATATTTTCACTGATCCTGTCTAAATTTCACTGATCTTGCTAAAATCAAACAGAAGCCAGTTCAGTTTCTAATTCAACATTAATTATTCATTAACATCAACTCAAAACAATAACTGTATTTCACTAACAACACAGTCTCTCCTGTGTCAGACTTTAGCCATTAGTGACAATTTTCCCAGCATTACTGGTACTTTCTTAGTCTCTTATGTTCATCATATATGTGATCGCGCTACCTTGTCATCTAATTTTTGCCATTTCGGTGGCAGCTGCACACCTTGCAAATATTTCTACATGTTTACAATTCTCAGTGCATAATGCACTGAATATTTATCAACAACAATATAAATAATAAAACATTGTTTGGTATAATTTTGAATTATTCATAGAGTCAATAAAAGCAACCTTTTCTGATTGGTCAATGCTAGCCTGAGACCTTATACCTTTTGTTATCATCAGTAATGAAATCAGTGCTTGGATATAGTATATCTAGCTGGTTTCATGTGTGTGAAGACCATTGCTTTCACAATAATCACACTAATTTACTTTATGAGTGAACGAGTGTTTTACACCTGCCCATTTGTGCTGCAAGCATTTATTGTTACAGAATGCATGCAATATAATATTTATAACAATTGAAAATCATTATTATCACATATTTATATACAGGTTGTCTTTTTTTTCATGTGAGAAACCTCACAAAAACATGCATAATTGAACTTGAATATGTTCATCTTCACTATAATTTTATATCACGGGCAATTTGTTTCAATCCTAAAAATTGTTTTAACAGTAGCACAGTTGGCAACATAGGAATAAGTTATTGTGAAAGATCAACATTTCATCGAGGAAAAAAAACTTCTCGATTTAGAAGTGAAAGTAAATCGACTCAACGAAAAGAGGGAGATATCGATGATCCCTGCTGAAAAATTTGATGTTGGCAAGACTCAAATAAACATCGTGAAAGATAAGGAAAATATTCTGCAGAAATTGAAAGATGGAATGGATGGAGAAAGATTGTTAGAGCCTGGAGATGTTTGTACCCGATTTGAATGACAAGGTTTTTGAAAGGTTTTGAACTGCACATGTGAAGATCATCCCACTTACAGGTCGAATGATTCAAGAAAAGGGAATTATTTTATCCGTTAAAATGGGATATGATGAATTTACCACAAGTAACAAGTAGTTGCACAGATTTCAAGTCCGACACAATATCAAGTGTTTTGTCCTTTGTGGAGAATCTACTGAAGTCAGTAATGAAGTTGTAGAAGATTGGAGCAAAAAACTGAAAGATGAATGCTGAGGATATGACAGCCAGGATATTTTTAATTGTGATGAGACGGGGTTGTTTTTCAGAATGTTACCAACAAGGTCATTTGGCAAAGAAGGGGACACATGTAAAGTTGGGGAAACAAATCAAAGAGAGATTAACAATTTTGCTCTGTCAAAGTTATTCTGGTGAAAAACTGGGGCTGCTGGTGATTGGAAAATCACAAAACCCTAGGTACTTTATCAGCCCCAATAATGCCTATACTCTGGTCTGTTTTTTATTCAATGGCCGATCCTGCCTATTCTCATGGTTTGTCTACTTCATTCAATGTCCGATTCCGCTTTCAGTTGTGGTGAATGGGTCTGTAGTAAAAACATCTCCAATTGGTCACAAACAGGGTTTTTCCAAGAATCTAACAATACTGAACCAATAAGAAATGACTTTACTTTTCTTTGTTTAAATATTAAGTATTCATAAGTTAAGGTTACTAATTGAGAGCAGTTTTACTGCTCTTAAACAACTGCGGATTTCAGAGCAATATTTGATGATTATGTGAGCAAAAACGAAGAGTTTCTTAGATTTGATCTTGAAAATATTGAGGAAGCAGAGGAAAGATGTTCGGTAGTTGCATATTTTACAAGATTTAGACTCAGACATAGAAGTATCCAAGAATCGTCAGAAGAAAAGGATAATGAGAGCGAGGACAATACAGTTCTCGCAGATCTAGCAAACTGGAATGATCATCTTTGGCCCATCCAATTTTATAACTTTAGTAGACCAAATCGTGGACCTATGAACATGGACAAGGAAAAAAGAGAAATTGATTTGTTCCATATGTTGTTTCCACAGGAATTTTACTCGGACATTGCAATCCAAACCAATGTATATGAATAAAAATGCATCTTGGTATAACCAAACAAAACATGGTATTCAACAACATCAGAAGAGATTAAAGCCCTTACTGAGGTTCAAATTGTCATGGGAGTCCTTCCAGCACCAGCCCAAGATATGTATTGGTATGAGGATAAACTTTTCCATCCTTCCTGCATTGAACTGAAATTTTGTCATTCTAGATTTGAAAATCTACATAAATATTTTCATGTGGCTTATGCCAGCAATAATCCATCTCAAGGAACACCTGGTCACAAAAAAACTGGTCCATATCTGTCCAATATTGGAGCGTATTCGCACCACATGCACAAGACAATATAATCCACATCGTGAGGTGTCCATTGATGAAGCAATGATTGGATTTTTAGTTAGATTGCGTTTCAAGTCATATGTACCTTTACAACCTACCAAGAGATACATCAAGGTATGGGCTTGAGCTGATCCTCATAATGGCTATGTGACTTCCAGAATGTAATCTTGGTCAAAGGGTAGTTCTGGATTTGATGGAATCTTTGTTTGGTCTTGGACACAATGTCTACAACTACATTTATTGTTTTACATCTCCAGACCTATTCCTTCAGCTTTGACATAAAGGGACATACATGTACATGGCTGTGGAACAGTTAATTCAAATCAAAAGGGTCTTCCAACTAGATTAGACAAAATAAAGCTGAAGAAGCATAACTAAATAAAGAGGAGACACGAGAGTTATGGTGTGGCAGGACAAGAAAATCACTGTACTGTCTACTAACTGTGACAGTGATGCCACATCTGTTAGCAGGAAACAAAAAGATGGTTCTATTAAGGAAGTTCCATGTCCATTCCAATCGAGCTGAACAACATGTACATGAATGGAGTGGACCATGCAGATGAAATAAGAGCAACATACAACATGGATAGAAAATCTTTGAAATAGTGGAAGTATCTATTTTGTTGTTGTTGACATTTCAACTGTAAATTCATTTTTGGGGCAGAATGAGTTAAGGGATATAGCAAAATAAATTTGAGAATGACATATGAGGCAAACAGAAAAGCATGGATGACAGGACAAATATTTGAGTTGTGGATTAAAAAAAAATCTAAATCAGCAGATGAAAGTGCAGAACAGAAAGATCCTACTTTTCCTTAATAACTTTTCTGCACACCCAAAAATGGATTATGTCAAATGTGAAGCTTTCGAATTTCCCCCCGATTACAACTTCAAACTTCAGCCCATGGATGCAGGGATAATCCAAACAGTTAAAGTCATCTACAGGAAAAAGCTGCCAAGATTCTACGTTCCTGATGGATAAGGTATCGACTGTTCGAAGATAGCATGAAAGGTGAATCTGCTGGATACTATCCAATGGCTGATTTCAGCATGGAATGTGGTGACAGCGGAGACCATTCAAAAGTGCTTTCGGAAGTGTGTTTTTTCCCCCAAGAGATTTCAGGTGCTCCAGAGGTTGAGGAGGAAGTCTGGGATGAAGAGGGTTTTCTTACCCTTTGACCACCTGGGACAACCCCCAAGGATTATGTGCAATGTGATGACATATTAACCATAAAAAACACAGTTGGTGATGACTGGAAGACATTACTGTTATACTGTGTGAGGAATTGCTGTGAAACCATGCTTGGATGAGGAAACTGACTATGAGAGTGACACAACCTGTGATGATCAAAAGCCAGCCAAATAGTGCATTCTGTTACAACTTTTTTGCCAATCAAACTTACCACCATCAATGATATGAACCATTGTGGACATACAGACCAGCCAGAACTTGTGAGGGATCCATCCCGATAGTGAAGGCAAGATTGGGGAACAGAAGAGAAACTCTGAGCATATGCGCGACATTGCAGAAAAACAGTATACAAGGTGAAATGGGCATACAATTAAAAATCAACTTTTAAGCCTGCAGAAATTTACCAGACTTTTTTTTATTAGAGATTTCCCTATTCACAGAACATGGAAAAGAAAAGTACACAAATCTAAGAAACATTTGTGAGATGGCAACATTAATTTGGAATGAGGCAAACGGTTTCATAATTAAGACTAGACCATGCTTAGTCTCCCATTTCTGGAATTTAAACAATGGCGGTCTGCATCTATGGAATTATGTTATACTGACTTGTTCCCTATGGCAGTTTTGTTTTGTTTGCTCTTTGTGCTTTCCATCATCATGCGGTATACAGAAATATTCTACGGTCATCCAGTATACACAAATAGCCTAGGGTTCACATGGTGACAATTGAATTTGGGACAGCCTTCATTTATCAGCTGAAGTAGAATGGCCATCAGATTTTTGAAGAAAACTACAATGCCACCCTGCTTTCAAATTCAGTTGTAGCGGCCTACATGATGATGGATTCTGCTCAAAACGTATGAAAGAAACATTGTATTTATTACCTGGGAAATAAATTATGATTATGGTTATCACTTTTTTTTTTCCAGCTAAAAATTTGATACTGAGCAAGCTGTTTCAAATGTGGTGATTTAAAGCAGCAGGCTAATGTGTTGAAATGATTTCACAAATTGTCATTTAAATGTAAATGAATGAGATTTTAATAAGGTCAGAACTTATAACCAGGCATTTACATGCATACATTCTATCAAACTGAGGACTTGTATTTATATAAGGACACAATTTCCTGTCCGGGGGAAGAGGGAGGGACTTTCCTATCACTTTGTTTTCTCTACACTCCATAATATGACATTGGAAGATTTATATGACTATTTCATTATGTGTCTTTTAAAATCTGAACCTGCCTAAACAAGCTGTTTCGGGTGTGCCATATGAATACCTTAAACTTTCTTGCTACCGTATTTAGCTGTGTATAACGCACACTTTTTTCACCTAATTTTCTTATCTTAAGTCGGGGGTGCGCGTTTTATACAAGAACTATAAAAAAAAGTTTTTTTCCAGGTCGATCTGCCGAGAGTATGAAGGCACTATAGCCGCCTACATGTGTCCCATTCACTCCTTGTGAAATATTAAATCCGTTGTACATTGCATTGTAACTAAATTGTTTACCGGTACTAGCCGTATTAAAGAAATAAATAATGCTTACAAATAGTCTTGTTCTTTGATTGCTTATGTTAATAAACTGGTTTCATTTCACATCACTGTGTAGCGTTTTGTTCTGTGCCTCGACTGGAAATACATGTACATAACGACTGGCAACTTGTTCAAAAGCTGTGCAAAGTGCCGCACTGGAGCGGAACAAATACCACTGTGACGATTACCGTACTTGTTCCGTAAATGTTCAGTATTCCATAACTGTTGATCTAATACAGGGGTCACCAAACTACGGCCCGCGGGCCGCATCCGGCCCGCGACATCATTTTGTCCGGCCCCCAGAATAACCCCCAAAAATAATAAAAAATAATCCTACTTTTCAACCCAAACTACTCTGCCTGTGGATTGTTAAAACTGCCCGTAGTTTGGCCAGAGTTTGATGACCCATATAACAGACAGCACGTACAACGTACTAAGCATGTCGCATAATGAAGTATATTGAGCCAGGAACGTCATACGTTACAGCGGCTATACACATCACACAGCTACAAAAATACAGTATGTTGTGGATGTTTCGTTTTTGGGCGCATTATGATATTTGTGAATTTAGGTTCGGTATGATTTTGGGACCGTCGTGAGCGCCATCTCGTTAATCACGAGGATTGGTGAAGTGTCATCTGGCGAATAGAGTAGTGGGCGGAAATGAAATGTCTTCACGTGGTTTTTAGTGTTCAGGAGAATTGTGTCTGATTTTCGATGGGCGATAATGGAGTATGGGGTGGTGCGCATTTTCTGAATATTGTTTCATGTATGAAGTGTATCTAATGGGACTTGTATTATTTGCTTTTTACTCAATATACTGTTCCACGTGTTTCGCCAGATTGTGCTACTAACCTTTTTCTTCCATAATCTTCACCCATCAGTATGGCTACTAAGAAAAGAAAGGTGGATAAGGAATGTCGCATTTTCAACAAAGAATGGGGAGAAAAGTATTTCTTTGTGGAAGTAAACGGTCAGAGGGCCAGTTGCATAATATGTCATGAAACTGTTGCTGTCATGAAAGAGTACAATATACGTCGTCACTATGAAACAAAACATCTCTCAACACACTCAAAATATGTTGGAAAGCTGCGTACTGAGAAATTTGAGTTTATGAAACATGGTTTGGAATCTCAGAGGAATCTTTTTACGAAAAAAATTGCTGAAAATGAATCTATCACTCGGGCAAGTTACAAAATAGTGAATAGGATGGTAGAGCGAGGAAAACCATTTACTGACGGAAATTTCATAAAAGAGTGCATTATAGAAGCAGTAAATGACTTATGTCCTGAGAAAGCTAGCTTATTTGAAAACATCAGCCTTTCAGCAAGTACAGTTGTGCGGAGAACGGAAGAACTTGGAGAGAACATACAGTCTCAGATACATGAAAAAGCTAAGGACTTTTTGTGGTATTCTCTTGCTATGGATGAGTCTACCGATTTATCGAGTACGTCACAACTTCTTGTCTTCATCCGTGGTGTTACTTGCAATTTTGAAATTACAGAAGAATTGGCATCAGTTTGCAGCATGCATGAAAGAACAACTGGAGAAGATATTTTCATGGAGGTGCAGAAAACTTTGCAAAGTTATCACCTTCAGTGGAATCAGCTTCGGTGTGTAACTGTTGATGGGGGAAAAAACATGGCAGGAAAGAAAAAAGGTTTGATAGGGCAAATCCAAGCTAAGTTGGGGGATCTTCTACTCCCAAGAGCGCTCTCAATACACTGCATCATACACCAGCAATCACTCTGTGGAAAACACTTACATATTTCTTGTGTATTGAAACCAGTCACAAGTGTGGTGAACTTTATTCGGAATCATGGGCTCAATCACCGCCTGTTCCAGGCTTTCCTTGAAGAAATCGATTCTGATTTCTGTGATTTGCCATATTACACTGCAGTGAGATGGCTGAGTTGTGGTAAAGTCCTGCTTCGTTTTTATAATCTCCGAAGAGATATAGATCTTTTTCTCACTGAGCAAAATAGAGCAGAACCACTGTTCTCAGATCCTTCATGGTTGTCAAAGTTGTCATTTCTGGTTGACATCACTTCTCATATGAATGAACTGAACTTGAAATTGCAAGGAAAGGAAAACCTCATTTGTGAACTCTACAGAAACATCACAGCATTTCGGAGAAAGCTATCATTGTTTGAAGCACAACTAGAAGGAGGAAACTTTTCTCATTTTCAGTGTTTCCAGGAGTTTTGCACTGAAAATGCTGGACGTGACGTCAATCTCAAGTTTCAGAAAAAGATTATTCAGGACTTACAGATGCATTTTTCAGAAAGATTTTCTGATCTTGACCAAATTGAGAATGACATTCGTCCGTTTGAGAATCCATTTGGCTGTAATCTTGAAAACACACCAACTGAGTTACAACTTGAGCTCATTGACTTGCAAGCTAATACTTTGTTGAAAGAGAAGCATAGAGAAGGAAAACTCATTGAATTTTATCGCTGCTTACCTGATGACGACTTTTCAAAATTGAAGAAGTTTGCTGCAGGCATGGCATCAGTTTTCGGAACAACTTACGTTTGTGAACAAACTTTTTCAAGGATGAACTATGTCAAGTCAATGTATCGAACAAGGCTCTCTGATGAACATTTAAAAGCAATTCTTATGGTTGGATGCAGCAATCATAAAGCAAATATTGATGATATTTTGAAAATGAAACACCAATTTCACACATCTCATTAACGTTTGTGCAGCCTACTATGTCAGCTAAACAGTCTAAGTTGGAGATATTTTGGTACAATATAAGTATTGTTCATTGATTTTTGTTATTTTGTGCACTAACTTTTATGTGATAATAAATTGATTGGATGAATGACATTGTATTTTGTTTACATTCAGAGTATTCTGTACTAAATCTATTGAACAAAACATGCGTCCGGCCCGCGCTCGGCATCCCTACAGTCTTATCCGGCCCTTCATGAAAAAAGTTTGGGGCCCCCTGATCTAATACATTTTTTCTTCATTTATTCTTGGTTAAATTGAAATATAATATGTGTAGAATTCAAGCAGTGTTAATGTTCTCATCAGAGGCACCTTTAGGGGACATATTTTTTGCGAATACGGTTTCTTTCTTACGGTAACACTGACACGTTGTGGAACAAAATAATCAATTAATCTATGAAGTCGGATAATATTTTTTTCTTTGGAAAATAAACTTGGTTCTTAGTTTTTATTTCCCATCTTAAATGATAGTATTTTGTAATTATTTCTGACTATAGAGTGTTCAATGTTTCATTGACTAAGTGTGGTCTTTTCAAGGTTATCAGCGGAACAAATATATGATTACCGTACCTGTAAATGTTCAATATTCGATAACTGTGGATCTAATTAATTTTGTCTTCATTTATTAGTGTTTGAATTGAAATATAATAATTAGAATTCAGGCAGTGTTAATGTTCTAATTTTTTTCGTGACTACGGTTAGCCTGTTACGGTAACACTGATATAGCGTTTATGTATGAAGTCAGAAAACATTTTGTTTTTCCTTTGGAAAATAAACTTGTTTCTTAGTTTTATTTCTCATCTTAAATCATAGTATTTGAGATATCTTTGCGACTATACAGTGATCAATGCTTCATTGACTCAATGTGGCCTTTTCACGGTAATCGGCGCCAGGTAAGCTTTGATGCGCTCAACATAGTTACAATGCTTTGTCTCGGTGAGCAATATTTAATTAATTCAGCGTGGTGTTTTTAACGGTTATCAGTGCTTCATTGACTCAGTGTGGTCTTTTCAAGGTAATCGGCACCGGCTAAATCTTTGATGTGCTAAACATAGTCACGTTGCTTTTTCTAGGTAAATTTGCAATGTATTTACTTTTCTTCAGAAAATAAACTTGTTTCTTTATTTTATTTCTCATTTTAAACAACAGTATTTGATACGGTACTTCTTTGTTACAATACAGTGAGCAGTGTTTAATTGACTCAGCATGGTGTTTTTAAAGATAATCAGCGCCGGCTAAAGCTTTGATGGGCCAAACATAAGTACAATGCATTGTCTTGGTAAATTCTAGCTTGGACATGGAGATATATTTTAGAGGTGTAATGATAATCCAAATAAGTATAAATACCGGACCTAAACTTTCACATAGAATATTGTGTTCGATCTAGAATCTGAATGAATATGGGTCATATAAGAAATTCGTACAACGCGAAAGACAAGCTAACCATCATTGCCTATGCAGAAACACATGGTAACAGAGCTGCTGGGAGGGAGTTTAATGTAGGAGAGTCTTCTGTTAGGGAGTAGAGAAGAATGAAAGAAAGACTGAAGAAAATACCGAGAACAAAACAGGCAGACAGAGGGACAAGTGCAAAGTATCCGGACGTAGAGAGTGGAGTCCTTGAATGTGTCATGGATAGAAGAAGACAGGGAATCTCAGTATCCACGACAGAGATTCGCTTTCAGGCAATATTGATTGCAAAACAGAAGAAATAGACGACTACAAGGGGTCTGTGAGCGGGGCCTATGCATTTTTACGACGGCATGACTTGCCATGCATCATCATCCATGCCTTTAAAAAGTGCCGCATCTCAAATAAAATGGATGGCACAGAGGATGACATCTTGTGGGAGGACAATGCTAAGCGTGAAGACCACACAGAGGACGAAGACGAAGATGAAAGCTATTATGCAGCAACACCAGGAATGATGACAGACGAGGACATACAGCGACTTTTCGAGAGTGATGATGACGAAGAGGAATTTGAGGGATTTGATGCAATAGATTGAACTCCATCAACTAGACGAACCTTTAAAGGGCCCTTTTAAGGGCCAACCATAAAATCGGAAAAAATACAATTTCAATATGGCCACTTTTTCATTCACTATCCAAAATGACCGACTGTTGTTGCACTATGAAAACGGAGCTAAATACCGGTAGTCACGATTTTAAAATGTATTATATCACATGCGCGTTATATGGCAGAACTACGTTTTTCCCACTCATTTTGGGTCGAAAATCGGGGTGCGCGTTATACATCGGTGCGCGTTATACACAGCTAAATACGGTACTCAATGTACCATCAGATTCAAACTGAATTTATAGTACTTTATTCAAATTTTCATCCTTTGAATGAAATTGAATGTTGTTTTTGCATATGGATAGGAAACAATTACCATGTAACAGTAAATTTTAATTCATTCATGTGCATCTATGCAATTAAAACTTTTTGATTCCATTTTAACAATGGTCATTAATTGGATATTAATCATAATACTAATCTTTTTTAGTTTATTCATGTAATTAAAAACTATGCTACCAAAGTAGAAGGATTTTGTAGTAGAAAAAGTAAAAATTCTTGGGGTTTTTTGTGATTGTGTGTATAAGCTTATTTATTTTGTAATCGAATTCCTTAATAAAATTTGGACACCAAAATTTAGACCTGAAGGCAAAATGCTATATAGACAATTGATGTGATTTAACTGTTTCTGATTTTACTTACAAGTTGGGATTCTCATTTAAGAAATTTGCTGCTTTTGTTGACTACAATATACATAATCTGTACAACACACATCACCCCTATCAGTGTAATATATCCAGGTAATTGATTCACAAGCCCTTAAAGAGGGGATATAATAATAATAATAATAATAATAATAATATTGAAAGTACTGCTACTTTTTTAAACAGGAAATTGCTAGAGTTCTCAAATTGAACAATCTTTTTGTTTGTAATGTTTTATTTTGACAAAAATTGGCAATTTTACTTGGCTTTTTTCTGCAGTGATTAACGTGGCTAAAACAATTAACAAGTTTGTCTACTCATAACGGCTATAAGGTTTGTTTCATTAAAGTCGGCCTCCTTTTGATGGGCTGAGAGAAGATAAAACAATGTTACTACGATAGATTTGTCTGCTCAAAGGACCCAGCAGATGCGTTAATTTCAACTTTTGTTGATAGCCTCTGATAGGGTTAGGCCAGTGTTGAACAACTCAACAACAATATTCCTCCTATCATTTCAATATGAAAATGGCTAAAAAGTATGTGTGTGTTGTTTGTTGGGAAAACTGGTAAAAGGATCGTATCTTCTGTGATATAAGTATAATTTGTTAATTGTAAATTCCGTAAATTGTGTTGCATTTCTTTTTCCGTTTTTACATAAAAATTTTATCCTGCTTTCTTGTATCGAAATAAGTTGAAAACATGTAAGATACTCCAGATTTTTATCTCCATTAAATATTCTGATTCCTTGCTAGGCCCCTTAAAAGCAATGCATCAGTAGAAAGTTTCGGAGATATTATATTTTTCTTGAAAAGTCTGTGAGCAAGTAGCTCCAAGTTTTCATGTTCCCCTTTGGTAAAAACTTAAAATTCTGTCTTTGTCTTTATGAAAAACTTCCTATTAACTATTATGTTTCATTTCTTTTGCAGATATTATTAATTTTAAAATAGCTTTATTGGAAATACAATTCATTGTGAATTGAAGTCGGTTATAATGAAGTGCCTATTTATACGAGGGCCCAATGGTTAAATGTTCCATTTTTTCAGTTATCATGTTATTTTATATGTATATGATTGGTAAAATAGTAATAGGAGTGTGTATTACTGACGACCCGCTTACATTTATTTATATATTATCGTTTTCAATTTAAGTCATTTTAGACTTGTTAGTCTTAATACATTTATAGACTTGCAAGTCCTGGGTGCACTACAAATGTGATGGAGTTGATGCTGATGGTGCCAAGGCCTGGCAGAGTGTTTCAGCAGAATACCTTTGTCTGCTTTGCCGCAGTAACGAAGATGGCTCATTTGACTATTTAATGGGCATGGAGAGACTGAAGAAGGTTTGTGAACAAATGATATGATTTAAGAATTCGCCTGAATACTTAAAAGGTTTTGTTAGAAGTTGTGAAGTTAGGGCTGCACTTTCGTTGGTTTTGTTAAAGTTACATTTGTTAGCTGTATTATCTTTGATTTTGAAGACATTATTTAACTTTGACAGTAATTGCTTGATTTTTGATGCGTGAATTCACAAATATTTAAGTCAGTGCAATATATTTTGTCTTATTTATCAATGATAAAGGACCCCTAATGGTAAACATTTCAGATGATTTAAGAATTTGCTTGAATCTTTGATTTTTAAACATTTATAATTTTTTCGTAGGCCGGAAACCAAGGCTTCAAGAAACTGAAAGCAGTAGCCAGGGAGACGAGTCAATGAGTACAGAATTACGGTACCATTGCTGTATTAAAATGGCGCTTAATGTTGCTCAGATTAAACGGAACAGACAGTACACCAGGTTAGAATTGCCTTCACCGGAATTGAAAAAAGACACTGTACACTGTTCTAAACCAGGAAATTGGTTATCTGTATGGAGGTTCATTGCTCTTTCCAACTTACTGAATGTACGGATTGATACAGTGTATCCAAGTTTTAACGGGACAAAACATTATGTATTTAAATGCATGAACATGGCCTTCCACCCTCACTTTTCCAACCCTGAAAAAGGATCAATAACCATAATGTGGACCAACACAGTGGAACCCGACCATGAAAACTTCAATTCATGGGGGAAACCCAAGTGGGAATGGATCTCAAATCATTTTGTGCCCCTGGTAGACTTGCCAAGGCAAAGTGTTGCTGATGCAAACTACAGGAATATGTATAAGTAAACAAATGTAATGGAAACCAAACCATTAGCTGTCGATCAAGGAAGCAATTTTTCAACTATCATAGAAGAGTAAATTGATGAAAATACATCATCGTTGTAAGTGAGATACATATAGACTCTTTGTTGCAAAAAGAGCCAATGTCAACAGATGATATTGACCGAAATCCAATTGAAATTGATGAAGACAGTTCCATACAGTATGTACAAGAAGAGCCAATGTCAACAGATGATATTGACCGAAATCCAATTGAAATTGATGAAGACAGTTCCATACAGTATGTACAAGAAGAGCCAATGTCAACAGATGATATTGACCGAATTCCAATTGAAATTGATGAAGACAGTTCCATACAGTATGTACAAGAAGAGCCAATGTCAACAGATGATATTGACCGAAATCCAATTGAAATTGATGAAGACAGTTCCATACAGTATGTACAAGAAGAGCCAATGTCAACAGATGATATTGACCGAATTCCAATTGAAATTGATGAAGACAGTTCCATACAGTATGTACAAGAAGAGCCAATGTCAACAGATGATATTGACCGAAATCCAATTGAAATTGATGAAGACAGTTCCATACAGTATGTACAAGAAGAGTCAATATCAACAGATGATATTGACCGAAATCCAATTGAAATTGATGAAGACAGTTCCATACAGTATGTACAAGAAGAGCCAATGTCAACAGATGATATTGACCGAAATCCAATTGAAATTGATGAAGACAGTTCCATACAGTATGTACAAGAAGAGCCAATGTCAACAGATGATATTGACCGAAATCCAATTGAAATTGATGAAGACAGTTCCATACAGTACGTACAAGAAGAGCCAATGTCGACAGATGATATTGACCGAAATCCAATTGAAATTGATGAAGACAGTTCCATACAATATGTACAAGAAGAGCCAATGTCGACAGATGATATTGACCGAATTCCAATTGAAATTGATGAAGACAGTTCCATACAGTATGTACAAGAAGAGCCAATGTCGACAGATGATATTGACCGAATTCCAATTGAAATTGATGAAGACAGTTCCATACAGTATGTACAAGAAGAGCCAATGTCAACAGATGATATTAACCGAAATCCAATTGAAATTGATGAAGACAGTTCCATACAGTATGTACAAGAAGAGCCAATGTCAACAGATGATATTGACCGAAATCCAATTGAAATTGATGAAGACAGTTCCATACAGTATGTACAAGAAGAGTCAATGTCAACAGATGATATTGACCGAAATCCAATTGAAATTGATGAAGACAGTTCCATACAGTATGTACAAGAAGAGCCAATATCAACAGATGATATTGACCGAAATCCAATTGAAATTGATGAAGACAGTTCCATACAGTATGTACAAGAAGAGCCAATATCAACAGATGATATTGACCGAAATCCAATTGAAATTGATGAAGACAGTTCCATACAGTATGTACAAGAAGAGCCAATGTCAACAGATGATATTGACCGAAATCCAATTGAAATTGATGAAGACAGTTCCATACAGTATGTACAAGAAGAGCCAATGTCGACAGATGATATTGACTGAAATCCAATTGAAATTGATGAAGACAGTTCCATACAGTATGTACAAGAAGAGCCAATGTCGACAGATGATATTGACCGAAATCCAATTGAAATTGATGAAGACAGTTCCATACAGTATGTACAAGAAGAGCCAATGTCAACAGATGATATTGACCGAAATCCAATTGAAATTGATGAAGACAGTTCCATACAGTATGTACAAGAAGAGCCAATGTCGACAGATGATATTGACCGAAATCCAATTGAAATTGATGAAGACAGTTCCATACAGTATGTACAAGAAGAGCCAATGTCAACAGATGATATTGACCAAAATCCAATTGAAATTGATGAAGACAGTTCCATACAGTATGTACAAGAAGAGCCAATGTCGACAGATGATATTGACCGAAATCCAATTGAAATTGATGAAGACAGTTCCATACAGTATGTACAAGAAGAGCCAATGTCAACAGATGATATTGACCGAAATCCAATTGAAATTGATGAAGACAGTTCCATACAGTATGTACAAGAAGAGCCAATGTCGGCAGATGATATTGACCGAAATCCAATTGAAATTGATGAAGACAGTTCCATACAGTATGTACAAGAAGAGCCAATGTCGGCAGATGATATTGACCGAAATCCAATTGAAATTGATGAAGACAGTTCCATACAGTATGTACAAGAAGAGCCAATGTCGACAGATGATATTGACCGAAATCCAATTGAAATTGATGAAGACAGTTCCATACAGTATTTACAAGAAGAGCCAATGTCGACAGATGATATTGACTGAAATCCAATTGAAATTGATGAAGACAGTTCCATACAGTATGTACAAGAAGAGCCAATGTCAACAGATGATATTGACCGAAATCCAATTGAAATTGATGAAGACAGTTCCATACAGTATGTACAAGAAGAGTCAATATTCACTCCAGGACCCCTTGGAATTACGTTCATGGACGTAAATAACACTTTCAATGTTCTTAAAGGTCCCTTAACAGTTTTAAATGAAATACCAATGCATCGAAAGGATGGCTATTATTTTGTTGTAGACAATACATCCAGTGTACAAAGATGGAAAAACAGGAAACGTTCTGCATTTTGGGACAATTGCGGGGCATGGAACCATGGCTCTACTCCCATAACCATCTTCCTGAAGAAAAATGGGAAAATAATTTCTGTTTTCAAATGAAATGATCTCAACTCCATGAAAAAACAAAGCAAGGGAAAGAAGGATTTTGTTCCTATAGAACCACAGCCTCTTGCAAGTGAGGTCACAATACTCCGACGGCTTTATCAATCTCTAAAGGCTTCTCCTGTTGGAAAGGAAAAATTTAAAAGGAGAATTACATGGATTGAAAGTTGCTCCACTTCACTGGGATTTTCTCAAGACATAGCCATTGTAGAATACATAGGCACATTTCCACCTAGACAGTGTCATGGGTGTGCTATAAAGAAGGAAAACAACAACAAATACATCCGGATGAAACCAGCAGTGCAAACAGAATTAACAGAAAAACTAAAACAAGAACCTTTAAAGGTAGCGGAAAGGTCAATAAATAGAGACAATAATAATGAATATGATAAGCAACACAATGGAAGACAACTGACAAATATGAAATACTCTATCAATAAACAGGAAAAGAAACCTAACGAGGGATCAAACAATGCTGCAGACCACATAATCAGTGTCGAAGAGATGATAAAGAGACACCCATTCGTACAAAGTGTAAAGCTCATCAATGGTCCAAAATATCCTTTTATAACACTATTTACGGCACAACAAATTAAAGACATTAAAAGATTCTGTTGTAAGGAACCGGGCTGTGTTTTATATATTGACAAAACTTACAACCTAGGAGAGTTCCACATGACACCTATGGTTTATAAAGACTTGTCAGTTGTAAGAAGATCAACCATGGATCATCCACTGTGTTTTGGACCGACTTTTATACACACAAATTCATCAGCAAAGACTTATTCATCATTCCTGCATGACATTGCAGATAACCTAAGTGATAATGAATTTTCAAACTTGGTTGTAGGCAGTGACAATGAATTGGCATTCAAAAATGCCATATCCAGATGTCTACCTGGAAGTACACAGGTGTTGTGCACAAGGCATTTGAAAAAGAATGCCAGCAACTACATGGAGGACAGTGTTGGATATACTTTACAACACAGACAAAATAACATCACGGCCATCTTTGGTAAAGACGGTATCGTTGAATCTACAGACGTCGACACATATTCCACTCATGTTGACAGACTCCACAGGGAAATCAACATTTTGGATGAAACGGCAAGTGGAAAGTCTTTCAAAACCGATTTTGACCAGAAATTGCTGCTGCTTCTGGAAAAACATAATAAAACTGGCTAGGAAAGGTCGAATTCTGTCTAATTGGATGAATAACAATTCGGAGAGTGCTAATCATACTTTGAAGTCTGCGGTTGACTGGAAGTTCTAGGATCTTCCAAAGTTCATCAACATGCTGTACAACATTGTGCAAGATGAAGAAGTTGAGAACGACACTGTGCAAGATTAAGAAGTAGAGAGGTGTCGAGCGATAAGGAACATGGACAATTACAAGTTGACAGAAATGTTCTTGCACCATTACATAGATTTGGAAAGATGGAATAGCAGGAACGAAGAGCGAGTCGCTTGTTGTCAGATGCCGGGAAAACAAACCCTAATGCTGTTGTGTCCATGGATGGAACTAGAATGGTAGTAATACCATCTTCGGCGGGGAAAAAACCCAAATCAAACGAAAAGAAAAAGGGTGGAAAGGTCGAAAACTCATTCAGCAAAAAGGAAATTGACAACAACCCAGTAACCCTGTAATGGATGGCATTATTACTAAAAGATGGACTTACTCATGTAAAATCAAGTTATAAGGAACCTATGTATTCTTTTTTGCACGTAATTGTCTTTTTTGCAAGTCATTAAAATACCGCTTTTGGCAGTTACAAGTTGTAGGGTAAAGTTTTGAAAAATTATGCACAGTTTACTTCAGTGTAATTTTATCTTTGTCTTTCTCAATAAGCTATCTATTCCATTTGATCAAGCTATAAAGGAAACACATGTTCCTTTTGCACTTGTATATTCTTTTTGCAAATATTTTAAAATATAGTGTTTTGTACTGACCAGTCATATGACAAAACATTCTAATATTGGTGTGTTGTAAATATGTTTTTCAATCTATTTTGCCCTTATCTTTCCTTTAAAAAGAAGAATAATGGAGTTTGAATAAATAATAAAAACATTACTAAAAAATACTAGAAAAGTCCTTTTCGCACATTGTATTCTTTCTGCTGATTGTTTTATTTACCACATTTTGTTTGCACTTATTTGTTCCTTTCTCAAGTCATCTTACACACTGCTTTATGTACTGACTGGTTGTATGACCAAAATGTTATGAAAATACATGTTGTACATGCATTAATCAATGTGTCTTATCATTATCTTTCATTTAAAAAAAATATTTCGCATTTGATCAAGTAGTAAAGAAAATATAAGTTCTTTTTGCACTTATTTCTTCTTTTCGCAAGTCATTTTACATACCACTTTATGTACTGACTGCTCGTGTGACCAAAATGTTGTGAAAATTCATGTTGTAAATGCATTAGTCAATGTGTTTTGTCATTATCTTTCATTAAAAAAAAAGAATTATTGAATTTGATAAAGAAATAAAGAAAATACGAGTTCTTTTCGCACCTATTTCTTCTTTACATGAAAAGAAGTTCTTTTCGCACTTTAGTACTACTGCCAGTCATGTGGTACTGCTTGCTCTGTAACAGTATACTATTATGGGCTGTAATCACAGTTCCCCTCACGTTGCCAGTTAAAATGCCACCAAAGAATATAATGAAAAATTGAGCCTAAGCAAAGGTCACTTGATATTTTGTTTCATGATTCACATTCCAGTGATCAGCTGCATTTGGTTTCTTCATCTGATATTCAGGATGTAAACGTGTGCTCAGCATCCAGCGTAATGCACAAAATACCAAAAGCTCGACAGTTTCAGCCGAACTGGCTAAAAACATACTCATGGATGCGATATGACAGTGGCGGTGCAAATAAAAAAGAGGACTTTATGTATTGTGAGATATGCACAGAAAATAAAAAGTTAAACGGTATGAATAAGATTGCTAGGAACAGAAAATTTCAAAATTCAACGTTAACCAGACATGCAGATCTTGCTGACCATAAATTATGTGTACTAGCCCCCGAGTTACAAGATAACTTTGAAAAATGTAGTGCAAAGCTCATGTCTGAGCAAGATAAAGCTATAACTGCCTTATTGAAGGTTGTTAAATGGATGGCAGACGAAGATATCACATTGAACTAGTTTAAGTCTTTTGTGAATCTTTTTCATGAATTGGGAGTTCAAGATATTGACGTTCTCAGAAAGAGTATTAGTAATTATTAATCTGCAGTGACTGCCAGCGAGCTGCTGGAGTCATTAGCAGAGTTTGCTAACAATGCTGTAACTGTTAAAATTAAGAAATCTCCTGTGGTAACATTACTTGCTGATGTCATGTATGCTCAGACATTGAATGAAGACTTTATTCCAGAGTGTCATTATGCGTGCGATGTGGAAAGCTCAGTTGCCACTGGGAAAGGTATCACTGCATCCATTATGAAAGAAATGTCAGAAAAGTGTGTTCCAATGGCAAAAGTAATGAGATTGGGATCAGATGGAGCATCTGCTATCATGGGCAAGGAAAAATAGAATACTTTTTAAAAAACCATAAATTTTTATGAAAGTGAAGTTTTTGCCTTTGATAAGACAATGTTTGATGCTACATTTATGTTTATCAATTCTTAGGTCTTATGTTTAATCTAGATCTTTGTGTAATAGTATCCAAAAGAATCCAATAAAATTTCTGTAATATTATCTCCTTCAACGAGTAATGTTCATATTTCCAGATTTAAATGGGTCTGGCTGTACGATTCTATAACCATGTTACACTGAAATCCAATAATGTATTGTACTTGGCTTAGGCTTAATAATTTCAATTTTAATGTATTGTTCCTTAAAAAGTTTAATTTATCGAAACTTTCTGAAGCAGCTGCAATACTGAGAAGGGAAAATCCTCATATGCATAATATTCACTGTGATTTGTCAGTAATTAAACTTAGAGTGTGAGTAGGTTTCCTATACACAGTGACTTTGGTTGATCCATCATCATTTAAGTGTACACATGTCTAAGAATGGTAATTTGCCATCTTCTTCTTGTTCTGATGTGAACTGAATATGTGGGTCAATGGAGTTGAGATGATCGGAGAACTCCTGCACATGGTACTCATGTACCTTAACTTTTCTTAGATTCTCATTGCATAAGCAGTGTATATGATGGATCTACAATAGTCAATGTAACCAGTAATGACAATATGGAAAAAGCTTATAAAAATAGTACTCTACTAAATGATAATGATTTACTTGTGTGTATCTGATTCATATTTATCTCCCTTGATGACACAAAATACTTGCAGTGTGTTGCACCTAGGCTTACGAGGTAAAGGTATGCATATTGGTCACCTCAACATTAAACATTAGAGGAATAAGAACAGCAGGTAAACTGGACCAAATTAAACTTATGTTACTATCGAAAGAAAATAATATTGCAATGCTTGGTTTGAGTGAAAGCAAACTTGGGACTGATCAGCCAGTCAATGCTTGTCAAATTGAACAATTTCAGTTTTTTAGAAAGGACAAAATGGATGGATCTCGTGGTTTGGTGGTCTATGTGTGTGAGGGTATTGTATGTTAACGCAGAGATGATTTGGAAGTTAATGATTTCGAAAGCATGTGGTTAGAAGTTTTACCTAAGAATAGCAAATCTTTTCTTGTCAGTTACTTCTATAGGAATCCAAATTCTACTCTAAAATAGAATGAAATATTTGAAGATCAGATTGAAACAGTTCTAAATGATGAAAAGGAATTATTCCTCTTGGATGACATTAACAAGGACTTACTAAATCCAAAAATAAAAAAGCAGCACCTTTCATTTCTGAAACATATATATGTAATCTTAGTATAAAAACAAATACATTTCCTGACAAATGGAAGGAGGTATAAGTGAGATCTCTTCATAAATCTGGTCCTCAAGATGAAATAAATAATTTCAGACCAATCTCAATCCTTCCTGTCTTATAAAAAATTCTTGAAAGACATTGTCATGCCTCCCTAACGACTTTTCTTGAGGAACACAAGCTGTTGTATGATAGACAATCAGGTTTTCGCCAAAATCATTCATGTAAAACTGCTCTTGCTAGTATGGTTGAAAAATGGCACAAAGCTTTAGATAATTTAGATCTAGTGGGAGTTGTGCTGGTTGATTTTAAGAAAGTTTTGCATTTAGTTGATCATGATATTTTACTTGAAGAATTAAGACTCTATAAGCTAAACAACAACTCTTTAAAATGGTTTAAGTCATATCTGAAAGGAAGAAAAAAAGTTGCCATAAACGGTGTCACATCGGAGGACAAACTTGTGACTTGCAGAGTACCTCAAGGATCTATTTTAGGGCCACTACTATTTATTATGTTTATCAACGATCTATATTTGCATACAGTAAATATTGAGACTGATCTCTTTGCTGATGACACCACTTTATATGATAGTAGTGCATCTAATATTACTGTCAAAAGAAACTTATATAATGCGCTTGTAAAACTCTTCAAATGGTGTAAACATAATGGAATGGTCATTAATTTAGACAAAACTAAAATGATGCTGATAACCACTTGTCAGAGACGTAACAGAATTAGAGATAATATTCTTCACATTAATTTTCATGATGTGGAACTGAAAAATGTTACGCAAGAGAAACTTTTAGGACTTCAAGTTGATAACAATATGTTATGGTCAGAGCATATCAGCATCGTTACCAAAAAGAGGTCTAAGGATATCTGGTTACTATAAAAAATCAAAGAATTCCTAACCTTAAACCAAAGAATAATGTTTTATAAAAGTTATATTCAACCTCATCTGGACTACTGCAACATCATATGGGGTAATGCTTCTAAAACAAATTTGTTAAAAGTGGAAAGACTTCAAAAATGAGCCATCAGAATTATCCTTGACAATAATGTTGAAAATGTACAAGAATGTATGAATGATTTGAAGATCACGACTATCTATGAAAGAATATGTTTAAGAAAAGCTAAATTTATGTTTAAAGTCTCTAATGGTTCTATGCCCAACTATACAAATGATATGTTCAGAAAAAAGACAAATGATACCACTACAGGTTCTAGTTTACCAATACTACGCTCTATGTCGTCCAAAAACTTTCTTCTTCCTAAACCCAAAATGGAATTGTAAAAAAATAGTTTGTCTTTTTCAGGTCCAATCATTTGGAATTGTATACCTAATGATGTTAAAGATGCATCATCAGTGCATTCCTCCCATCACAGATGTTTGAAATGGATGCAGTCCAGATAATGTTTAATTGTGAAATTTTATTTCCCCTGTAAGTGCCTCGGGATCCCATGAGATTTCAAAGTTTATGCATCCGAGCAAAACATGGGACATAAAGGAAAGAACTGTGTATTAGGATTATTGATTAAACAATGAACAACATATAGAAGCATTAGAGATATAATCTAAATTTGTCATGACTGGGACTTCCCCAGCACAGCACTGCTGAAGTTTAAGCCATCTGATTTAAGGTTTAAGATAGAACTTGCGGAAAGTGCAATCTTTACTCCATCCTACAGTCTTAAGAATGGTATGCAACGACAGTTTCATCTGAGCTGCAGCAGTGCTAGAAGCAGCTCTAGTGCTATGAGCCCCCAAAATGGACGTATCAGTTTCTGCCTCTTTCAAAATAGTCTTAATCCATCTAGCCATGGTACATTTAGCAACTGCTCTAAAAGGATGCTGTGTACTTATCAATAATCTTTTATCATTTCCCCGGAGGGAAGAAGTTCTACTGATGTACTCATGTAAAGTTTCAACTATACAGAGTCTTTTATCATGATATGCAGAAAAAGTCATTTGTGAGAAATGTTGACCAGGTTTACTTTGTTGATACTGTTACGACTCTATGGTCTAAGAAAAATGTAACAGAAAGACAGTGAAACCAACAAATCAAGTAAAAATCAACAAGCAATTTATTACTAGATAATTAAAATGAAAAATCAAAAAGTCACTTACAGTAATGTGTTTTTGTAATCCTAATAATCCAATAAGAATGATTGTTCTAATCACAAGTCCTAAATATAGAATGTTCCAAATTCACGGCTGTGTCCTTGAATGTTATGATGTGCTAATGGTCTCCAAAGTCCTGATGTACTAGTAATCTTGATGTGCTGATGTCAAAATGAAGTATTCCAAAATCTCTGAATAAGTTCACTTAAATTCCAAAATCATCAATTAAAAATCCAAAATCCAAAAGTTTATGAGCACTGTTATAATCCAATGAATATTTAAAATAATTCCTCTCTTAGAATTTTGAATGAATTTTCACAACTGTAATAGCTCTTTACAAGACTGATGGTAATGTCAAAACTGAAAAAATGTCCACCAAACATGATATATATAAAGATTGGTCACATGACAGAATGTTCTAGATTGGTCACATGACAGAATGTTCTAGAATATGAGTCATCTTAATGGAATTTTTACTTGTAAACAAAAATTCAACCTTGACCTTCAAATTGAGAAAACATATTGATCAAAACAACCTAATTCAAGGACACTAGTTAAACATGTTTTTTCTGATAACATTAAGATTTAAGCAAATATTAAAGTGAAGAAACATTTATAATTTCCTAAAATATTTATAATATTATATAAACATCATACATAACAATACATATTTAATACATGATCAGACCAGACAATTAAATGTGTCTGGTTTAAATGTTTATTATACTGATTTAATTGATAATAATATTATGATCCTGATTTAATTGATAATAATATTATGGTCACAGATAACGAAAAACAAACTTTATCTTTCTTTTTTTGCAGATAGCTACTAAAAGTTTTATTTCTACAACATATATGATGATGGATGCTATGGCACCTGTAACTATTCTCAGCCAGTTCTTCCCGGAAGAAAATGTGGATGTGGCCCTTGTGAAGGTATATTTGACATAATAATATAATTAACAGAATCATTTTGAATTTAATCCAAGTTTCTGTAAGTGCAGTTTATAACTTACAAATCAGTTATAAACATTTTTCATGACCGAAACTGGAATTTGACACTCAGCATATTGCTACATATATTTCTTAAAGATGCATTTTAATATTTCTTGAACTTGTACAGAATTGAATGAAACATGATATTATGTAACTTGTATAACAAATCTATTTAGGTGAAAACTGATGAGTGTATGGCTGATCTGTGGAAGGTATACAGCCTTGAAACTCCCTACATGCAAAATCTCCAGGAGCATCTCAGATGATCTCAGCATGTCTCTCACTACAAATCTGATGGGAAAACGAGTTTGTCTGCCACTGGCAACTGCACCTAGGGGTGGGATGGCTAGTGAGATACATGTATGCCAGCAGGGACAGGCAAGCTCAAGTTGGCCATTACAACTCCAAAGAGATGTGACATCATTGTCTGACTCTTGCTCTCCTGGCACAAGTCACATGACTTCCACCCAATGCACAAACATGGCGGCTCTGGACAAGGAATTGGAAATGCAATGCCACCTGTGGACGCAAAATGCGAATGTGGTGTCCAACATACATGCTAGATTGGAACAGTTCATGGCCAGTCTTGCTAGCAAGATGCAAATGCTGACCACAACAGCTGCGGATTCTGTAAGTATGTCACACTTGGATCAGCTTGACATGGCTCCGGACTTGGAGCATGAAGAAGGGGAGGTGGATCGGATATCGATAATGATGATGTCGCAGGGCTAATTATGCCAGACATAGAATCTGAAGACATTACTGCAAACTATGATGACCATCTGTTTATGGAAGTGGAAAGTTTCTTACTGGAGCAGCAAAAAGCGGAAGCTTGCATAAGTTGTAAATAAAGGTCTGCGCTCAGTGCTAACTCCTGATAAAGTTAAACCTTTGCAGGAGAAATATATTAGGCCAGGAAATTATGACAATTTAAAACTGAGAATTAACTTTGAGGTCTGGAAAGCTATGTCAAAACTGGCAAAGAATGCAAACGTTTCGCTGCAAAAACTGCTAACTCAGTTAGGGCAAACTCTGGTCCCAGCTTTAAGGGTAGCTGAATTGTTCAAAAAGCACAAGAACAATCTACAGGAATTACCTCTGGACTCTATCCAGAATTTTGTCCTGATAATGATTTAGTTTAGTGAGGGAAATACAGATTTCACTACCAGAAGAATTCAAGACATTATGAGAAATAAGACGTCTTCTGTGATATCTGTAAGGTTGAATAATAAGAGGGCAGCTATGGTTATCTGTGGAATTTCATTTTAGCGAAAGTTAGCAATTAAACATGCAACTTTAAGTTTGTTTTTGTCTGCTGTACCATAATTACCCATATAGCGTACCACCCTAGCTACAATATGCAACCAAAATCTGGCTTCCATTTAATTCATGTATAAGAAAGGTGGAAAATATGTATAAACAGAGTAAAACTATGGATGATTCAGAAAGGGAAACCAGCAGGCCCAAGATTATGGACGAGGACAAGTTCAGAATGTGGACTGCAAGGAAAATCTCACATAAGAAACTGTGAAAGTGTTGCTAACTCTTGGGTTCAATTCAATTGAGGTGCTCTGTTTGCTTATGGTAGAGGGTTGGGGGTAAGTAAAATTCCCATAGGTCGACAAATTGGAAAACCACTGCACCATTCTTGGGTAGCATCAGATTATTGTGTTTATTATTATTATTATCATTATCATTGTTATTGTCATTATTATTGTTATTATTATTATTTTCATAGATGGCTGATTTTCTGAAGTAGTCTTTTCCACCTGTGTGATCATACCCTGCAGGAAAGTTTAAACAGAAAAAGAAAGAAAAAATAAGGAATATTTTCAAACCTATGAAAGGCCTACTACTGAGACATATATAATGGAAATTCATTACCATGAAATACTTAAGGATTCATGTTCTGTACACTCTAGTGTCTAACATATGGAAATTCATTACCATGAAATACTTAAGGATTCATGTTCTGTACACTCTAGTGTCTAACATATGGAAATTCATTACCATGAAATACTTAAGGATTCATGTTCTGTACACTCTAGTGTCTAACATATACTTACAACATTTTAGCATGTAGATGCCTAATAATCATGCCTTACAAACTATCATGTTCAAAAGAGAGGTACATGTATTTATGGGATTTTAATGCAACATTGCTATTATTAAAAAGTAAAAAATTACACTGTCAACTTGATGATGGATGTGGTAAACTTAGATACATGAACAAATGTTAAACAAAGCTAGGGAACATTTTGGAGGCACTTAGACGCCACAGAAACTGAGAAAGATGCAGACAAAATCTGGCTGCCATTGTATAAAAATGAATCCATTCAGCTCAACATCGAATATGGTACATCCTTGCACTCCTCTTTAGGAAGAACTTCTACATTGTGAAAGATTTCACACAAGTAGTACAATGCAGCATTTTCCAGCACTGGGTTCATGAATTGACCAGACAGATAATAAAAGATAACTCTGACTACTACTGTATATACTCGCGTATAATCCAAGTCCAAATGCAAACAACATAGACCCTGACCTGCCATCGCATAATGCGCCGGCAGATCAGGGTCTATGTTGTTTGTTCTATTGATTAGTCCTTACAAACTGCACAAACCCAGATCTGCCGGCGCAGTTGGAATCGGCTTGTACACGAGTATATACGGTAAACATGTGGTCCTGCTCAGACTGAAATCCACGAGAAGCTACTCAACAAACATGGCAACACCAGCTGGACTTGACACTATTGCCAATGATTTATCTGAGGACTTTCTACCCTAAAAAGCCAACCTTTACCACCACCATAAAGCAAAAGCTTAAAGTAAAAGTTGATATGTAAAGTCTGCCAAACTTTCAAAAGTTGGAAATAACCAGGTTGACATTTATTTAAAACAGTTCTTGTGCTATTTGGAAATATACTCGAAAAGTATAATTTTTGTACCATGTTGAAATGTCCACTAACGGATTCGACGGAAAATATGCCATCGGAAAAAAATAAATATGTTTGCAGGTTCAACAGTGCTTGGATAGGCGAATTAAAATATGTGAAGTGTAGTGAAAAGGGAGAAAGCTTTGTGTACTGCACAACTTGCAACACACATTTGAACAATTCTAAAGGAGGGAAAAATTATCTTACAAGGCACTTAAAAAGTATGCAGCACATTGCAAACGAGAAATCGTCACATATTGTGCCTAAAGTAACGCAAATGTTTGTGCCAACATCAGTAGATGTTGCACAGATTCTGTTTGCTAACATGGCAGAGCATAATTTACCATTCATGGTTGCTGATCATTGTAGTGAGCTGTGTAAGGTTATGTTTCCTGAATCGCAAATTGCTCAGAAATTTTGCTGCAAATGAACTAAAGTCACAAACATTGTTAACAATGCACTTGGTCCCATGTACGACAATCAAGTAACTTTACCATGCAAGGAAAACCCTTTCTCAGTGATGATGGACTAGTCTAATGACAGCGGTAATGAAAAGTGTGTAGCAATTCTTGTCAAGGTGTTTGACAATGACATTTGCAGAGTGACAACCAAATTCCTGGCTATGCCCATTTGCAATATTGGAACTGGTGAAAACCTTTTCAGCTGTATTCAACAAGTCTTAACAGACAGACAGATCCCATGGAACAACCTGGTAGGGTTTAGCAGTGACAATGTGAATGTATTGGTTGGCAAGAAAAATTCATCCTCTCCAGAGTTTGAGAACAGCAACCAAATGTAATCAATCATGGATGTATCTGCCATTTGCCCAGTACCTGCACGCAGTATGGTTTGAAGAAATTGGCTGTCCAAGTTGAGGAACTTCTGGTCAACACCTACTATCATTTAAATTACAGTTCCAAGTGTAGAGAGGTGTATAAGGAATTCCTGAAGTTTACCAACACCGAGGAGTACAAGCTGGTCAAGCATTGTAGCACAAGGTAACTGTCACTCCAGAAATGCATTGCACGCTTTCTTCAACAGTGGCCAGCTCTTCAATCCTATTTCCAAAGCCATGAAGAAGCTAAGATGGGGAGCAGAGTGAACAGATGCACTGAGAACCTTAAAAACCCCAGGGATGAAACTGACGTACCAGTTTCTTCTATGCATCATGGAACCACTGAATGACTTTAACACCATGTTCCAGGCTGGTGATTCAATGGTGGGATGCCTCCATGTGGAGATGGAATGAATTCTACGGAAATTCATGAGAAAGTTTGTGAAGACAAGTGTTATTACTGCATCAGCCAGCATTACAGAGGTCAACTTTATGTCACCAGAAAACCAGCATGACAACTCTTTCCTAGTAGTGGGTATGGAAGCCAGACGTTTCATTGACAACAACCCAGATGACATTTCTCCAACCCAGCTGAGCTGCTTCTTCAGGAGTGTGATGTCCTTCTATGAGGAAGTTACAGCAAAGATGATAGCTAAGTTTCCATTTCATGACCAGACCCTGAAGGCCCTTTGTTACCTGAATCATGAGAGGAGATTGGAGATTTCAGAAGAAGCTGTGCTTCAGCTGAGTGACAGACTGGGTACAGCAACTGGCAAACAGTTTCAACTTGAAGATGAGTTCAGAAACTTCACAGTTTCACTCAGGGCAAAACACCATTGGATGTCTTCTGGGTAGACATGAGTAGAGTTTCCACACCCTTTAAGAAACCCAGATTCCCAAATCTAGGGAAGGTCTCTTAGGCAACACTCAGCTTGCCACACAGTACTGCAGATCCTGAGTGCAGTTTCAGCATGCTGAGGAAGATTCTGACAGACCACCGTGGAAATGTATGTGGAAAAAACTGTGTCATCATTAATATTGTGTAAGATAAATGCAAAGTTTCACTGTTTTGAACTCAGATCTTCAAATGATTTGTGTATCACTGCAAAAAGAGCTTCTCGACAAGACTGAAAGACAACCAACACATGTTAAAAAAAACTAAGTTTGTTTGAGTGTTTGAGGTACCAGTTTGTCATTAGTTTTTGAAGCACAGACAGTGATTCTTGAAGAGGTTCTTAAATTATGATTTTCTGAGATTAAGAAAATAACATAAATTTTTTTTAATAAAGTTGAGTAACTATTATTCATTGTAATTATTTTACTTAGTTTTGGTACAATCTGCACTTTCACCCTTAAATTTATGACAAAAATGGTCGTTATGCTAATCTCCCTGATTTGGACCCAATCTCCCCGATTGTGAACAAAAATCTCCCTGATTTGGTCCCAGAAAACTTGGCATGTATGCAAACAGTGATCTGTCAACTATTAATATCACCAGTATTACCAAATATTGTGAAAGTAAAAAGGTTTCAAATTGTGAAAAAAATTCAATGTGTATACATACTTGTGCTGGATTAAGGAATACAAGTAAAAATGGAAGAAATAACATTTGTTCCAAGTGCTGGATTAAGGAATACAAATAAACATGGAAGAGATAACATTAGTTCCAAGTGCTGGATTAAGGGATACAAGTAAACATGGAAGAGATAACATTTGTTCCAAATGCTGGATTAAGGAATACAAGTAAACATGGAAGAGATAACATTTGTTCCAAGTGCTGGATTAAGGAATACAAGTAAACATGGAAGAGATAACATTTGTTCTAAGTCTTATCATCTACATTCTACGTTACAAAATGAGAATTACACCTGGTCTGATTCAGACTATAGTAACTGTAGAACATTTGGTCTAGTTAAAAGAGGGTTGAGAATAGGTAACCTAAACATCAGGCACATTCTACCTAAACTTGATGAACTACAATATATTCTTCAATGAAAAATATCCATTGATATTTTGGGGATATGTGACACTTTTTTTAAATTGAAGGAACAGATGATGATACACTGATCAATATGGATGGATTTTCTTCTGAGAGACACGACAGACTGACAGGAGAAGGTGGAGGTATCGTCATCTATTTATCAAATGCTATCAATAACACAAGATGATGCAATCTAAAAACAGGAGAAGTTAAAAGCATTTGGATCCAAATCAATTTACCACACTCAAAGCCTATCCTATTCTGTTCATTGTACAGACCACCAAATTAAAAAATGATTGGACTGACAAGTTCAAAACTTCTTCAGAACAGTGGTGCTGCTTTTATCATATGTGACGCAGAGGAGTCTTTGATGTCTGGTGCTATTTTTCATACTTTCTGTGGGCTTGCAAGGATTACCCCAAAATCAGGAGAAGCAATCCTTATTTCCTCTGTAATCCAAGACATTGCATAAAAAAACAGACAGATGGGTTTGTAGATTGTGGAGAAAATGATGAAATCCACCTGCAAAGTTTGTCCAAATGTGATTTGAAACAGTATAAGAGAAAGAATAAGAATTTCAACTTAACACGAGATTACAGGAGGGCAAACGCATCAAAAAACAGCATGTGGTATGATTTGAATATCTGCACTAATTCCTGGGTGGATGCAACCAGGAATTTAATCAAGATTATCTACAATACACTTTCTGTGACCTCAAGAGTAATGGCATATGCAGTTTTAAGGTCTGCAGATCTTATTGAAAAAGAACTCGTCGTAGAGTTAAAAAGAGCATGGCAGATGTATGCAGAAACAAGTGCTGAAGAATACACAAATCTGAAAAGTAAAAAAGTTCCCAACTTAAGATATAAAAGTACAGATGCAAGATATTTTTTTGGTAGAAAATTGCCAGCATTGATTGTATATTGTTCAAGCCAGTATGGACCATGTGCATGTGTTGTTAAGAAGGTAATTGGAGTTGAATGGAGCAAATTAATAGAAGAGATCAAGTGGCCAACACAGGAAATGCTTTTGAAACAAGTGTCCAGAAAGATGGACCATTGTGCGAAATTAGCACTTGGATATACATCAACAGGGAAGGACAGAAATATTCTCCAACTGGTTTTATCAAAACTAACAAATGCAACCTTTTTAGCAAAACATGGTGTAGGTGGTCTTAAAATGGATCGAAAGTCATTGCAGCGAAACATAGCGCAGACAGAGATCAGTATTCAAGAGTGGGTGGAAACCAATGCAGAAACTTCATACCATAGCAAAAAGAGGATAACTGAAATTAATTATCGCCTGCCAGGGCCAGGTCGACCGTACATTGCAGAAAAATACCCACACCTTACATCATGTATGCTATCCTTGTTTGATGGGGCTGGGAAAGGCCTGCAGGCCCACCCTCACCTTGTTTGTGAAACCCTTTTTGTACGAGAGAAGTCTTGGCTGGATATGCCCAGAGCAGTTAGTATTTTAAATCAGGTATCAGTATTCCCATTTCCCTGTCATGTGCATACACCTACACTGAAAACTTCAAAAGCAGAACATGTCAGGCACAGTGGCATCATGAAGGAAAGTCTGTAAACCCTGGAATTTCACTTCAGAAAACAACACGAGATCTAAACCAACACTATTAGATCTGGATAAATAAAAATGTCAGTTTTAGTCAGATGGCTATTAGATCGGGATAAATAAAAATGTCAGTTTTAGTCAGATGGCTATTAGATCTGGATAAATACAAATGTCAGTTTTAGTCAGATGGCTATTAGATCTGGATAAATGCAAATGTCAGTGTTAGTCAGATGGCTATTAGATCTGGATAAATACAAATGTCAGTTTTAGTCAGATGGCTATTAGATCTGGATAAATACAAATGACAGTTTTAGTCAGATGGCTATTAGATCTGGATAAATACAAATGTCAGTTTTAGTCAGATGGCTATTAGATCTGGATAAATACAAATGTCAGTTTTAGTCAGATGGCTATTAGATCTGGATAAATGCAAATGTCAGTGTTAGTCAGATGGCTATTAGATCTGGATAAATAAAAATGTCAGTTTTAGTCAGATGGCTATTAGATCTGGATAAATACAAATGTCAGTTTTAGTCAGATGGCTATTAGATCTGGATAAATACAAATGTCAGTGTATAGCAGAGGGTCCATCAAAGTACCATTCTGTAGAAAGACTACATACAGCTGAAAATCATGCCCTTAGTCTTAAATACAATATTTACCAAAGAAAAATAAGTGCAATTTGTTAAACTTTATTACACTTTTATATATAAATAAATATATATATATATATATATATATATATATATATATATATATATATATATATATATATATATATATATGCTATGGTTTTCATCATTTTCTGACATAACAAGTGTCCACATGTATATATTGTGATCAAATAGGAAAGGTTATGAACTTTCACCTTTTTAAACATGTGTTGGTCCACAGAAAGCAAAGAGCACAGGATAATGAGATAAAATAAATCATTTTGTTGAGATATACTAACAGTAAAGACTGTTTTTGTATGTTCTTGAATAAAACATTTACTCTATTAGAAGGTTCGAGTTTAATATCCATTGCCAAATTCCTAACTACTATATATTCCAAAGGCTTTGTTATAATTTGGTACAACATTTAATTGGTTATGTGTTTGATTTGTGTGGTCCATCAGAGAAAATTAGCTCAGTTATAGCATTTTTATCACCTGACATGGCAAAGCCGGTAAATGATGCCAGTTGTTTAAATAACAAAAGCATGATAATCACACCTTATTCATATTCAGTGATATTCTTTATGAACTTTTACATGTCATTCAAAAACATGAAGGAAAAAAAATCTCAGATTAATAAAAAATAACCGATGACTTGACAATTTCAATCCATCCAAATAAATGGAGGACTAATTTACAAGTCATTACGTTACTGAACAGAGACGTTTCCACACAGAAGTGATTTGCATGATTCACCCAGCTGGTACATGTACATGTATGTTGACACTTTCAGCAGATGGCAAAACTTACTGGTTTAACATTTATTTCATGATAACATGTACAAATGTGCGGTGTTTGAAAATTTAATCACCATTACAAACGAGTTCAAGTAAATTTTTGCTGTGAGTACTCGTACCTGTATAAATTGGTTACTACATGTTTGTCCAATGTCATCGACATGTACATAAAAGTTATGAATAATAAACTGTATATAGATATAAGGTTTTCTCAGTTATAATGTTATAAAAATCCAGTCCCCTGTGAAACGTTAGAAACGGACTTTACTGTATGTATATGTGTATGTATATATATATATATATATATATATATATATATATATATATATATATATATATATATGTGTGTGTGTTTGTGTGTGTGTGTGGAGGGTTGTGACCTTCATAAAAAAAATTCTATCAGTGGGTGATTTTAACATGAAATAAATTCTATGGGTGGATCCAAAAAGGCCTTAATCGCATCTTGGGATGGCTACCCAAATTCAAAACTGCCTTCCCCCCGTCCCATGTATATTTTAATGGAACAGCCCTTAGGTATTATTAGGCAGTTTATATTTTACATGTATAGGCTATCATCTGTCAAACAAGTGGTGTGTATTACACTTTGTAAACACATGAGCAATATTTGCTCCAATTATACAAGACAGTAATCACTGCAGCTTAACTAGCGCAGAGAATTCATCTGCGCATGTTCGCATGATGTTGTTTGCAGTTTTCAATATGTTATACATGTACCCTGTTAATTGGCATGATGTTGTTTGCAGTTTTCAATATGTTATACATGTACCCTGTTAATTTGGCATGATGTTGTTTTACGGTTTTCAATATGTTATACATGTACCCTGTTAATTGGCATGATGTTGTTTGCAGTTTTCAATGTTATACATGTACCCTGTTAATTCGTATGATGTTGTTTGCAGTTTTCAATATGTTATACATGTACCCTGTTAATTTGTATGATGTTGTTTGCAGTTTTCAATATGTTATACATGTACCCTGTTAATTTGGCATGATGTTGTTTGCAGTTTTCAATATGTTATACATGTACCCTGTTAATTCATGTCTTATCAACATGACTAGTTTTGATTATGTCACTGAACACTAGATGCTTCCCAACTTTATTTAATTCATGGGGAAAAACAGCTGGTATGCATCTGTTCTCTTTGGGCATTAACTTCATTCCATTCCATTTTATTCATCCAAGAATCTAATGTCAGTGCTGCTGTGCCCATTCTGTAACTGCTGAATCACTAACTGACAGAATGAACCAAAATTCATCAGTAGCAAATGACAGTTCCCCTAGGGCAAAACATACATGTTTATATATAATAAGATAACTGGACCAAGTTTTTGTTGTGTATAAAATTATTATTATTACTATTATTATTATTATTTATGCTTGTATTATAACTTGCAAATTAAATCTTAAAAAAACAAACAACTATACCAAGGACAGTTTTTATTCTCATTTTTTACTATGACTATGCATATTTAAATACTAATGGAATGGACACACTCTTAATTTTTTTACTTCCACCAATTGATGAACAAGGACTTATAAGTCACATAACTATCTCCAAATTTGGAAAATCTTTGCACTATTGTTCAAAGAGTGATCAAATCCAAATTACTGACTGATATTCTCAGTATTTCAGAAGGAGGTATCTGCACGGGCCTATGATGTGGGAGTCCGATTGGGTCTGTGTGATCTCTGTTCTAGGCATTCTAGAACTTTGCATACTAATTGGAAGAAGGAATTATGAGCTTGTACAAGGGGACTTGCATCCTGGAAGAGGCATGCATGGCAAAAGTGATATGTTATGTATTACTGTTATTAAAACTGTTCTTTTAACAACAAGTTTAAGACTGTCATTGTTCGAGTCGTGGATTTACTCATGGACATCATGCAATCAGAGTAGCAACTTGGAATCATATGCACAGTCAGTAAATATCATCTGACTGTTACACTGCATGATAGTCATAGCAGATTTGCACAAAAAAGGGACAAAATATCAAAGTCACCTCATGAAATACCAAGACGAAAAAAAAGAACATCCTAAAACCAATATCATTTAATACATGGAGGTGACATCATGAAATAAAAAATAAGGGACCATAATTGTAGTGTTAGCCTTAATCTAATTAAATTTAAGTATCACTCAACTGTTCCTGGCAGTAAAAATAAACAGGCATTCCACACTGGATTAGAACTGATATACAGCTGGTTATTGTTATGCCTTCACTAGGGTTTAAGTTCTATGAGAAAAACATGTTTAGGGCAGTCTTGTTTCCCATTAAAAACTGTAGTGATGTCTTGTAATTAATAAATAGTATTGATCGCCTACTGGAGTTATTCTTAAATAATAAATAACATTGCAATAATGACTAAGAAGAAAGACTGACTATCATGCCCTTTCCATGTGCTTACAAAGACTATTATTATACATACATTTCAAAGTACAGGACTACAACGAAAATTTGTATTTATTTTGTGTCAACCTTGATAAAGAAATATTATTATTATTATTATAGTATTATTATAGTATTATTATTAATGGGCCCCAGGGGATTACCAATTGTTCACTAATTGGGTTACCAACTTGTAAACAAGACATAGAAACAAAATGTTAAGAAAAGGGTAGTGGGAAAACAATATAGAGTTTTGTAAGTTGAAAGTCAATCCCTATAATAATCAGGGACTGTATGCTGATCTCGGCCTTAATTATATTTCCTACCCATTTGTTCTTCAAGGAATAAAGTCAAATAATTATATCCATAGTCTTAAACATCAATTATTTGTTTTAACTGCAAATATTAAAGTCCTGTTGAACATTATTATACCATCAGAATGTCTCTTATCATATGAAGACATCACCAAACCATCATTCATAGAGTGTCTCACCTTAGAGATATTCAGACCTAAACAAAAAATGTCATGATTGAAAATCTGCATGATAGCTTAGTTGCATGGATTAGAAAAAGTGGTCAATAATCGGACAATTGCCTAACTGGGAGGGTCTCATTAGAAGGGGACACAATTGGGATGATTAATTGCTGTTGGAGCATATTTATTTGGGTTTTATGGTAAATCAGCACAATAATGACTATATGGTGCCACTTTCAAGGTATAGTTTTAAAAATATAAATGCAGGGGTGGACAAATCACTAATATGCATGGTAGTCCAATGGGCTACCAAATGGGAAACTACGACAGCCCACAACAAAATTTGGTAGTCCACATTTGTCAATGGATAAACATTTCCATTTAACGTGCTATTCAAAACATGCAGACAGATAAAATTTTAAGGTGGTAAAAGTTCAGAAAAACAAATAGATAAACACTCCAAGTACATAACATAGTTCATGTAATTATATTATTTTATGTTTTGTTCTTTTTTAACATTCAGCACTCAAATATCTGTAATTTAAACTTGACAAACAATAAAGTGAAACAGTTTTTGCCCTATGGCAACAAGAAAGAATATGCTTGAAACATTAGAAAGCTTGGATAAAAAGACATGTGACAGTGCACAGCTTGGTCTGTTTAAGATCTGTCCATATCTTAATTATATATTTTTTTTCTTCAAAAATACAAATTCTTCAACTTCAAGAATGGCCTTTAAAAGTATTAGAGCACTGCTAAATGCCGTTTCATTTTTAAATAAAGTACAAAATAAAATCTGAGAACATTTGGCCACATGTAATTAGCCATATTCATTTTGTTAAAGAAAAGTAACCACATGTTAACAGACTTCGGCATTCCTTGGCTTCCACCACTCTTCAACCAACTGAAATGGCACACAACAGAGTTTGAAAACCTCAGTCACATGATTATACTTGGTTATACTTCAGTAAGGAAAAAAGCATTACAGTACATATAGAACGACTATAGTAATTAGACTTTAATCTGTGCAACAGTGTTGATATGGACTGCCAACTATGTGATATATTCTTGAAAATGTGGCCTCAAGTTCCGGGGTCGACTGACCAGGGAACATGCAACACAGCACAACTTATTCAAGCAGTAGGATTCTGACCCATCCCTATCATAAATATCAGGGTGGACATCTTACATTGTAGGACTATAGATTATACTCACTGCTAAGAAGAAGAAAAAAATGTGGATGGTAGATCAACAGGCTTTAGAACCTTACAGTTAAATAGTACAAAAACAAAATTTGGTAGTCCTGGGTACAGACTACCAATTTGTCCACCCCTGAAATACAAAAAATTGCGCAAGAAGCAGTGTTATTCCCAAAAAGTTAAACTGCAGAGTGTGTGCATACAGCAGGAAATCTCATGCAATTCTGGTGTAATGTTGCCATGTACATGCTTTTGAGAACAAAAATATTTTAAAAACTGATAATTACCTTACTGATTTGATTTATTACTAATTTATGACTTTATTTATTCTAATAAATGTGGCTATCTTCCTAGTTGCAGACCCATGTAAACCTGAAAAAGTATTGATATATAGATATCTAGAGAACAAAGAATTTATAGTATTCTTGTACTATTGTGACACTCTTGCTCACACTGATATTTGTAGTGTATATGAAATATTAACTTTTCTCTACTTAGAAGAGAAATACAATAAAATTGTTTTGACATTTACTCAGTTGATATTATTAATGAAGACAATCAGAGCAAGGTTTCCATGAATTTTCCCTTTAACAGAACATATTCAAATGCTGAATTCAACAATTTAGCACCCCCCTTCCCCTTACTATGACATGTTTGTGATGATATTTGTGCATACAGCTGCTCTGGTTCCCACTCTGGTTGTTGTGATTTGCAGTGTGAGTGATAAACCATGTGGCTGTCTTTTGTTCAGAACAATCTCACTCTGGTTGTTGTGATTTGTAGTTAGTGATAAACCATGTGGCTGTCTTTTGTTCAGAACAATCCCACTCTGGTTCCTGTGATTTGTAGTATGAGTGATAAACCATGTGGCTGTCTTTTGTTCAGAACAATCCCACTCTAGTTCTTGTGATTTGTAGAGAGTGATAGACCATGTGGCTGTCTTTTGTTTAGAACAATCCCACTTTGGTTCTTATGATTTGTAGTGAGTGATAAACCATGTGGCTGTCTTTTGTTTAGAACAATCCCGCTCTTGCTGTGGTGATTTGTAGTGTAAGTGATAAACCATGTGGCCGTCTTTTGTTTAGAACAATCTGGATCAATGTATGGATGACCATTTGCTCATTAAACTGGCACCTGAGTAATTTGCGATGGGAGGAATTGTACCATCAAAACAAGTTCTGCAGTTCCAGTCAAGCACTGTACAAGGCTTAAAGTGAAGTGGATACTAAGAAATAAATGGCAGAAAAAATAACATCAATGATCTTATTACTAACAATAAATGATCACTTACTTGGAATAAAATGCAATAAGGTCAATTACCAAGATGTATTACCACTGAAGCTGAGAATAAAGATGGCACCAGTTAGCTTTAGATACAATGAAACAGACAAGTGGGATCCAAATATTCATCCATGATGAGGATAGAGCAAGATTCCATTAAAAAAGAAAATGGAGTATACTTCCAAGTAATAAGAAAACTCCAAAGGATTGCTCAGACTTGAGAAAAGGCACGAACAGAAGGTATTTATAAAACTATCTAAGAAAGTATGGTGACCAGGTACGAGTGCAAGTAGTAACTGGTGATTGAAAGAAATTTCTGCCAATCCCTCTATACCAAAAGGGAAACCATTCAATGATCAGTGCACACACAAAAAATTCTCTCTATAAACATAGTTGTTCAAGATATGAATTGTTAAGGTACTCCACTTTTGTAAAATCATCGCTTAATGTGCAGCTCCAAATGATATGATCATTACATTATGACATCATCAATATGACATCAGTCTTTACCAAGGTTTGTCACTGTGCTATAAACTCTGGGAGAGATTGAGCATAAAATAACATAACTGTAACTTCTGTCTCCTATTTTAAGATGATAAAGAAAAATTATTATACAATTTAAATAACTGCAAAAATAACAGCCCTCTGAAGAAAAACAAACAAATAAAGGCAATGAAAAGTATGAGACCTTTAGCAATTTACAACCTGCCACAGATTTGACAGCATGTCTTCTGTCGCGAAAAACCTATGTGATCTCAATATTTATGTATACTGAAAAAGTTCACTCACTGCCATATACTTTTCTTTGTGTATTTGATAAAAGTAGTCTATGATCTTCAACTTGTGCAAATTTGATGAAGTTTTAAATATTCATTCAGATATCATTTTATAGGCAATTACTGATAGAGTAATTTGTCCCAAACATTTCTATGTAATGACCTTTACCTGGGAATAGGCAATTTTGGATTGCTTGAGCTCAAAGTTATGTAAATATATCAATTTTTGAAAAAGTTACATACTCCAACATTTCACAAAGTGATAATCAGTAAAAGGAAGTGATGCAACAATCATAATGTGCAGTCATGTCTACTTCTACAGTGTTCATTCAACTGATGATTCAATCTAATTTCATAGACCCTTATCTGCCAGTACAGAACTGCCAGTACAGATCTGCCAGTACAGAACTGCCAGTACAAATCTGCAGTACAGATCTGGGTCTATGCTGTTTCTGTTGGGTTTGCATTATGCACAGATAAATAGTAAACAAATTATTTGGTGTTCAAGTAAACATGGATGACTGACCCAAGGATACATATAATAGCACAAGTGACAGCCTATCCTGCCATGAAGTGCATGACTACGATACAAGTGAGAGCCTAGCCTGCAATGAAGTGAATGACTAGGATACAAGTGACAGCCTAGCCTGCCATGAAGTGCATGACTAGGATACAAGCGACAGTCTAGCCTGCCATGTAGCAAATGATTAAGATACATGTAACAGTAACAATTGTGCATGTTTGTCATCTATTTGTTACCTCTATTCATACCATAATTGAGATATTGAATGAAATAACATTTACTGAAAAACCGATTTGGAGCTGGACAGTATGATCAGAAGTCAGACAGGGACATTTGAGCTACTACTGAATTGTATATATTAGCACTACAAAAAGGAAAAAATTTATTAATCTGGGGACTGGGTTGTGATTTTCAAATTCATATCGTCAATTATTACTTCCCTTTGCTTACAAATGCCAAAAATTGAAAAAGTTTGAGACAGAGGAAGTTGATCTCAAGTCAGACAAAATTTTACAGTGAATTTGCTATTGAGTCTGAAATATATTGCATAATAAATATTGAAGAAAGTGACTTTCTCATTTAAGCACCCTTTCCTGTTCACAATTGTGGCTCCGGAATGTTGTTGGTAACCATGCAATAAATATTGCAGTTGATATAAAACGTGTCTAAATCATGATCATGCCCGACTTCAGATTAGTTTATCCCACAAATATTACTGTGTATTTTAATTATAACATTTAATATTCTAAACAAAGAAATTTTGATTAAGCTGGAAAAGATCATGTGCAACAATGAAGTTCATGTCATCAGACTGACCTCAGAAATTTTTTCAACTGCACTATTTCCAAGTTATCAACCAAACAAGTGTCAGGGTGGCTTTTTTGCCAGAATTTTAAAAAATTATGATTAATTAAATTCAACCATAACAATGTAAAACTAAAGAGTACAAAAATAAATATGCAGGATTTCAATGAAAACATCTAAACCCAGTTCCTCAATTTTGTTAAATTACCAAATTGTCTAAGTACACACCTCCTGATGTCAACAAATTATCATAAATTTTCTATTGTCAAATCCTACTACAAGTTTTCAAGAGCAGGTCCCTGATTAAAAGTAAATGATACAATTAAACATGTACATTACAGGTGCCACTAGAAACCCATTTCCTGTAATTTAATTAGTTCATTTAATTCCTCAAATGCACTTTTAAATTATAAACCATATTCCAATCTGGAACATGTCCCTGCCAAAACGTATTTATATACTCTTGGCAAATTACATACACCCGAGTCCACACATATTTGATGCGTAATTTGAAGAAGAAAGAAAAATGACCTGCTACATTCCCTGACGAAATAAAAGCTCTTAAGATGATTAAATACAACAATACCAATTTCAGTCGGACTAAAGAACTGATTTAGAATACTATGTAGGATAATCTTTTTAAAGGCCCAAGTCCATTGACACTCCTGTATATATATATTTTAGGGCGGCAGAAATGTGTGGCAAAAACTACTAATCTTTTGACCCTAGACAAGTTACACATCTATCGAATGATAGTACTTCTACCTGTTCTAGGTGATAAATGAGAATTTGACATCCCTGAAAATTCCTCATTTGTTAACTCAGGGTATATCTGCCACTGGATAATAGCTGTTACGCCAACAAACAATACATACATTAGCAAAAAATAAAAAACTATCTTGAACATCATGGATGGAATGCTAGGTGGAGATGATCTAAGTAACCTGTTCCGAGGATAGGGAAAGAAATGGAAGCCTTTCTGAGGTAGCTGGTAGTATTCCTGCTGCACTTTTCTTTCCTCAAGCTTTCGAGCTCTGTATGCTTTTGCAAATTGTTTCCTCAACTTATGGACAAGGTCTGAAAAATATGAGTACAACATAAAATATTGAACACTAGAAATTTGCAGCAAAGTCAAGTGTAAGCTTTTCTCAGTTTCTCCTCCCCCTTTCACACTTAGAGATGTAACTATTCATCAATACATATTGGTATCTCGATATTATCTGTGACAATATACTGCACTGATATTTGTACTACTGCTTAAGTATTCCAATACATATTGTGTCACGAATGTGACAATAGATCAATGAAGTAGCACTTGAAGGTGATACATCACGATATACATAAAGTCAAGCTGAGAAAAGAAAATTGAAGAGTTTTATATCTTTTCAATGAAGTGCATGTATTAAATATTTTAGCCCTGTTCTTTTGTGTACTGTTATCCATCTACCAGACATTAGTTATCTGACTAGTTCACCTACTTTGCAAGAGAAACCACCAGTCTCAGTGACAAAACATCTTAATTTTTTTGTTGGATAAGGTTGTCTAAAATGATAAATGAATTACACATTTTTAATTTTTATCACAAATTCAGGTATGAAAGATAGTTTGTAGATTTAATGTCAATTCAAAATGTAGTTTGTTTTTTTTTGGGGGGGGGGGGGAACTAATTTTAATTATGTAATACTTACCTGTCACTATTATTAAGCTTTTTCCTTTCTGCATGGAAAGACCTCGTCCGTGCTAGATGCATCAACTCCCTGTTCTAAAAGTTTCTTAGAACATGTGCATCGACCCAGTCTAATCTACGCCATCAGCTCGTGCTCCACAGAGCGTCCTCATTCTTTTCAGGACCCGAGACTAATGAAGGACATCAGCACGGGGTGGGAAGAGGGCATCCAATAGTGATAGGTAAGTATTACATAATTAAAATTAGTTTTACTCCCCCAAAAAACATTTTAATGTCAGTAATAACTTACCTGTCACTATTATTAAGCTGAATTTGTCAGTAAGGAGGATGGCTGAAGGACTTTGAGAAGAGCAGAAATGTGAAAAAAATTACTCACCTTCCAGTCCAAGCAGTCAACTGCAGTTTTAAGCGGCAGTTGTCTGGGTCATAGATTGTGCTGTAACGATCGGACCCAGAGTGAAGATACCTTGGCTTTGGTTTGCTAATGACCGAAGGTAAAAAGATGGAGACGGTTGTGTGTGAGCGCCAAAACGCAGCCTTCATAATATCATCTAAAGAAGAATGGTTGAAATATGCCCAGGAAGTAGCAATAGCCCTGACTTCATGGGCTTTAATCTTCATGAACGTTAAGTCTCTATCCGTGAGAGATGCATAAGCTCTCTTGATGGTGAGCGAAATCCATTGAGAGATAGTGATTGCTGAAATATCAGCTGAACTACTAAAGGGGAGAAAAAGTCTTTTCCTACCCCTCCTTCTCCCTTTAGCAGATGTTAAATAGAATCTAAGTGCTCTAACTGGGCAAAGAAGTCTATCACTATCATCCCCAGCACAGATACGACTAAGACTGGGGATTTCAATCAGGGATGGGAATACTGACGGAAGTTGGTTTTTGGCAAGAAAACCAGGCTGACACAATAGGGAAACGGACTCATAATTTCCATTGAAGCGTAAACATCCCTCTTCAATTGATAAAGCATGTGGCTCGCTTCTTCTCCGGGCTGATGCAACGGCCAGAAGAAAAATGGTTTTAAACGTGAGATTTTCAAAAGAGGCCTCACTCAAAGGTTCATAAGGTGTTTTTGTCAATGCCCACAAAACACATGAAAGGTTCCATTTTGGTGTCAATGAATGAGACACTGGTCTCAGAAGCTCAAAATACTTTATAAGATCCGACAAGTGAGGATCTGAACCAATGTATTGATCTTTAGAGAATTTAGAATTTAAGTGTTTTAAAGAGCATCCCTATACCCTTTGATTGTGGAGGCTGAACAAGATATCTCCTCAAAAAGGAAGAGAAGAAAATCTGCTACTGCAGCAATAAAGGGTCGGCAAGGATTAACATGTTTCCTAACACACCAATCACAGAAGAGTTTCCACTTTGCATTGTAGACCTTGGATGCAGAGCATTGCCGGGCTTGTACGATGCAGTCGGCAACATTGCCTGGCGGATTGAATGCTTGAGATAAACCAAGCGTGAAGGTGGAGGATCTGGGAATTGGTGTGAACTAGAGTGCCTCTGTGTTGTGAGAGAAGATTTTTCCACGGAGGTAATACTCTTGGTTTGTCGATCAACAGGTTGAGTAAGTCATTGAACCACAACCATTGAGGACACATAGGTGCAATCAGGATGATCCGTGCGGTGGACATCCTGATCTTATGTAAAACTTGTGGAATCAACTAAAAGGGTGGGAATGCGTAAGCCGACAGTCAATCACAGTTTAGGTTGAAGGTGTCGACTGCCCAAGCTGCCTGATTTGGGACTGGGGAGACATAAACTGGGAGCTTGTTGAGTTTTGTCACAAACAAGTCAACTAGAGGTCGCTCCAATAGACTGAACAGAGACTCTGCAGCCGCTTGATGCAGAGACCATTCTGTTAGGACTACCTTGCCTGTTCTGGACAGACTGTCTGCCAGAATGTTTTTCTGGAATGTGACAAACTTGGAGTGTAATCCCTTCTGACTGTGCCCAATGTAGAAGGTTCCAGACATCCACGCAGAGTGAAGGAGCATGAGTGCCTCCTTGTCATCTGAGGTACGCAACCACTGATGTGTTGTCTGAGGAGATCATGATGCAATGCCCTTTGATGTGTTCTAGGCAGCCTTTTAGGGCGAAGAACATGGCTTTCATTTTTTGGATTGTTTATGTAGAGAAGACTGTCTTCGTGTGACCACTGGCCATGGAGAAGTACTCCTTCTGGCTCTAAATGAGACCCCAACCTGAATCTGACGTGTTGGTGTACAGATAGGAGTGGGGTTCTGGGGCATGCAGGCGAACTCCTCTCAGAAACATATCTTGATTGTACCACCACTTTAGGTGGTACTGAAACGTCGACCCTAGAGAAATTCGCATTGAGAGGGAATCCTTGTGGGGACTACAAACTGCCAACAGGAGAAACTGAAGAGGACGTAAATGAAGTTTCCCTTGAGGAACCAGGTCTGATGCGGAATTCAAGGTTCCCAGGAGGGAGAGATACAGACAATCCAACAACAAAGTCTTGGTCTGTAATGTCCTTAAAAGTTCCATGATTTTGTGTATCCTCTCTGGGGGAACTCGAACGTGGCCCTGGGAGATAAGGAAATTCATTCCTATGTACACGAAATCTTGAGAAGGAATGAGTTCGGACTTCTCTAGATTTGGAATCAGTCCCAATTGCGTCACCACAGACCAACAGAGGGTCATGTGGCTGCATAGGGACTGTTTGTTTGTGTTGTTTAGTAGCCAGTCGTCGAAATACTGGATTAACAGAATCCCCAAGTATCTGAAGTATGCAGCTGTTACTCCCATGACTCTGGTAAAGATCCCTGGCGCTGAGGCGAAACAAATGGAATGGCTCGGAATTGAAATACTTGGGATGTGGAAGTATACATCCTGAAGATCGATGGAAACTGCCCAGTTTCCATCTCGAACGTTTCCGTTTGTAGAAATTTGTTGAGGGGGGGAAAGGTCGATAATCAGTCTCAGTATTCCCCCTTTTTTGGGGACCAGAAAAATCCAGGAGTAGAATGCTGGTGACTGGATGTTTTGAACCCTCTCCACTGTGCCCTTCCGAAGAAGGGTGTGCACTTCTACATTTAATTTGAAAATGTTTGATTAATGAAAGAGGATGGGCATCCTTGAGAGAGGAGGAGGTTCTATGAAGCGTAGACGTAAACCCTCCTTGACAATAGAAAGGACCCACTGATCCTCCGTGATGTTCGACCAGACCTCCAAAAAGAGGGCCAGTCGAGCACCTTCCTGAATTAAAGGAAGAGGTATGCACTGCAGGAGAGGTGAGGTGTCCCTAGGGACAACCTCTCTTTCCCCTTTTCGCCTCTTTGGTGAAGGGGGAGGCAAGATTAAACTGCTTTCCCCTGCCCCTGCCTCTCCAGTTACTAGGTCGCGTATCTGAAGAGGACTTATAGACGGGTTGTCTACTTTGCTGTCGTGGTTGTGTACCATGTTTTGGTATGAAATGTGGCTGACTCATAGCCCTATCAGGACGTGTGTGACCGTTGGCAGGTTTCGACGGGCCAGCAACTGATGAGAGGGACCTATGTTGTTGGTCCCTGAAATCCTGAGAGGCGATATAAGTAATGAGACCGCCGAATAAGGTCTCTGAATCTAGGGGTGCAGCCCTCAGAAGATTTTTGCTATGTTCCAGCAAAAATTTAGAAGAGTCCAGTGCTACATCTCTACGTATATGTAGAAGCTCTGCCGACAATGCCATTGCCGTAGACAATGTGTCGTGAAGTTTATGCCAGAGCCTCTAACAGTCGTTGCAACGCAACGGTTGATAATGATTCCTCCTTCAGCAAACTGAAGGAACCTGCTGAAAACAGGTCAGCATGAGAAGCTATAGTCACTATTGACCTGGCCTTTGATTCTAATGCCTCCAAGGATTTAACCAATAGGCAAGCAAAAGAACCCACTGAAATGCCTACTTGTGAAGCTTCAGTGTCCAAGTGGTGGTGGGGTTTCAACGGACAGGAAGGTGAATGGACCTTATAGCTCGAGGTTGAAATTAAGGGCCTCAGTGTAGCAGAGGGGACAGACCATCCTTTAATCTGTCGCACTGATTCTTGACCTTTGCTCAGCCGTTTAGCAACTTCGCTAACCATCAGGGAGTGCGGAAGTAACATTAAGTCCGGTCTAGGCATTGCTTCTGGCAGTTTCTCTAAACAAGAGAGAATCTTAGTGTCACTTGGACAATTTGGTTTTGGGCACATGTAAGGAGGAAGAAGGTGGTATACTTCGTTTACAGCCATGTTGAATGACCAAGTCTCCCCTTCCTCGATCACTTGAGATGATGGTGGTGAGGGGTTCGGAGCACTTTGAATGGTAGGCTATACCCTATCCTCCGAAGTTTCAGGAAATTCCTGGGAATTTACTAAGAACAACAAGGCATCATCTTCCTGTTCCAAAGCTCAGTGTGAAGCAGGAGAAATGTATCCGAACGATTCCTCAGCGGGGATGGCCAGGAAGTAGGGACATATCTATTCTGTGTCTCAGCAAAGGAAGCGACAGAATTGTCTTCAATGGGTGTTATGTATGGAGAGCAAGAACTCTTCTCACCTCTCTTTCATCTCTTAGTGGGAGGGGAATTACTCTTCCCTTCCCTTGACAACCTATTCTGCAGAACTTGTGATAGTCATCAGAGGTCACATAGACGACATCCAAGGTAGAGTAAGTTCTTTCCTTTGCGGGGGAAAGTTCCACATACCAAATGGATTGAAAGGGAACATGGCAAAGGAAGGGACATCAGTCTGATTTCCTATCCCAGAAGCATGTCTATTTGCACATTCTGTCCCTGAGGTGTGACAACTAGGTAATGTAGCGAAAGGGGGGTATTCGAACCTAACCTTAGCGCTAGACCTAGATTTGGCATGTCTCACTGGCCTATACCCAGTATATGGTCTGTCTGTATCCGGTGATAAGTGGCCGGTCCATGACCTGTCACTTACAGTCAAGGGCGATCTGGATCTGAGAGAACTTCTCTCAGAACTAGAAGAATTTGAATGACGGCTAAACCCCTTGGGTTTGCGTGATGTATTTTTCGCATGACTTCGGATACTATGGAGGTCTTGTTCCTGCCCCAAAGGAAAGACACAAGGATTCTCCATATTTGGGCTCAGTGTAACCCCTTCCAGGGGTATAACTGTGTCTGCTTGTGGGTCAGTGCTACACCTCCCTCCTGTAGTAGGGGGGGGGGGGGGTACACTCAGACCCGGCAAGTTGATAACCCTTAACGATAGAAGCTGCCTTCTTAGAAGACACTCTATCATGACTTGGGAAGGTGCCGCTCCTCCCTCTTATATTCGGGCGATCGCACTCGAACCCTTGAGAGATATCTGTTACCATCTCACCAGTAGTAACATTGTCTCTCTCTTGTCTAGACAAGGTGCTGCTCCTCCCTCTTTTATTTGGGGGATCGCACTCGAACCCTTTAGAAACATCTGTTTCTACCTCACAGGTAGCACCAGTATTTCTTTCTAAGTGAGATTTATTTGATTTAGAAGGGGAAAAACATGCTTCTTTCCTCTTCAGATAAGTGTGACGGCTTTCGGCCAGATCCCAAGTGTTGTCTGACCATAGAATACACATGGGGCATTTGTCCATACGTGTAAATTTTGTACATGACAAAAAAGTTTGGTGAGTGTCCCATGGGCCTTTCTTATGCCCACAATTAACTGATTGAGACATCTGAAAATTAAGTTCTGAAAAAGAAACTTAGTTAACAAAATAACAGAGGAAAGATAATAATAAGGGTTGCGTCAGCCTGTTGTATCTCCTTACTACTGATTTTATTTTATTTCTGTAAACAAGAATGTCTGAGTTTATTTGGTACTTCGTGACGGAAATAAACACCAGAGCATCATTGTATGTTAAGGTAATGTTATGGAAAAACATTATTGAAAACATTTATGGGCCCTAGAACCTACTAATTGACAACAGTTATGAGATTCCGTCTATTCCGTCTCGTGACCAAGTTATTACGTTAATAAATAATAATCACAGTAAAGATAGACCCCAATGTTGCAACAGTTTGTTTTTTTTTAAAAAAGGAAATTCTGAATACTTTATGCTACCACTATGTTCCAAGCCCTTTGCGTTGGAGGGGGAGGGATAGTTGGCTCGTAGTGAGTTAACAATGCAAGAATGGTGAATGTTAATGTTATCAATTACGAATTTGATAAATACGGACAGAGGTTAACGTTCATTATAGGGAATATTCATGACAAGTCCTGGTTATTAGTATTGAAACCATTGCACTTGTAGATATTTTCTTCGTCATAAAGTTTTCCACGTTTTGACTCAACAGTCATCCGGAAAAGAATGAGGATGCTCTGTCGAGCACGAGCTGATGACGTAGATCAGCCTGGGTCGATACACATGTTCTAAGAAACTTCTAGAACAGGGAGTTGGTGCATCCAGCACAGACGAGGTCTTTCCATGCAGAAAGAAGAAAGCTTAATAATAGTGACAGGTAAGTTATTACTGACATTAAAATAACGTTGCTCTAATAATGCTTTGCTAAGATCAAAATGGACAACAAAATCTTAAATGTCAAACCCTCAGCTGTACTTAAGGCTCCCATCTGAAAATATTTCAGGTTTCAGGGGTCAAATAATTATAAAGGCACTGAACAGTTAGTAACAAAACTATATGTAGAATCTGCGGGAAAACAGCAATGACATATTCAAGTAACAGTGCTAACTTTGGCACACACTGACACATATCTACATAAACATTACATTCCAAGAACAACGAACAAAGTAGGAGTCTGTAATGTGATATGTATTGCATCGTCACTCCCGGTCACGATATGTATTGTATTGCCTTCTAATCGTATGTTACATATTGTGGTATGTACAGGTATTGTATGACCAGCCAAATATTGTGAAAAGTATCGTATTACAACCAAACAGACTATGCACAGATCTAACCCCGATGTCTCATTACACCATATCTAACCACACCTGTTGTCCCTGCTCAAGTGGACATATTTAAGATGTATGACAATCTGAATCATATTGTGACCAAACGGACAATGCATAGACAATCTAAACTTTATGTCCCAGTACGCCATATCTAACCACACGTGCTTTCACCACTCGAGTGGACAGATTCAAATTGTCTGACAATCTGAATCATATTGTGACCAAACAAATGATGCACAGATCTAACCCCCATGTCTCATTACACCGTATCTAACCACTCATGCTTTACCTACTCAACTGGACAGATTCAAATTGTCTGACAATCTGACAATTATCACAAGTACATAATTATGTAAAACATGCACCCAATAGTGTAAACCCAGAATTCCCTCACATCATGCTCCTTCTACAACAGTGAAGAACTTGATATGCTGCTTCATAATGTGTCAAAAGATCTGTGTCTATGCTTTCTGCAACTGAGTGCATGTTAAACACAAGTAAATAAGGTATGGATGTCTGAAAACCATATCCAGCTATATGGAATGTTTTGAAGGAGTAGGTGCATGACATCATGCATAAACACATGCCTAGATATAATACCAACACTTCAATGTAAAAGAGTGGAGACAAATATTAATCATTTGCTATAGCTATATTTGCACTTTTAGCAAACTCAAGTGCAAACAACATAGACCCAGAGCTGCCATTGCATAATGTACAGTTAGATCTATCAGGATCTGGACTGTTTATTTTGAATTTAAAGTACACAGTAAATACTCTGATTTGCTGGATCCGCATGCCAAGGCAGATATGGGTCTACAATGTTTGTACTTTGGTGCACAATATTAGGTAAATTACATGTGCTTACCTGCTATAACAATCTACATATATCAGACTCTATGTAGTTTACTAATCTCTCCATCAGCAAGTCAAAGTTATGATTTGCAACATAAAAATTAAAAAAGGAACAGTCTTAAGTAAACTAACATTTTATACATAATGTTGGGAATGAAGCTGCTCTGCTGAGCTTAAAAACCTGGTAGATATGGTTTGTTTCTGATGAACACCAGTAACCACACTGCCCAACAAAACTTACAAGCCACTAACACCTTTAAATGGTATTGCTATATTAATATACCTAAAATATTAGTTGCTTTTATGTTATTACATGTATATTCATTACTTTATGGCATTTCATATACACATATATTTAATGTTATTAGTCACACATTCTTTTAGATTTATATTTGGTATTGTTGGCCATTAATAAAAATACAGAACAATAATTGAATAAGTTTTTCTCCTGAACCTTTCAAACTTTAATTACCATCATTAAACCAAATATATGGACCCTCCAATTTCTTGGTCACTGAACCTACAAATATGCCACCCATAAAACAGAATAAAAATGTTTTTTAAAAATTCCGGATTTCTTGATGTTGTAACCAGACCATATTTTGTTTAATTCATAGGTAACAGTATTAGAGATCATGCTCCTTTAGATGCTTAATATTTCTCTCAATACTTTTTAGCGCCAACTTGTCATTACACAAAAAAGAATGATTCAATAATGGCTTACTCTGTGTGATGTTTTTGCTAATCGTGGTCAGTTCAAAGTTAAAGTAAGTTACATAAAAGAAACCCCACAAATTATTTAAGTCATTATATAGGTAGTGTATATCTAAAAATCATCAAACATTGTTTTTGTTGAGTAATACTGACAAAGTTTTTTCACAAAGGAATAACAATGGGTCATTCAAATGTGGTTAACTTTCGGTAAATGGAGAAGGATCAATGGGTTTTAAAAAATCATTTTCCAACCAACCAATCCAATTTATTTAAAGCATAAAACCGTAAACACTCATATTTTGTTGGTCCTAATAGCCAATGTGGCAACTAAGTGCTCCAAACTTTTCTCCCGAGTTTCACTACATGTATGAATTTACTTTCACAAGCTTGCATTTGTAAGTTAGCATATATATATATATATATATATATATATATATATATATATATATATATGTAGTCAAAGCTGTCAGAATGGTCACCTCCATATAATGGTCACATGGTCCCAATGGCCATTCTAATTTCCCCCAGGCCAATTTCCTATGTAAATGTCATGTATATAACAGTCACCTTCTTTCCATGGTCAGCAGCCTGGTTTTTCCAAACCAAATAATGGTTTCTCACTGTTTTAAGTGGTCACTGGAGCATATCTACAACGACCACTCAGTGTTTGCAAACTAAACTTTTGCTTCATGAAGAAGGCATTGTTTAAATAAAGGAATATCATGTGAATCGATGTTCAAACATATCTTATCTAGCTTATACTCACTGTACTCCAGTCACATTGTCAATGTAACTCAAAGGTGTCAAAATGTAAAATTCGAAAGCGAGGCAGTTTTTATCATTAGAGAAGAGGGTTGAGAGGCAATTCATTTGCTGGATGGTGGGAAAAGTAGTTGTATTATCGCAGCAGAAATGGAAGTCATCTTTTGTGACAGTGTGACAGATATAGTTTGATATCTTGATCTATTTGCCTGAGAATTAAAGCTATCTCTGATGAAAAAAGTTCACCTCTGAGAAGAGATACAAGTTACAACCCTTTTCATTAGGGTCAGGGGTCATTCAATATTTAAAACTTGTCTGTAAATGCAGGTGAAGTTTCGGTTAATGTGTCATGAGTAATAGCCATATATGGCTTCTTTTGATTCCAAAATTCATCATGGGCCTCTCACATAAGTCAATTGTCTTTTGATCTCAGTGAGTTGAGCAATACAGTAATCTTGTATGGAATATAAATTTTGGGAGGGAATAAAAAATATATATATATATTACGATTTTGTTGAATAGTGCACATTTAAAAAATCTATTGATAACAGAATAATAATAATAATGATGATATTTGTTGCATGGTTTTTATTCAAAAATAAATTTTGAAAGGTGAACCAATGTAGAGGTCACCTGTGTACAATGGCCAATTTTGCCTTTTCCCATGGGTGGCCAGTATTGATAGGTTTGATTATATGTATGTGTAATTGTGTGTGTGTGTGTGTATATATATATATATATATATATATATATATATATATATATATATATATATATATATATATATATATATATATATTTAGATATGCTGCTAAAAACCTATTTGGACATGAGCTAAACACAAAAACTTAACCTAAACCAATTAAAGGTAAACTGTAGGTCACAGTGACATTCTTTTGTCGTATGGGTGTGGTACTAATAGAGATTCATACAATCACCTAGCATTAACAAAGCCAGAGAAATAAACTGGAAACAAAAATTGAAACAAAGTCAGTGAAACATGAAATATAGGTCACAGTGACTAACATTTGTGATGAGGGTGTAGTACTCATCAAGATGAATTCTCTCCCCACATTTCATGATTCCAGATATAACAGTTATTTATGCAGTGTGCAAAACCTGAGATAAATGCTTAAACTTAACCAAGAATGTACAACTAACATACATGTACAAATTTGGCCCCTCAGCCCCCTACTCAAGTAGTCATGAAACACTCCAAAACTGCTGCCTAGGACCTAGGAAGAAGGAATGGTAGACATTCACTGAGAGTGTACATATGTATATGCTATTATCTGTGCTGACACCAATGTGGAGGGTAGTAGTACAATAGCTTACCTGTCCTTAGTAAAGGTGAGTTAATCATGTAAAGCCGTTTTAACTGAAAAGTTGTGGGTACTGTAGACCATTAAATTCTTCTTTTTGTAACTGTAATGCTTTACTACTTCACTAGAATCTGAAGTGAACTTCCATTGTTCTTTCAACATTTTTGAGCATCCAAGAAGATATTACTCAAGAATGAAGATGTCCTGATGTTTACTTGGTTACATTTTTACTCAGACTAGTCATGGTTGGCTTGGGTGCTGCATGCTTCATTTGTGTAATTCTGATGAAAAATATGTGCTGTTTAAGTTACACTCCAGTTTCATATGTTGCACAGCATAAAGTGAGTCCAGACATTTGACCTATGGGATTATATGTTATTTAAAGAAGAATCTGGGAATGCTTATGTTGCCATGAACCAGTCTTGCTTAAGCATTCAATAAAGACGAAATCAGATACAATTAAAAAAAGTTTTGCCGCTCAGATATCTACGAATTTCATCAAGAAAAAGGCAAATCTCCTTATGAATGTAGATGTAGTGAAATTTGTCAGAACTGAAATGGGGCAAAAATACAGAATTTCAACTGGTTTTGAAGCACTTTGCTAGTTCACAAGCTGGATGAGCTGGATATAAATGGGTGCAGAATAACTTTAAAATATGACATCATCAGCTACACACTGACAGAAACATTTATTTTGTAATGTATGATATGATAAAAGTCCCAGATTTTAGAAGTTTTCACCTGAAAATCTGAACCTCAAGCAGATGACATATATGTGTCAGAAAGTGAAGTTCTGTCAAAACTCTGGAATGTAACCTCAGAGATGCTTCACAAAGTGGCAGCTACTGGCAAATATAAATAAACCCGATTCCCACCCCCACCCCCCACAAAAACACAATGAGGAGAGAAAGGCAAATCATAAAGAATGTTTGTTCTTGACTAACAGCTTCTGTGGTGTTCTAAAAATATGTTGAATGAAACAAGTAAAGATCGCTTTTGACTGTGAACATGGTTTCAGTGAGATGAATACAGGAATAGATTTAACTCGCAGCACAATGTCAGACATCTTTACAGTTCAGTTTCTATCAGCAGAAATAGGGGCAACGAATGTGATGATGATGACGACGATGACAACTGTAATTATGACTCTGATTACTCTGGAAATGGCAGTGACGTCTCTAATGATGAACTAGAAAATGCAACCAATGACTTTAAGGTAACAAAATGTTGAGCCTTACAGTAAGAGTTTTTGTGGCTAAAAGGTTACTGTGGATATAGAAGAAAACGAAACAAAAACCCCAGATTTGAATGAGTTTTATATTTTATTTGTTTAGAGCATGCTTAAATTGACATACTAGTATTAATGTTGCAATTACCATTCCTTTCAAATCATGGAAATGTCTGAAAAATCTGGAACCAATAATCATGTGGCAGGCCAGCTTCTTTTAAATATTACTGCTCCTGTTGGTCCTGAACACAGTTAATTTTGAACACTGGTGGTAAACCATTTAGAATTATGGAAAGCTCGGAGTTTCAACAAAATAACTCCAGCAGGTTCAAAATATTAGAGACAGGACACGGAAACAGGTCAACAAGTTACATTTTCTCTCATGATGACCTCGACCTTTTTGCTTGGAACCTGACTTTTGCACAACACACCATTTATTCATTATTTATATCCGGTTCAAGATTCATCAAAATTCTCACAGCCTTGCAAAAAGAGGCAAAATAAAGCAATTGTTAAATACATAGATTGTTGGACTGATGGATAGAGAATGCCATAACATAATGCACCCCATCAAGAAGGGTGTATAAAAATTATATTCAAATTTCCTTTTCAGAATGCTTACATATATTTACAGAGATGCTAACAGGATTTTATCTGGGGAGCTCCCCATTTGTCACCAAAATAAGGGGGGAGTAGAACAAAAATGAGGTGGAGGAAGAAACAGCCATAGTTCAATATTTACCTAACACATAAATATCCGTCTCTTTCTTTCTTCCTGCTCTATTGAAATCAAAATCCTCAAAAGATGTCTCCTCTAGCTGTATAAGTAGTATTCTATTTATCATTTCTGAGCTTAATTTGTTCCTTATCTGTGTATGAATATTGTTCTGCGATGAGAACCCCCTTTCACATATGCATAGCTAGCTAAGCCAGCTTGAACAAGTTGGAAAACTATTCTTTATTGTTGATGCGTACAATTTTCAACAGCTCAGAGGTATTTTCTCTTGGATATCTTTGCTCCAAAATAATATTTTTCACTAACAAGAGCACTGCCAAAGTTTCACTTTCTTGAATCAGTGCTTTGCTGACTGCTATGCCGGATTTCTGATCTGTTCCACATTGTTGTATTAGGGATTTAAATCCATCAACGCTTATTCAGACAGAGAGATTTTGATAAAAAAAAAATATCCTTACTTTTTAATTTCTTTTTAAATTATCTTAACCCTTAGAGTGCTATATAGTTTTGTAGCACAAGATCCCTCAAGGCAGAATTGTTTGAGAAAAGAAATGAAAATTGCACTCTACTTTTAAATTGCCTGTATTTTCATTAGGCTTAGTATTCTGCCTTTTTGACATTTATTTTCAATATACTGCTTAATAGGGGGTTGACCAGCATGCCATCTGTTTTTGTCCATCCAGCATGTACATCGGACTCGTATTCAACATTATTTTTCTGTTCAAAATTACTCGCTGGTATTTCCAGCAACACTTTCCGGGCTCCAACAATCTCATATACTTCAAAACTTTAAAAATCATTGTCATCATCTCTATCATCGACCAGTATTTGCTGAACTAAATCATCATCTGAAGATGAACCATGTTGTAAGTCAGCCATTTTGGATTTTCTATGAGCCCTTACATTAAACACGCATTTGTAAAACTTCCTTCATGAATGCAAGGTTCAACCTCGATAATGATTGTTCCAGGGCCCAATGTGCCAATCAAATTTAGTTTAAAAACCGTTTATGTCAAGCCGAAGTAGTCAGATGTGTAAACAGTTGCCTACCGGAAAAAAGACGGATAACAAGACAAGTGCTACGAGATCTCTACTGGCGGCACAATATATTACGCGACAAGCACTTTAATGGTTAACAGTTAAATAAAAATTGCATACTGCGCAGGGTACATTTTTATATGCACGACTCATGCATCACTGCTTTCCAAGTGTGCAAATTCGTACACATTTTGCACAATTTGCATGCCCTGGCAGCATCTCTGTATTTGCAAGCAAATGAGCAAACACAGAAATTTAATTTAAATCAAATTTTTGAACACAACTTCTGAATGACAAAATGGTAATGCTGGGATAATCTCCCATATATATATAGGCGCTGATCTAAAGTATGTGCCCTTTAAATTGATATAAGTTCATTTGTATCTTATATAGGCGCTCCCAAAATTGAACATTTTGAGTATAAATTTGGAACACTGAGTAAAAAATTAAAACTTTTGAGTAACACTGATGCTGAAAGCAAATTTGACAAACTCTTTTGCATATGTAAAATTATAACTATTTTATTCTTTGAAGTCCTTACAATACTAAAAGAGGTAATATATCAAAGGTAAGTCCTGTTAATATCTCAATAAACCTCTAAATCAGCAAATATGAATGCAAATGCCCAAGACATAAACAATAATTGATGTCATGTACAGGTAACTAGCAGTGGGTGTGGTAATCTTGTTGTTTGCTGTTCACTTTAGTCTTTAATTAGTTATGTAAAACAATAATGGAAGTACAAATTAAACTTTTATTCTTTGCATGTTATAGAACAATTAAAGGCTAATCCTACTGACCGATATTCCCTTTCATCACTCAATTAACAATGCAATGAAAGATATTTGGCAATAGGAACACCAAACTCAACAAATGACTTTCAGACCATATGATAGTGATATAAATTAAGGCAGCTCCTGTGGGACTGATCATATGCTTCCAAAATGCCAAAATAAGTTATTTCCAGCAAGTTATTCATCCTGGTCCAGCTTTGTCTCTACCACTTGTACAACCTACTAATGCTCCACCACGAATTTCCTGAAAGTTATTCTCAGTGTTCAAGTTGAAACACAGAGTTAAAAGTTTGATACCACCACCAGTTCCCCAGTTTGAGTTGAAAGCTAGAGTCCTGGCTGAATGAAGTCAACAAAACCAGTGACAAATCAGAGATGTGTGGTCACTATACGATCACTCAAAAGCAGCAGATAGCTGATTATGCAAAAGTCCATGGAATGAATACGGCAGCCTGAAATTCTCACGTGGCAAAAAAGAACGTCTACAGATGGATAAGAACAGATTATTCATCACCCATAAAGAGAAAGTATGGAAATTACAGAAAATGTGAACAGAAGCTGAGCTACCCTTCCAAGGTTGATGACTGCAATGTAGAATGGGTACTGCAGCTAAGATACATGCAGTTACCAGTTTCTACCAATATTCTCGTCAACAAGGCTGTTGCCCTCGTCAAACCCCACAATAACGACTTCTGTACGTCTTGTGGCAAGTTGCAGAAGTTTATGTTGCATCATAACTAGATATTCTGGATGCAAACTTCTCTGGCCCAGATGTTACCTAGTGACCTTGAAATAAAATAGTTGATTTTCATCAATTCGTCTACAGCCAGCGCAAGAAATATGATTATCCCCTACACCTGACTGGCAATATGGATGAGACTCCTGTCTTCTGTGATCCGATTCCCGATAGAAAAGTAGAGGTGAAATAATTCAAGTCTGTTCTCATGTGCAGTACAGAATTGAATAAAAAACACCCTACAGCAGTTCCGAATGTTGCTGCTGATGGTACCTGCCTCCTGGTACATGTTATATTTAAGGGGAAGAGAGTGATGCAACTGAAGCAGACTCCAAATGTGCTCATTGGATTCCAGGATAAAGGGTGGATGGACACAACCCATATGAAATTCTAGACAATGAAAATATGGATAAGCACTCCAAGCATCAGTACAATATGCTAATTTTAGACAGCTTCCAAGGCCACATCTCCTGATACCAAGCGTAATTTAAAAAGGGGCAAGACAATACTGACACTGTCATATCTGTGAGGCTGCATGTCTAAGTTGAAACCTCTTGCTGTATCCATAAATAAGCCGTTCAAGGCCCTGATGGGAAAGGAGTGGGTGAAGTACATCAGCAACAGCAAGCCTAATGAGAAAGGGAAGGTAAAGCCCACTCCCAGAAATATGACAGTAGATTGGGAATAAAAGGCCTGGGCTTCTTTTTCTGAGAGACCAGAGCTTGTTAAAAAACAATTCTTCGTAACAATGACTATATCTTGGATGAAGATGTACATTTACTTTCTTAAGAGTCTGACAATGACTACATCTTGGATGAAGATGTACATTTACTTTCTTAAGAGTCTGACAATGACTATATCTTGGATGAAGATGTACATTTACTTTCTTAAGAGTCTGACAATGACTATATCTTGGATGAAGATGTACATTTACTTTCTTAAGAGTCTGACAATTACTATATCTTGGATGAAGATGTACATTTACTTTCTTAAGAGTCTGACAATTACTATATCTTGGATGAAGATGTACAATCAGAGAAATTTACACACTTATTTTCTGATGATTCTAGAGACTATATCTTGGATGAAGATGTACATTTACTTTCTTAAAGCATTAACTAAAATTCTGTCATCCTGAAATAATTTGTCAGAATCCAGACACTCAGATACAAACACACTGTATTACCTTGATCAGGTATGCACTGTTCTATCACAACCCTACAGAGTGGACACATGGTGTTCGTGGGTTGATTACGAGCCAGCCTGCGCAGACATGGCTCACAGAACACATGCAGACAGGGGTAACACCTCTGTGGACTGAAGTACAGATCCAAGCAAACTGCACAAAGGTTTTCCTCAGGTATCACAAGCACTGATGCTTTATCCTCCTGAAATAATAATTAGGACACTAATTCTCTCTTGTTAGCAAAGAATGGTAATGTTTGACCTCTGATATTTGACTTGCTGTTTGCTTCAACAGATCGAGATTTTAAGTATTCAAAGGATTTCCAAAAAACACAAATTGGGTGCAAAATACTGTACAATCAATGCCAGAACATACCCTCCACATAATAATGCATGTAACATGGTCACAATTATCCTTAGTTGGTCAGTACATATCAATGAAACGTTTCAATAATACTAAGCAAACAAGGTTACTAAATCATCCAGATGCCACAAGTTCAAATCATGACATTACAAATCATACTTAATGCAAAGTATTACAATACAGAGCTTCTTGCTTCCAGGACCTCAAGTTTCTGGTCCTGGACTCTCATTTTTAACAAAAGCTCAAAGTCATTTTTAACAAAAGCTCACTCATCTGGCAGATATCTACCTAAAAGCCAAATTCAAGGGCAGTCAGCCAAGAAATCTGGGTTAATATGATGCTTTTCAACACTGGCATCATTCTGTACAAACTTGAAAGACCTTTATGCCCAGATACTTTCTGTCAAAGTTGGATTCATTCTGTTCAGTGGCTTGTTTTAGAAGAAGTCATTTGAAGGTTTTTCTATTATCTAATGGTGGCCAAATCTGATGAAAGATCCAAATCACCTGTATAAAATTGAAATAACTTTATGCCATGAATCTTTCTGTCAAATTTCAGTGTTTTTTTATATTTCGTTCAGCTCTGCATCGCAAATGACATCCGTGTCTGTGGCTCAGTGAATTTTCAAGTGAGCATCTTGAGATGTAGATAAAATTACTGAATTTGTTTCGCACAAATAATTTCAACACCAATTTGTATCGACATACAGAGCAACATTGCTCACTCAATACATGCTGAAAAAGAATGCTCTGTGTACATATAATCCACCATGTTAGTCCAGGAGTTATGGAGGAGTCCATTCTTGATACAGGTCTGAGTTGTTATAGGAGCCATCATGTGGCTTAGGTAAACAAATATAATCTGCATCATCTAGTTTTTTAAAAACTATTTTAAATATCTACTTAATGTCTTTTTATGATATGATCTGTATATTGAGCAGATGATGTTCATTTACCTGTGTCACGTGACAACTCCCGTAAGGCATAGTCATGTATAAAAAATAAAATGGACTCTTCCATAACTCCAGGACCAACATGGCAGATTACTTGTTCACAGATCACTCTTCTTCAGCATGTATCAAGTGAGTGGTGTTGCTTTGTATTTCGATACAAATTGTGTTGAAATCATTCATGCGCAAAACGGATTAGGTAATTTTAGCTACATTTTGAGATGCTTGTGTGAAAATTCACTGAGTTGCAGATGCATATATCATTCATGAATTGAGCTTAATGAACTATAGAAGTTGCTTAAAGGCTTTTCAATTTTAATTTCATAATGGCATCCATATTTGGTGGCATATCACCATTAACTGTACAAATTGTACAATGGTACAAAAACCTGAAAGATCTTTATGCCCGAATGTTTTCGGTACAATTTGGTCAAAATATGGTTTTATAAAAAAAAAAATTTTTAAAGAAAAAGTTGTATGAATGTTTTTCTGATTTAGGAACTGAGGCAATATTTGATGCTGAATTGGCATCAATAGTATAAATTTAAAAGGCCTTTATGCTAAGATGCTCTCTGCCAAGTTTGGTTGAAACTGATTTGGTGGTTTTTGAGAAGTTTAAATACAGCAATTGTTGACAGACAGAGCATGACGGTCAACAAATGAGATTTGGACCGTACCATAAGCTATCTTGACCTTATGTCCACGTGAAATAAAAATGTAGTCTACATTTTCTAAGGAGTTGCAGTAGCGCTCTGGCTGTAATCCACTCCCTGTTGGAAATCGACTCTGCAAGTTCAATAATCCGTACCACACGTACGTGAGGCTGACAGATGAGGTCGAGACTGGTAATAAACTCCATGCACAGATGGACAAAATGCTGGGATAGGTTGAGATCTGACTTTCCCAGTTCATTAAAAAACCTAGGAAACCTAAAAGGTACAGGAGATAGTTCCTGCCCTTCACCAGAATAGAACATACCATGTGTTTTGGGAGGACATCATCCAGGTACACTGCAGTCGCTATTAATGAAGTTGACTGGAACAGGGTGACAATGCAGATAATAAGTTTTTATGAATACCCATGGACTTGTGTTTAGACTAAATGTGAGAGCACAAAAATAGTATATTTTTTCTTTGGTAGGCAAACTGAATGAACTTGCATGTGGTTGGGAGAATAGGGATGTGGAAATATGCATCAAATTCATAAATTCATACCTTTTGATGTAAAGCTTAATTGATTGAGCTGTTCCTATCTTGAACTTTGGCATGGCAATGTATTTGTTGAGATGGCTGAGGCCAATAATTGGCATAAGCATTTCAATGATCTTTGACACTAGAAAGAGCCTGGAATAAAACCACTGAGAGCTCGGTTTCCAAACAATCTCCACCTCCTGCTTGTCAAGTAATTACCAGATCTCCTTCTGCATAATTTTCACTTTCTCCAAATCCAATGGTACGTCTGTCATGAAAGGGGAAGATGAAAGGAGAGGGGGGCTGGATAAACGAAATCCAAACCCCCTCTGAAACAACTTGGTTCGCATATTTATTTTGCAAAAATAGTTCAATACAGTGCTGATGGAAATGAAGGAGTCTGGAGCCAACTGGTAGGCTGCCTACAGGCATTAAGGGTGGTGGGTCAATGGCAGTTATTAGGAGTCTTGGGGAAAGAGAAACCTTGCTTCTTATCCCCTTTACTAAGCTAAACTGCCTTCTAAATTGATGGGCCTGTTGTCTCCTTAAATTGAGGTAAAAACTATTGCTGTTGCTGGGCAGTATTCTGCCACTTTTCTTGTTGCTGATGATCATTTCTCCATTGAGGCAGAGACTGATTTAGCCCGATTGCCTTTGCAGAAGGCATGGCCAGTTAGAGGGGCATTTTCTGTGCAAAGGAATGATGCAGCTTGAGTGATGACAAGCGGAGACAAGTGTCTCATCTCACTAAATCTGGATCAGTTGAAATAACAAAGATATTTATAGGATTTCGGGAGATCTTGCAGGACTATGTGGATAGTACTGAGTGAAAGCTTAAAACTAGCGTCACCTAACAGTGGTCAAGGGGAGGTAATGGGTAAGAGTTTCTTCACTGGTTCTATATGGTATATAAATGGAAAAGATGTGTTTTCATCTTTTCCAGAGGGCTGGATTTGGATCGTAGCAGAGTTGATTTTCCTAACGTTAATGTGATCAGGGAATTAATTCAAAGGAGAAATCTTCGGAGATAATACTTTTCTTTTAAAAATGATGATGAATCATTACTTTCAGCAGTCATCAATTTTTTATTAGGTGGAGATTTCAAGAAACTATAAAAGGGTCTATGGGTTTCCCCATGATCAAAATAAATTATTATCAAATAACAGGAGTCAGAATCTAAAGTATCCAGAAACAATACTCAGGTTTCTAATGACAACCCTAATTACCTCCTCCTTTGCTAATGATGAACTGTTGACTTCACTAGGAGTTTGATCTTGGAGGACAGTAAATCTGTTTCTCCTTCTGTCTTTCCTTCTTCTAGTTGAGCTAGACAAATCTGTGGAAGAATCAAACATTTTTTTTGTGTTCTTAACTTGCATGTACAACAGTAATTTCAAAGACAAAATCACCAATACTGAACCATGTGTGTGTGTGTATGTATGTGTGTGAGAGAGAGAGAGAGAAAGAGAGATAGAGAGACAAGGCGACTGAAAGGACTAGGGCTGAATCATGAGATTCTTTCTAGGTGTTGACTAAACGAGGGAAATACACTGAAACCTAAAACTTCAGACATTTTGAGGTAGATGATAAATTTCTGATAGTGACATTATAAAATAAGAGATATGTATTTAAAAATTTGGTTTCTCTAATGAAAAAATAACGGAGGCAACATTCATGGCTCAAAACTCAAAATCAAAGCATCAAGTCAATCCATTGGTAAATAATAAACCCAAATAAAATGGTCTTCAAGTATTAACTCTTGATAGCATTCAGTAATGTTCTACATAGAGCATTTGAGACAAAAATTCAAGGATTAATAATTTCATCAAGAACTTACTCTGACATAAACCCTGCTCAAGCAAAATATCCTCTATACTGCCCGAGATCGACTGGTTCTCAGAGTTATCTCCATAAAGTACTGTTCCATTTTGTATTAAGTAATTAGCAGTCTGAGTTGTATCCTTTTTTATGAAAGAATTGCTTCTCTGTACTTGACAGTATCTTGATGTAATATTTTTATTTCTGCAAATATCAACTGTGTTTACTTCCAAACTTCGAGAAAAATTATGTGATAAATTTATTCCATTACTCTCTTGATTCTGTCCAACTAAATTTATAACTTTTAGTACTGAACTCTCTTGATTCTCTCCAATTAAATTTATACCTCTCAAAAATGAACTCTCTTGAATCTGTCCAACTAAATCTATACCTCTTGGTACAGAACTCTCTTGAATCTGTCCAACTAAATCTATACCTGTCGGTACTGAACTCTCTTGAATCTGTCCAACTAAATCTATACCTCTTGGTACTGAACTCTCTTGAATCTGTCCAACTAAATCTATACCTCTCGGTACTGAACTCTCTTTATTCTGTCCAACTAAGTTTATACCTCTCAGTACTGAATTCCACCCTAACTCATGGTCCATCAAATAAATTTGTTCTTTGTCCTCATCTTTAGTAGCACAAGCTGTACTAAAGCAACTTCCTGAAATTGCTTCCAACTCTCTGACTGGTAGATTATCTTTTTGAATATCACTACCTGGTACAGTTTTGTGCAATCTGAATGGCTGAGAATCCTCTTGCGTATTAGCTATTGGCTGAATTTCCAATATTCTGATTGGTTGATGATTATCATGGATTTTGCCTATTGGTTGAAGATTCAGAGTCCTAATTCTTAAAGAGTCTTCCTCAGTTTTATTGGTTGCCCCAACATCCTGCATGTTAATTATTTCGAAGAATCCCTGTTGGTTTTGTGATAAATCTCTTGTCACTGAAGACTGACTATTTAGCCACATAATTCTCAAGTCACTGGATTTATCCAAATCATACTTAAACTGTGCATCCACTCTGGCCTTGAGAATGTGGATAGCAGGCAGCTTATGTTGTAGACAGGGACATCTCAAAGTTTTGATAAAATCAAAAGATCCCAACCTTCCCTGGCACTTTGGACACACAAGCTTTCCCTTCATCCATTTACCCTGAAATGTGCGAAATAGAAATATTTCTTTTAAAAGGTGCAATGACAAAAGTATTAAATATAGGCAGGCTATATGTTTATCAAAATAATGTATTTGTGCCTGCCTGTGATACATAAAATTCATCCAAACCTTGAAACTGAACTTTGTTGATCATCATCAATGCTACAAACATCAGCCCAATGCCTGGGTCCTTCTGATTCTAAATAGGGCGTCCTCTGTATTCTAAGTGAGCTGTCAGCCAGGCTTATCCATAAAACACAATAAACACCACCACCATATTGATCTAGTTTGCCCGTCAAAACCTTGAGCAACACTTGGCATGTTCATTGTAGACTTCCTGAAAGACTGGGTGTTATATGAATAATATCCGACTCCCTGCTGGGAATATATTTGTAATATTAATCCGTATTTGTATATAAAGCTACAGACTTTGTGTACAAAGCGAAGAATGTGACACATCATTAGGGAACAATGATATTCTGTTCTCCATATTTCATTGGTTACCTATCTTTAGCACTCACTTGTCCTTCATAAATAATAATGAGCTACTTGTATCTTTCTATGCCCTTTGTTCATGCTTATAGTGTAATGCATCAGTGGGTAAATCTGTTGACTGGTACCCATGCAATTTTGGGACAGTTAGGCTAAGGAAGGGGATTACTGACTTATCAAAGTGCACATGAAAATATTTTTCACCTTTAATGAACAATGATCATTAATCCATTAGTTTACAAAGTTGCTAGCTGGTGATTCCACTTAAGTACAGTTTGGGTATCTTACCGATTGTTATGCTTCCACAGTACCATAACATGAATTACAAAACCTAAAGCTATTATTTTCTAAAGATGAAAATAGTACTGATTTAAATTGATTTAAATAAAAAAATATAAAAATATTACCTTAAGTGAAATGGAATCAAAATTTAAATAAAGTCACATAATTTTTCTGAGGTACACTGTAATGTATAAATTATTTTTTGAGGCAAATAAACATTGCAAATATGAGTCAATAAAAAATATTTTTGTTTTTCTGTCTTTTGTTACAATGTGTAAAAATAATAATGAAGAATACAGATCTAACGGGCAAGTGGAATTTTAAATCAGGGCAAGTGATTTTTATAAAGCCACTTGCCCATAGCCTGCATCTGAAAATCTTACATTAGCCTGATCATTTAACTTCAATCTTTACATGTGGCCCAGGTTAAGAAATGACACAACTTTGACTGTATTTATATTAGCATCAAATATGGGGACATTATGATACCCTCCATCTATCCATTCCCACATCTCCTCAGTAATATTCATTAAACCTTTTAATTATGTTACCCCTGTAACTGTCTGTAAGAGGGGTGTCATTCTTGTCTCCGACCCCTGAGAATCTCCAAACTTCATAAAATTCAATTACGGAAGGAAGTCGAGGTTTGGCAATTTAGTAAAGTGCATGGGAATTTGGAATGGTGAGCCACTGAAGTTGCTCAAGTTTCTGTTTTCAGTCTTCTAAGTCGCTTGACAAGCATCTCATGAAAGAGGTCAAAATTATCCTTCTATAACAAATGTCTATCTATAAACAAATTCAATTGCGACTTTAATTTGATGTAAAAAAATACTACTGTAATTTACATTTGTGTGCCAATACATCTGCATACAATTTTGTTAAATTCTTAATTAAGTTTTTGCTTCTGCTAATTTAAGAACAGGCCGTCAGATACCCGGAAAAGGGAAATTTTTACTAAAGAAATGGTAGAATATGCATGATCTCACTTATGCCACTGCGTTTGATGAACAAATGTCTTGAGCCGTTTCCAACATACAATAAGTTTGTATAAGCTTTATCAATGTATTAATACCTTTGTGACAAGATTCAGAATACGGCAAGGGGATGTCTTTAGCCACACACTGATGTGTATTAATAACTTTGTGACAAGATTCTGTATCCAGTAAGGGAATGTCCCTTGGTAAATAGACGACACACTGATTTGTATTAATACCTTTATGACAAGATTCTGTATCCAGCAAGGGAATGTCTCTAGGTCAATAGACCACACACTGATTTGTATTAATACCTTTGTGACAAGATTCTGAATGCAGTAAGGGGATGTCTCTAGGCCAATAGGCCACACACCAATTTGTATTAATACCTTTGTGAAAAGATTCTGAATGCAGTAAGGGGATGTCTCTAGGTCAATAGACCACACGTTGATGTGTTTTAATATCTTTGTGACAAGATTCTGAATGCAGTAAGGGAATGTCTCTAGGTCAATAAATCACACACCGATGTGTATTAATACCTTTATGACAAGATTCTGTATCCAGTAAGGTGATGTCTCTAGGTCAATAAACCACACATTGATTTTCTCCTTGGCACCATCACTGAAGTCACAGATCTCTTTGCTTTCTCCAACTGCAAAATTAAGATGAAACTCTTGACAACAATCGCAACCTTTTCTTTACAAAATTACAGTTAAACTTTGCAATTAAATATTTTAGTCATGTTTGACAATTTGCAATTTTCTAATTTTTTTACTTATTTTCTACCAAAGTAAGTACAAAATAAGTACAAAAGTGCTTTTTGCTGACTTCTAAAGCATACCCTAAAAATTTATTTTTTAAAACTTCTTTTCAATTATTCTTCTCATAAATCAATACATTTCTTGCCTTTTTTATTCTTCACATTAAATCTCAGTACAGTTCTCCATCATTATACTGCATGTCAGTATAAAGCACTCCCTTTCATAAGGCAGTTATGCTCATGGCACCCATTTCATTATTTAATAGAAACTTTATGTATAAAATACGTCAATATAAGACGACCCCATCAATAATGCAGATCAGTTTATATAGCTCTATGAATGTTATAGTGAGAGTGTACTGTACTGATCACCATTTTACAGTTACCTTATGTATACATATGTACACAAGAAAAAATAATGGTGGCTGATCAGAAGGAAAGTCTCCTAAAAATAGAGCGTCATAAAAACCAGACATTTGAGGTGCCATCTGTACTAACTTATAAGTCGGGTCCATCTCCAAACTGCACAGACCCAGATCTGCCATTACATAATGCATAGGCAAATCTGGGTCTATGCAGTTTGCTACGAGTATCCAGTAGAACAAACAATACAGACCCTTATCTGCTGGCAGAACACTATCATCAATATAGTCAGATACAGGGATTGTTGTAATGTGTTTCAATCACATTAATATCCCTCAAAATTTTGATTCAAGTTTTTTTTTTAAATGCCCTAAGAAGAAATTTGTGGATATGAAAGAAGATTTTTGGAATTTTATAATTTTTAAACATTACTGTTTCAAGGCTCTTTGAGAACTTCAGGCACAACATATATTAGTGTACACTTACTGAAACCACTACTTTATGCAATACATAAAATGACAACTATGACATTCTGACCTCTCTATAACATGAGTCACTGATTCAGTGATGCTGCCAGGATTTTATCTGAAGGGGGGAGCTCCCCCCTCATAACCAAAATAAGGGGGGAGGAGGAAAAGCCATAGTTCAATATTTACCTAACACATAAATATCCGTCTCTTTCTTTCTTCCTGCTCTATTTAAATCAAGATCCTCAAAAGATGTTTCCTCTAGTTGTATAAGCATTAATCTGTTGATCATTTCTGAGCTTAATTTGTTCCTTATCAGAGTATGAATATTGTTCTGTGCTGAGAACCCCCTTTCACATATGCATAGCTAGCTAAGCCAGCTTGAACAAGTTGGAAAACTGTTCTTCAGGATTGTTATGTACAATTTTCAACAGCTCATAGATATTTTCTCTTGGATATCTCTGCTCCAAAATAATGTTTAAATTTTTTCACTAACAAGAGCTCTGCCAAAGTTTCACTTTTTTTAATCAGTGCTTTGCTGACTACTATGCCAGATTTCTTATTTGTTCCACAATGTTGTATTAGAAATTTAAATCCATCAATGCCATAGTCAGTTTGTTCAGAGGTATTTTGATCAAAATAAATATCCTTACTTTTTAATTTCATTTCAGATTCTTATTTATTCAATTTAACTTAACTCTTAGAGTAATATATACTTTTGTAGCAAAAGATCCCTCAAGGCAGAATTGTTTGAGAAAAGAAATGAAAATTGCAGTCTACTTTTACATTGCCTGTATTTTAATTAGGCTTAGGTTTCTGTCTTTTTGATATTTAATTTTGAAATACTGCTTACTAGGGGGTAGACCGGCATGCAGTCTGTTTTTGTCCATCCAGCATGTACAACGGACTTGTATTCAACATCATTTTCGGGTTCAAAATTACTCACTGGTATTTCCAGAAACACTTTCCGTGCTATAATAATCTCATATACTTCAAAACTTTAAAAATCATTGTCTTCATTGCCATCATTGGCCAGTATTTGCCGAACGAAATCGTCATCTGAAGATGAACCATGTTGTGAGTCAGCCATTTCGGAGCCCTTACTTGAAACACACATTTGTAAAACTTTCTTCATGAATGCAATGATCAACCTCGACAATGCTTGTTCCAGGGACCAAATCTGCCAATCATATTTAGTTTAACAACCATTCTTTTCAAGATAAAGTACTCAAATGTGTAAACAGTTGCCTACCGGAAAAAAGACAGATAACGAGACAATGCTACGAGACCCCTACTGGCGGCACAACTTATGCCTCGAGAAGCACTTTAAGGGTTAATAGTTAAATAAAAATTGTATACTGCGCAGAGTACATTTTTATATGCACGACTTTAAACTAATTTGCAGTAGTTCTTGCGCTTCACTGCTTTCCAAGTGTGTGAATTCATACAAATTTTGAACGACTAGCGCACTCACGTGCCCTGGCAGCATCTCCGCTGATTTCAATAACCACCAGTTACTTGTCTTGGATTCAGCTTTCAAACTAGTTTTCTTTATACTGGACTCTCAGTTATTGGAAACAAGTGGCCATGTACTTCCATTTTAAAAATCTTTAAGAGAGCTATGACAGGATATTCAACCAAATGTACATTTTCTGATATATACCAAGCTTTTCCCCATGCCATGTTAGAAGACTATCTTCAACTCCCAGCTGACACCGGCACCTTCGACACCGCAAATTGTACATAGTATCACAGAATAGCCTGAAATGAAGGAATCAGTAATCTGTATTCTTCATTTTAAGCATTTTGAGCATTTTAAAAACAGTAGCAGATGCAATCCTGTTACCTCTTATACAAGAGATTCCCTTTATGACAAGTCTTATTTTTATTTAGCTCACAAGTAAAAACGTTTAATATTGAGATCAACCTAAAAAACTTCTAACAATGACATTAATCTAGGGAGTGGACAGATGGATGGTGAGACATACAGATACACATAAAGATGGATAGACTGATATCACACACACAGATGGATGGATAGACATACAGACACCAAAGTGCTTGCTATGTCAAGCTGCCAAGGTGGGTTTGACAATCATTAAATAAATTCCTGACTTTATGTATGCAACATTTTGTAGAAAATAACCCTTAATACCATTATATTCTTTTTTCTCTTCAGTCAAAACTATTGACATTACCTCCATTCTGATCAACAATTTATGCAGGTTCTAGCAGTTCTAGTGATGGTATAGTGACTATAAAGTTGTATAGTAATACTGTCACTTTGTTATATCATAGCAAGAATATCACGATGTTTATACTATATTTAGGATAAATTAGCAGCATAATGAAGACACGTGAATGACCAAGTGTCACAGCCAAGGTTACAACTTGCGAAGAATTCCTTTTTTTCTCCACGGACTATAGCCTGTGGGGTGTTATTTATATCTGACAAACATTCAGGGGTAGAAAAATTAATTGCCTGGCAGCCTGGGACAACTAAATTTTAGCTTCATGCAACCAAGTGTATCATAGTCACATCTTGGTTGGGCAACTAGATCATGATGGCTATGGTTTAGAATGAGTCTGAATACTAGATGAAAAATAAGTTTGTATAGGCAACCTACATGTTACATGTTTCCTAAATATTTTATACCTACCTGGCAGAGTAAATCATGCCTAATAATCCTACTTACTGCCATCACCTGGTGATTCAGGGCTGGCTAATGCCAAATGTTAAGCTCTATGTAACAGATAGGCATGTTTATTTTCTGGCACTGATTCGAGTACTGCAAAACCACAACTACCCAAAGAGGACACCAGAAACAAATCTTCACTTAAATAAATTGTATTCTCTTGAGCCACCATTCTTACACAGCCACATGATGCACTTGTAGTTGTTTTCAATCGCTCCACATCATGCAGAGCACCTTTATCTTAATAGCGCTTAGATATGGATGATTTCAAAAGGCAATTACTCATTCATAATTCTGTGCATATAAAATATAATGATCAATATTTACACTGTGCTAATGATGACTGTCTTTTCTTGGTTTTTTTGTTAAAAGTATGATAGATAGATCATTTAAAATACAAAAATAGATCTAGTACATGTAACTTGCATGATACATTCATACATGTATGCAGTAAAGATGAAAATAAAATCCAAGAGGAGAAATGAAGTCAAATAAAATAAAAAATAAAAAAGGCATAAGCTTAATATTTACATCAGGAAAAAGAACTTGTAAACATTTGAAACAAATAATAATTCTTAACTTAAAAATAATACTGACTACAAATAATACAGAAAGATTTGACAATAACACTTGCAAAATGTTACATATACAGGTCAAATTTTAATTTATAGACAGGCAGAATGATATCTATATTAGTTTTCTGAAATTGGTTCTTTAATATTATTAGAGTTCCTTTGTGCTTCAAGAACAAATAGGGATACTGACAAGTCATAAATATTAAAATCTGAATGTTGAATAAATCATACATTTGTTCGGATCATTTATTGTGAAATGAAGTTAAAACTTTGATTTGACATTTGCATCAAAACTGGATTTACTGTTGATTAAAATTTTTTAGTGGAAATGTATTAGGGAATATCTAATGTGGACAACCATATGAGTTTACTGGCAACCAGATTTTGCAGCACAGTTTCCCAATGGGCAACAATGCTTTTTGTAACTCAAAGGTGTAAATATGTCCAATTCAAAAGTGAGGTAGCTTTTACCATTAGGGTGCAGTGTCAAAGCAATTCGGTTGCTGGATGGTGGGAAAAGGAGTTGTGTTATCGTAGTAGAAATGGAAATTGCCTTTTGTGCCAGTGTGATAGATATAGCTTAATATCTTCATCTATTTGCCTGTGAACTAAAGCTATCTCTGGAGAAAAGTTTTGAGAAGAGTTACGAGTTACATCCTTTTTCATTAGGGTCAGTGGTCATTCAATCTTTATAACTTGTCTGTAAAGGCAGGCAATGTTTCGGTTCATGGGTCACAAAGAATAGCCATATATGGCTTCTTTTCATTTCCTATTCATCACAGGCTTCTCACATAAGCTGACTGTCTTTTGATCTTGGCAAGATGAGCAACTGGCTAATCCAGATATTCTTTTTAAAGTGTGAACAGCTGTTTCCAAGCCTAACTTATACAAGTTGGCCAACCAAAGAGTCAGTCCTCTGTATTGTAATCATATGTAAGCTGTCAATCATAATAAAATTATAGTTTTGTCATGGCGCACAAAACAACAAAGATCGGTGATTATTTTAAATCAGTGACTATTTAATTTATAAGATGGATTAAAGTGAGCAGGATACAGAAATCTTGTGTGGAACATAAATTTAGAGGAGAAAAACATAATACTAATATTTTATGATTTTGCTGACTAGTGCACATAAAACAATCTTGATAACGTAATAATAATAATAAGAAGAAGAATAACAGTGTTGCACCTAGAATTCCATGGGCAGAAAATGATGTGTCCCTCACTCTCTAAATTAGGGGGACATGCAACATTTTAAAGGGACAAAGGAAAATTGTAGTACATAATGCAGTAGAAGTGCTTAAAATTAGATAATTTTATTTGCTTCGAAAGTTTTTCCACCTTAATTTTGTCATATTTTCCTTGGACACTTACATTATTGCAATAAACATTTTATCCTGTAATCAAGTAACTTATGAAAACATTAACATGTTTGAATATCTGGCTAACCTGAAATGAGCTGCACCATTTAATTTTCTGTTCTGGATCTTGCTCTCATTTAACTTTATTGTTCATTCATTATCTACCAGCATTTATTATAATAAATATCCATGTTTTCTTAATTACTTTTCTTTTCAAATTAATAAATCATTATTTAAATGACAAAATGTGTATTTGCATAAATTAGTCTCTTTTATCATTAATTCAGCTTCAGAATAAATTAAATCTTCCTTGCCATAGGTGTGACTTCAACATCGAAAATGTTACACTAGCAAAGGTCAAAGACTTTACATTACAACTAGGCTGATTACCACAACCTTTAATGTTTTCATTGTCAGATACATTGTTTTGAAATGGACATTCATTGTCATCATACAGTTTTATCACCTTTAGCGACTTGGGCCATTTCCAGCGCCAACAGAGACGTGGATGGACATCAACTAAAGAAAAGTTGTAGGCATATTTTTCAATTTTTTCCTTTCAAAAAAGCATGCCTAGGGACAAGATTTGGGGGACATGGGGAAAAAAATCGCGGGAAACCTGCAAGCCTGTGTTCAATGTGCAACACTGTGATAATGATATTCGTTGCAGGTTTTTGTTCAAAAAACAATTTTACAAGGTGAACCTGTGTACACAGGTCACCTTTGTACAAAGGCCAGTTTTGGCTTTTCCCATGGGTTGCCGCTTTTGACAGGTTTGACTGTGCGTGTGTGTGTGTATATATGTATATATACAGTAGGACCCTGCTATAGCACGATGGTCGGGGTCCACAAAACGAGATCATGCTATGTCCCGAACCGTGCTATAACCAACCTAGACAAAACCAAGTCATTTAGCTAAAGAAAACGATGCTTGCACAAAAAAAATGGGGGGAGGGGTGTAAATTGTGGGCTCAAAACAATGTGCTTCATTGGCACAGTTACCATCTTAAATCAATGCATATTAAACGAAAAATAGGAGTGAGTCCATAATAATTCCATCGAAAATATGCACACAGAAGTATAATATAATTGTTTGATAAAGTTCTGAAATCCTACATCGTCATCTAGTCATTGTAAATCATCATCGTCTAGTCATCGTAAATCACGTCAGACTCCGATTCCTCAGCTTTACTGTCATATGCGGGTGCTTATGCAGAGAATGAGCTTGGGCTCTTGCAAGTAACACTTTGATCATAAAGTCAGAAATCTATTAAAGGATGCAACTGGACATGTGTCAATGGTACGGCAAGATCACAAAGAGTTCAAATAACCACCCTCTGTTACTTGGCACTGAAAAAGTATCAAACTCGCGGCTTGATCAAAGGGTTGTCACGTGGGAAAACAAAGAGTTTGGTGCCTTTACAAGCTAAGGGATTAAGGTCAAAGTATATGCACAGGAAGTTGTAGAACTCTACTTGGCCCTGAACAAGTATTAGAATCGCGGCTCGATCAAAAGGATTGTCAACTTGAAAACAAAGTGAGTGCTTTTACAAGCCAAAGGCTTATCGGCCCACGTGTACTGGCAGATAACGAGGGAAATATAACTTGGGAATTAATTCTGACTTGTGGAAACACCAGACTTAATCCTGTCCATGGCTTCAAGCTTCTCTTTAACAGTAAAAGCTTTACGTTTGCGTATACTGTTATCCATTGTAAATAACTACAAATTAAAACTCTGACACCTATTTGTTTGAATGACTACAGCAGGAATAATTGTTAATCAACAATGGGGTCATTTTTATAGGCAATGTACAATATTATTCACTGGTCAACTGATTGCGTGGCGATTGTCTAACAACACCGCCAAGCCACGTGTGCGTGTCGGCGGCTTTCATTTTTTTTATGTTTTATAAATCATTGCCGCATGGTTTGAACAACCTTTAGCTTTGAGATTGACTTTGATGATTGTCAATGACTTCAATTAATTGATTTATAACTTCAGGTGCGAATCTTTTATCAACCACCGCATTGTTTGGTGCTTGGCTGTCTATGCAGCTGAATGAGCAAACATATGTCAGCTATTGTTTGAACAGCGATTGTACACAGAATGTATTGAAGACAAACACAAAGAAGACCTAATGACTTTATTGTTCATGTATCAGTAATAATAAGATTAACACTTATCAGCTTTAAAATGAGCTGACATCTTTCAAAAATAAACTAAGATCAAAGTGCAGTGATTGACTACTGACACATTTGAAATGAACATTCACAAATAGAAATGTTCAGCATCTTTATTCATATAATGAAAGATGCAATCATAAGACACTTTTTCTTCAAGAATACAATACAGCTTGCCAAATTATTAAATCAAACTCTTGTTTATTTTGGCACAAAACTTTGCAGTAGTTCAAGAAATTGGCAAAATTATTGTAAAAATTCGGTAGCCATGCCACGATCCTATTATATCCGAATTCATACACGATCTCTTCCCCAAAATGATAATTAATTTTTTACACATTATTTTTCGAACTTTGAAGAAAAAAAATTTTTTTTTCACGTACGAAAAAATAGACGAAATTTCGGAAGCCACACCACGATCGTGTTATAATCGAATTCGTGTTATAACGAAGCATGTTATAGCGGGGTCCTACTGTATATACATATATATATATATATATATATATGACAAAAGCTGTTGAATAATTTTGATGACTAGACAACCAGAAATTTTTTTTTGAGCAACCAGTTTTTCAAAGCTGGTTGCCCAAGTACAACAGTGGATTTTCAAATTTTTTCTACCTCTGAACTTATTTTGATTCAAATGTACAAATGCTGAGGACACAGTCGATTATGGTAAACATACCACTCTAAACTGCAGTGTGTGCATGGTGTATCTCAAGTGTAAACCATATTACCAATCCATATGTTTTGCAGAAATCATCATCATGCCAGATCCAATGACGATATACCGTGATGGCAACAGCAGAGTTCTCCATATGATTTTGAAAGTTGCAGGTTGGGACTCCTTCATTGAAAAAAGTTGGAGTCCCAGCCCTAAAAATAGGAGTCCCAATAATTAATTTTTTTTTCCTTGCAATAATTCAGAACATTATGCATTTATTGTTGGGTCCCCAATATAACTGTCATCTGACTGCTTATGCTCATTCATAAAGAAATATTTAGTATTATAGTAAAAGAATGGAAACCTAAGGCAATTGAGAGTAGTGATAATTGTGATTGTGACATTACAACTATAACAATTATCAATTGCTTTACCTTGCCATTCTTTAATTTTGTGTGCAGCTCGAACCAATCAAGGAATAGATTAGTTTGTTTTCTATATTAATGTATTTAATCAGCTTAATTCCATTTCAAATCAATAAATTTGACAAGACACCGGAAGAAGAAACAAAATAATGACCATATTCCATTCACTTCTTTCATTTCATCTTTTAGTGAATACCCCATGTTGATATGACCATCCACTCAGGAGTAGTAGTGATAAGATTTTCAAGATGGATGGTGGCAGCCATATTGGAGTTCAGATCGGCACCATTTTCATTTAGGACCAAGTAGACAGAATAAGAAGTCTTTTAGTGAAAACCCCGTGCTGATGTGACCATCCATTCAGGAGTAGTAGTAATAACATGATTTTCAAAATTGGCTGCTGTGGTGGTCATACTGGATTTCAGATTGGCACCATTTTCATTTAGGACCAACTAGACATCATAAGAAGTCTTTTAGTAAAAACCACATGTTGATATGACCATCCATGTAGGAGGAGTAGCGATAACAAGATATTGGATGTACGAGCATCTAGGACCAACCAGACCATGAGATGAATGTGTGTGTAGAGTTTCATAGCAATCCTCCATGTGGTTTAGGAAGAGTAGCAATAAAAAAAACGTGCTAAGGCACGGAAAACAGATCATCCCATAAGCTCTTCTGGTCTATGACCAGTAGAATTATTAAATAAGTCCCAAAATCTTGGCACTATTTTTCTAAATAAGGTATAAGATAAAATGCAAGTTTTCCAAACATTGCGGAAGGATTTAAAATACCATGGATTAAAAGTATGCTGAGTGATGCTTATCAAAGCAAGGTGTCAAAGCATAAGCAAGTGTAAATTGTCTTTAAATCAAAACAATCATTAGGTTCTGGCAATTGATTAACAGGTGTCTTAATCTTCTTGTCTGCTCTTATTGACATACATTTCAGTTGGATTAAATGCAATGGGAGTAGAGGAATGCTTAAGTCAGAAAAGATAAGTTTCTTAAATGAAACGAAGCTGCATAATCGCTTTCATCAACATTAGTATATTTTTCTTTGTTTTGTTAAAGAAATAAACTGCAACTTTAACTGCCTTTGGCATTTCTTGGATACCATCTCATTTCAACCAACTGAAATCTATGTCAACAGAACTTAAAAACACATCCACTTGCTTGTGTTAGAATTTGATTCCATTACGAAAAAGACATCAGTGTAAGTATAGTCCAGCTAAAGCAATCAGACTTTAATTTGTAGAAAAGTGTCAATATCGGCTGCCAAGTGCGGGAGATATTCCCGAAAATTTGGTATCTAGTTCCCCTGTCAGTCGACCAGGGATCACGCTACACAGCACCGTTTATTTAAGTAGTAAGACATCGATCCAAACAACATAAATATCAGGCTAGACGTCTTACATTGTCGGACTAGGAAACTGGAGGCCAAATTTTAAAGAATATCTCACATAGTTGGCAGTCCATATTAACACAGTTGCACAGCTTATTGTCTCACTGCTATATTCGTACTTACTTACTCTGACGCTTTTTCCCTTAACAAAGTAAATCTAGGATCAATTAAGCGCTTGTGTTTTTCAAATTCTGTTGACCACCATTTCAGTTGGCTGAAGAATGATGGTAGCTGAGAAATGCAGAATGTTTGGTTGAACGTTTAAGTTTCTTTTATAAAACGAATAGGCCTAATAACTTTAGGCTGAATTGACTGAATGTGAGTAGACATATTTCATTCATTAGAGAAAAAATACACCCTTTTTCAAATGGCTTTGGTATTCATCAGCTACTATCGGTCTTCAAATAACTGAAACAGCGGTCAGTGATAGGAGGTACCGTTGGACTAAAGGCCCTTTACGAGTGAATCTGAAGCCAGGCAACATATAGGTAGAAACAGCAAATTTTAATGTTGACAAAAGTTGAAGCAGATGATGGCTGTTGACAGTTGTCGGACAAATCTACTCTGAACATATATTAAAAATAAATTTTTTAAAAATAATTTCACTTTAATTTGCTTCAACCAAAACCTACACTTTTGTCACCTTCTACCATTAATTCCCCCACTTAATTATCTGCGCTTAGCGACCTAAAATGTGTAATGGACACTACAATTTTCAAGAAAGCTGTCCTACCACCAAACGACAATTTGCTAAAACATGAAATAACCATATTTATATAAATAATTTGCGAAAATATGAAATAACCACATCTATATTATAGTAAGAGGGACTAAGACAATTCAATTTCGTTACATTTATAATATGGATATGGTTATTTAATGTTTTCGAAAATTTTCGTTTTATTTTCATAACACGTCCGACTCCAATGCTACCACATGGCTATTAAAAGTCCCGCCCAACACCGGATAGTAGTAGCAAACCATTTTCCATTATTAACAAGCATGTATTCTCTTACCACACTATTAATGTAATGCGGAATTGTGATATTTCATATTTGCGACATACTGAAAATTACTATTTCTTCGTTTTTCTTTACATAATTAGCTTTCTGCGCCAACAAATCATCAATACCGAAGTTGTGTCCCTTGATCAGACTGGTTTTCACCCAACGTAATAAATATGGACTTCCAATACCGTCATAAAAAGGTCCGTGCTTACAAACAAAAATGGCCATTCAGGTATAGAAAGAAAGGAAGTATATGTTCGAATGTAAACAATAAGAGAACGGGTGGAGTTATCGCTATCAATATGAACTGTCGACCCGCTTCATCATCATCATCAGCATAATCTTCTTCGTCGTCATCGTCGACTTTGTCGCGGTAGTCGTCTTCTTTATCACTTGTCATCTGATAAATGTATGTACTATTATGGACCACTCATAGGGATACAAGAACACTAAAACTTTAAATTAAAAATCACTAAACCCGTTGAACTCAAGGGCGTTATTTCGCAAATTCAATAATGTCTGCACCACTCTTGTCTTGATGTATTACCATCTTGTATAGGATACGAGTAAGGCTGCAACGTTTTTTCACGTGAAAACGGCTTAGTTTAATTTACCGCCTATAAACGTTTACAAAATCGGTAAACGTGTAAACGAACACACATTTTGCTGTAATTGACGAAGGAACTACCCGTGGAAAACTATATATTTCCACATCTCTCCTTAAAAGGATTGTTTAGTAGAATTTTTCTGTAAATTCTTTTTTTTTTTTCTCTCTCTCTAAGTATGTATCTACGATTTTTACATCCTCGGAACAAGCAGAAGTTGACGAGAATTGGTTATAGTGCACACTAAACAACATTACACATCAGGTTTGATTTATTACTAATGCTCATAAAAGTTTCTTTAAATTACAGTAGTTACCTTTAAACAACGTTTTAGTTGCCAGAACCTTTGTTTAGTAAGCCGCTTAATGGTTTCTAAGTCATTGTAATCCTAAAAACAAATGCATTTCATGCCAATATCTGGTTGAATTATCGATTTTTTCATCATATACATATATGTAACAGTAGGAAGCACTATCACGACAATCCTAGGGATGTTTTACTGAAATTGTCAGATATATTCAACAAAGACGTGTTTTACAAACTGAATCCTGTCATAATAGGAGGTAATAAACGTACAGTAGATGAAACATGGCAAGATAAGCGATGTATGGCATGCACATTATAATAGCTGTCGGCTGTTCAGCAAGTCTAATGGGTAGATAGAGGGAAAGGTTGAGTTTCTAATCGTTTCAATTAAACGGCATCGTTTCGGTTTTTGTAAACCGCGTACACGTTCAGAAATTTTGGTAAACGTTGCGGCCTTAGATACGAGAACAATTAAATATTAAAAAATATCAGTAGACCTATGAGATTTTTGTGTATCGGCATTGAAATAAAAAATATGAATTCAGCAGAACACTCATGGTTCTCGTTTTTACACGATACGATCGCATTAAAAATCAAAATCAAACACGTAAAAGACCACTAAGACTTTATATATATATATATATATATATAATAGTACGAACTTTTAATGAAATAAATACATTAAGATAGCAACAAAATAGCTCTAAAATACATACAACAGTGGACACGACTGTGGAAATACAAAATATTTTTTTTTAAACTGTACAAACAACCATGGAAAAGTTTAGAAGTCCAAGCAGAAAGCACAGCAATTGCTTTTCTTGTTTGCACATTTAAAGTTTGGGATTTTATTGTCCTTGTCACCAAGAATAACCAAAATATATAATTTTCAAATCAAAGGCTACAAAGGTGTCTCCTAGATCTTGGTAAGGGTCCTAACTTAAATAATGTAACAAATTCCAGGGGTTACAATATGTGCCTGGAGAATGTATTGATGAGGAAATAAGTTCCAAATTAAAGATGTGTGTACTCCCAAGGAACACCTCTCCTTTGGTGACGAGTTATACTGGCAGGAGTTGTGTTCCTTTAAAACTAACAAACGGTTACGGTTATGCAACATCCAACGATAACATATATAACAAACTCGATTGTTTGTAAATAAATGGATATCTAACACAGATAGATTTCGAAGATCAACTGCAGGAACAAGAGAGAGAGAGAGAGAGAGAGAGAGAGAGAGAATATGCAACTATATAGATCAGAGAAATACAAGGTAAAATTAACTCAAGAATATGTAGAAAACTGAAGGTGTTTACATTGTAGAAGCAGTTAAAGAAATGTTGTACAGAGGTAAACAATTACACATTTTAGAGCTATTCAGCGAATGGGGGGGGGGGTGTATTTATTTTGAACTATTTTATGAGAAGAAAATGGAAGATAAACGCATAAACATTAAAGTTAACTTTAGCTATAAAGCAGATAGGGTTAGAAGTTGAAGGACACGGACTAAGACAATTCAAGGATCTTTTGTTTCGTTGTTAACTATCTGGCAAGCATTAAGGATCAAGAAAAATCTGTTTTTGGTAGATAAACGTAATAGTCGTTGAAGATTTTGTTCAGACAGAAGTTATTGTTCTTAAGAATTATCTTGCTTATTCTTCCAACCAGATTTGAACTCGATAACTGTATAGATTGCTTATTCTTCCAACCAGATTTGAACTCGGTAACTGTATAGATTGCTTATTCTTCCAACCAGATTTGAACTCGATAACTGTATAGATTGCTTATTCTTCCAACCAGATTTGAACTCGGTAACTGTATAGATTGCTTATTCTTCCAACCAGATTTGAACTCGGTAACTGTATAGATTGCTTATTCTTCCAACCAGATTTGAACTCGGTAACTATATAGATTGCTTTACATCCGAAATATTTATTTTGTACTATTTTTAGATTATGTTTTCTATTTAACTTAGTTCAAGCTATAAAATATAAATTAGTTAAAAATTATTTTAAACATGTTTTAAATACAAGGTAAATGCATTCTAAGTCAAATCAAGTTATTACGTAAGACGAAGCAAGTTAAAAGTTAATATGATTTCAAGTTTAGGCTTAAGATAATTTTAGGTTAACAGTTAAAGTTTGTTTAGCTAAGACTTTTAAGCTTATTTTTTATAACCTCTGAATATTATCTTATTTATCTCTTCCTCGGGTTTTATACTTACACGTTTAATCTGCCTAGTTAAGGATGCTTAATCATGTTTGAAAGATTATGTTGTTGATTGAACACATTTAACTTTGCTGTTAAGGAAATGTATCGTAATCATCATGCTTGGATTGGACGCGTTCCTTTAAATTGTAACTGTCTCTGCTAGAATGTGTGGAATAGGTAAGTCCTTATGCATTATTTGGTTCTGTATTTAAATGGTACATTATGCTAGATTTACAATAATATCTGGTGCAATATACTGAGTCTTTTGTACAGGAGATCTAAAGTGATTATTATTTAATGATTAGCGTCTAAGTCTAACAAAGGTACGTTCAGTGCACATGAATATACTGTAACGCGACTAGGTGCATATTTAATGCCTAATTACCGATTATAAAATGTAACAAAATAAAAACTAAACATGGTTTTGTGACAATTCCCCCTGGGCGTAGCGCTCTGCCCTCCTCGCCAAGTCGTCTTCGTTATATAACTGTATGCAATTGAAGAGAGGAGGGAGCGAAGCGACCGACAACTTGACGATTGCAATACTGGTTCTAGAATCCTATATTGACTGGTCTAGTAATTTTCAAGTTTGCTTTTAGAGTTTTAGTTTATACGAGAGGTAAACATATGCAAAAATTATACGATTTCTCCAGAATGTCAATATATTCACAACTGTGGATTGATTTCTGTATGAGGAGAGAACTGAAAGTCAGTGTGACTGATGAGTAGTATAGAAAACCTATATTCTGGGTCATTCACCCGAATATCCTTTTCTTAAAATTTATTTTTCTAAATCCAAGGCCACCTATCTTTTTTAAAAACGTCTATTTCCAAACACTAAGACACTCACACTTCTATCCACCGATCGTAATTTGTTAACATTTTTTCTTCAAAAACTAAGCCACCCAAACTCCTTTTTCTAAATTTATTTTCCCAAACGACTAGCTATCCCACCATCATATCCTCAATTTTGGTTTCTAAAACCCTGGACCACCTACCCTCCTTTCCTACTTTTTTTTATATATTTGAATGAGTGTGTGTGTGTGTGTGTGTGTGTGTGTGTGTGTGTGTGTTAAAATACTAGGCTACTTATCACTTTTTTAATTTGTCATAAACCAATACTCCAACCATCACACAATGAAAATATTTTTTTCTTCAGAAAACCTCTAGGTCACCCATCCTCGTATTCGCTCTGGGCCACCAACAATCCGACACAGATATCTTACAATCCGACAAAGATATTCACAATTATAGTTTTTTCTATAGCCAATCCAAGAGCCGGCGGTGCAAGCGTTGATTAGCTACTGATTGTTTTTACCGCGCTTGCCACCATGCTCAAGTAATCTGAACCAAGAACCAAACGAAGCCATCAATTTCAGAATCAACATCTTCAAGACTGTCATAGAAACATCTGCAAGACAGGTTTATATAATTACACTTAGACAAATAAACTTAGAAATTATAACTCCTTCTGTAGAAAAAGCAAACTTGAAAATTACTAGACCAGTCAATATAGGATTCTAGAACCAGTATTGCAATCGTCAAGTCTGACTCAAAATCGTTGTCATACTTGTAAATATGTTCCTGTTTAATCTTTTGTACATGAAAAAGGAAGGGACAAGCCCTAAATCTTCCTCTTCATTTTAAGTGAGCAGGACTTAATAGGATCAATCTTGATTTTGAAACCTATTGTTGACTTGTTTGTTTTGTGTCTCTTTCAAAAATTATTTAAAAATCGCGCTCTCTCTCTCTCTCTTTCTTTCTTTCTCTCTCTCTCTCTCTCTCTCTCTCTTTCTTTCTCTCTCTCTCTCTCTTTCTCTCTCTCTCTCTCTCTCTCTCTCTCTCTCTCTCTCTCTCTCACACACACACACACACACACCTCACCCACACGTTGACAGACAGACATATTCCTCATGTTGAAACCAATAACGTCATACGACATTTCGGTTCAAGTCCAGACCGTCGCCTATTGCTACACTATTACAGACACTCACCCCACATGATAAACCTATGACGTCATATGGTATTTTCGTTCGAGTGCAGATCGTCCACTATTGCTACACTGTTACAACGTAGATATGAACCAGGATGGCGCCTATGTTAAATTCCCGTTTGTCCCCATAAACTTTGTCGCTCACAATTTATAGGGACACATTTTCCCATGTTAAATTTCCGTAGACTCCTATAAATGTTCGACCTTTTTTAATATGGGACTCCCGTAGACCCCTCAATCGCCATCCTCCACTACTTATGGACAGTTTTGTCCATGTTAAATTCCCATAGACCCCATAATCTTTTTACCCCTTTTAACACAGGTTTCCCTTAGGCCCTCAAGTGGCACACTATACTACTGTTATTCTTAGCTAAAAGGTGTTCAAGTTGAACATAGACTGCTCTTTCTAAAATCTTGGACACAATACTGGGTATACTAACAGGCCTGTAATTGTTGGCAGCAGCCCTACTATCCTTTTTGTAAAGAGGACTAACTCTAGCTAATTTCAGTTCATCTGGCACTAGACCAACAAGTTGATCTGCAACATTTTTTTTCTAACATGACTGGTGACTGGTCCGCCACCAGTCATATCAGGGAAAAAAAAAGAAAAAAAGGCGGAGAACAACTAGTTGGTCTAATCAGGCACAATACCTCTTGATATAGGCAAGTAACAATGTATGTAACTGGAATCGTCAAAACACTAGCGGGGGTGGAGTGGGGTGCGGAAGCCAAAATAAAAATCAACGGAACGATCCTTCAAAGTGACGCCAATTGGGTAAAGGAGAGAGGCAAGCCCCCACAGTCGGATTTTGGGTGGTTTAATATTTTGGAGGTTTGTTTAAATCTTATTGCCAGCTTGCAGCTATATATATATATATATATATATATATATATATATATACTGCACAATGAATTTTGTTTTAAAATCGGGGTAGGGGTTGGGGTGAGATCCTTCCCCCCCCCCCCCCAGCGGATGTACTAGCCGATATTGTCAAGGCCTGTACTTTTTACATGGATTAAGGTTACTTAATTGTTTGTAAACAAAATCCTCACTTAGCGGTTGAAGTTGGAATGTGTTATTATGGACATTTCTTACCCTGTAAAACTCTTGCTAAATTGTTGAAACTGTTATAAATGTTTTTGAAGGTTGTGGCAATTTCTCCAAGAGAGTAGATGCTACATTAATGAAGAAGGTATTACAATGATTAGCAATATCACAGGGTCTATGGCAGTTGCAATCCTCAATAGTCTGTACAATACTAGCATTATCGTTTGATTTAGAACTGTAACCGAAAGATTTCTACTTTTGTCATAGTTTCTTTGGCTTGTTTTTATTATCTTCAACCTATTATATCCATTATATTAGTTGCATTAAAAAAATATCTGGCAGTAAAAAAAATATTTTAAAAAAAAAAATCCTGGGTCGAGTGAAAATCCCAGTCCACCCCAACGAAAATTAATTTGTCGGTCCCGAAGTTTTCCGTCACATTTTCCAAGAAGGTCCGCGGTCCCGAAGTTTTCCGTCGCATGTTCCAAGAAGGTCCGTGTTTTAGTGGGTTAGTATAAAGTGCGAAAGGGACTCCTTTTCGCGAAAAAGACTTACCGTCTACGAAAATGACCCAGTACGTTTTTACTAACAGTTTCAATCAATATTTCTATTTCAGAAATGAAATTTTTTGGTGTAGTAACTCATTTTACATAGCATTTAATATATATTTTGTACTATAAAGTATTAAAAATAGGTCCTTTTCGCGAAACGTACTTACCGTCTGCGAAAATGAACCGAGGATGATTTTACTAACAGTTTCAGTCAATATTTCTATTTCACAAATGAAATTATTTTGTGTAGTAATTCCTTTTACATAGCATTTAATATATCTTTTTACTATAAAGTGCTAAAAATGGGTCCTTTTCGCGACAATGACTTACCGTCTGCGAAAAGGACTCAGTACGTTTTTACTAACAGTTTCAATCAATATTTTTATTTCACAAATGCAAATGTTTTTTTTTAAGTAACTCATTTTACATAGCATTTAATATATATTTTTACTCTAAAGTGCTAAAAATGGGGGAACAGGCTGATTCAACCCAAATCACGGGCTGATTCGGCCCAAATTACGGGATGATTCGGTCCAAATGCTAGGCTGATTCGGACCATGTGAAATATTATTAAGTTTCGACTTAGATTTAAAAGTGTTATTTATATTTGTTTAAAATATGATATTTCTCTTTTTTTATCCAGGTATGTTCAGCAGTTAAAATCTACGCGATATAATGGCGTTGTTATATATAATGAAATGAAATGATGTAAGTCTGTTTTTAAGAATTTCTTCAATAGCCCCAATTTGTGTTTAAATTAAAAGATAATGATAATTGTTGAATGTACAGAAAACTAGTTATATATTACGGTCTCCATACTGTTGCTTTTATTCATTCTATGTGTTCATCGTCAAAATGTCGAAGAAGTATACTTGTTTTGTATGTTCTCATAATTGTAAGACTGATTGTATTTACTGTGAGGTATGTGCGTTTTTCTTATTACCTTATTACCTAGTTGATTAGTCATTTTTGCAGTAAGGGTGTAATAATTTTATTCTGTCATCCAGCATCAATGAAATGATTGCATTAAGAGAATGTCTTTTGAGGCAACTCAACAGAGTAAAGAAAAGAACAATATTTTTTTCATGTAATGATGCATCGGACCATCTAACCTGATATTCGAGTTAATAACTCTAAAATATAATAAAAATGATGCTATAATTTTACATAAGTATCTGAATCGTTGTGTTTTGTATACATATAAGAAATTAAAGAATAGCAACAGATCATGATGCTGATAATAACTTAGGTTATTATCAGTGTGCATTTACAATTTATTTGTCGTGATTATTGGCTTGTTACTAGAAGGCTACAAAGATTTAATTAATCAATTAGTAATATATGGCATTCCATTGTTTTGCAGTTAAATATAATATTACTTAAAATTTTCCATTCTACATAGACGTGTAAGGCATGGGTTCACTACAGTTGCCAGGACATAGACAAACCAGAAAGCAGAGAATGTTCGAACATTGCGCTTGGTTACAAATGTATTCAATGCCGCAGTAGTGGTGACGGAGTGTTCGACTATGTGATGGGCATAGAAAGATTAAAACAGATACGCACATCCTTTTTTCCCCATACAGTGTATCTCATATTAAGGAGGGGGGGGGGCGACCTCTCTTATCGATATGAGCGTAAAACTACAATCGTCACTAATAGCAAGTTTTAATGTAAATTTTATAACACATTAATATAACGTGCGTCGCCCAAATCGATAATTTTTATTCAACATATAGATGAAACAATCCAAGAAAGGAATTTTTGTCATGTTACGTATAATAGTTAAAGTAAAATTTTAAGTCATGTTTTAGAGCTGATTAAACAGTCTTGTATTTTTATCTTTGATTGCAGTCCGCGAAACAAGGGCTAAAGAGATTAAGAGTAGCAGTGGCCAGCGAAGTGATGTTCTTGAATCTGCAATACATACAGAATTTCATCAGCATGCTCAGGATTCCGTGTCGAATTTCATTTTACCACAGTATCACTGCTGCACAAAAGCTGCACTGAAAAGTACTGGTGATGGAGATTGTCTCTTTAATTCAGTGTCTACATGCTTGGTTGGAAATGAATCGATGGCAGTTGAATTAATGTATAGATGTTGTTTAGAAATGGTTTCAAATAAGCATAGAATTCTTCGGCACCGCCTATATACACGATTGGAGCTGATTTCTCCGGACGTTTACAAAGACTGTATGGACTGCGCCAAACCAGGTACTTATTCATCTGTTTGGAGATTCATCCCCTTGTCAAATGTGCTCAACCTGGCCATATAATCGGTCTACCCAACCATAAATGGCAGCAAACGCAAAATCAAAAAAGTGCCCAAATGCTGTATATATACCACTACTTTACGCTTTCACAGGTAATTATTAATAATACTTACTAATGTATCGGGTACACATGTCCAGAATATTAAATACCGACAATCCAATTATGTTTACAACCTGAGTTTGTAACTTATGCTTGTTGCCTCTTATGACAGTCATCACAAAATGTTGTCATTGTTCTTTTAACGCCTCACGATAATCGTTGAATCCAATAACATTATTCACAATTATTTCCTTTATGCCTTTAACTCGCTTCTTTATTTTTTCATCGTCCGTTTTAATTGAGTACATCTTACTTCTTAGCCCGATAAATTCTTTAATTGGAATAAAAATAGTTTCGTGTTTAAATTTGCCTCTTGCTTTTTTATTATCATGATATTTAAGTCCAGAATTGTCAGGATAATCACTTAAATCAAATAGCTCACGATCTTTATACAAATCTTGGTAAATATCTTCCGTTTTAATCTCATAGCACTTTTTTTTATTTTATTTTATTTTTTCAATATAATATAAAAAGTAAGGGACAGAGCAAGAGCGATGTCCCAAAATGAAATACTTTTTATATAGAAAAAATGAAAAAATAATAAAAGTGCCAAAATCTTTATGTCGCGAAAAGGACCCATTTTTAAAACTTTATAGTAAAAAATATATATTAAATGCTATGTAAAATGAGTTACTACACCAACAAAGTCATTTGTGAAATTGAAATATTGATTGAAACTATTAGTAAAAACGTACTGGGTCCTTTCCGTAGACGGTAAGTCCTTTTCGCGAAAAGGACCGGTCCTTTTCGCACTTTATACCCACCGTGTTTTAGTGATTCGCGCGCAAATTAATCTCGAAGGGCGCCATCTTTGAAGGTCATTCTTAGTAGTTAAGGCGTTGGGAGGAGTTAGCAACAAGTGAGTATTTTAAATGATTTATGCATTGATTTAGAACTGATTGCTGCCATTAGAACGTATTGTCACGTCAATGCAAAGTTTTGGTAATGAGAATCTTAAATTTAGGATAGCCAGAATTGCATCTTCATGGTCTGGCCATGTTGCACGTGCATTTACAATTTGGATAGGTAAAGCACAATTGCTCGTCTTCAAACTGTAGACTTTCTTGATGTAATACAGGGAGTATTAAACAAAGTCTGCAACTGAAAGACGAATATTGTGCATGTATATAATATAGACAGGGCCGGCGGAAAGGTATTCACTATTTTGGAGCCCAAGGCGAACCTTCAGCCTTCCGCCATCACCCCCCCCCCCCAATTAACTTTTGAAAATGAATATTGTACATTTATTCTTTTCTTGTGTTTTTTCTGTCTATTTTTAGACGCTTATTATCTTCTAATGTACGTTATTTCTCTTTCTTTTTTAATGTTTTTTTTTGCCACCTCCACCCCCCACCCACCTCCCAATTTTGACGCCCTAGGCTAGGCCCTAGGCGACCGCCTAGTTTGCCTGGCTGTTAAACCGGCCCCGAATAAAGATTTGAAAAAAAGTTATTTCGTTACATTTCCCATCCAAGAAACACCGGATTAAGCTGGTAGAATTCCCAGGAGCAATTTCAAAAAGCACCCCCTCCCCCCCGAAATAAATGAACACCATAAATTTCAAAATACTTGTATTGTGGGGGCTTTGGAGCAACTGCTGCATTTGCACCACCTTTAATCTGTTCTTGCATTCAGGGAAGTATGTATAATGCAAGGGCGGATTTGAAAGGGAGTGAGGAAAAGTCGGGGCCCCTCCCCAATCCTCTAACAAAATGAGTGCCAGACAAATGAATGATTCTTTGAGCAAGTTTTCTTTAAAGTTTAATGGTTAAAATTATGCTTTGGAAATGATTAAGGGCTATTTGTAATGTGCAGTTAATTACTGGTGGGTGGGAGATGGTGCTCTGAAGAAATGGCTATATATTTTGGTAATAGTGCTGTCCTGTTTCCTTCAGTAAAGTACTTGGCAGTGAGTTTGTGAAAGAATAAATTCCATACCATTTTGTCTACAGACTGAAGCAGTGTGCATCAATATGGAGTTTGTATGTGCTGAAACAAAAATGTCGCTGAGGCTTGTAAATAATCCATTGAGTGGCAGGGAGAAGTAGATTTTGTTTAAAACTTGGAGCAATTGAACATAAGCTGTTTGTCTGTAAAGACTGTAAATCAAAGACGTTTTAGTTCTTAGAGAAAACCTGGAAAGTGGAACCTAATAAAAGGTATGGAGGTCTGTACTAGATGTAAGTGGCATTTTATGAGAAGCACAATGACAGAAATGTCTGTTGTTAATATTAATAATGAGAATAATCTCAGTGATGAACATTATGATGATCCCCAAGCTGAACAGTTTGGAATATTTTTGTAATCTCTGGTCATATGTCTTTCTGTATATCTGTCTGTATCTATGTCTGCCTGGCTGTATTCAATCAAGGTTGAAATTTTGTATTGCAACCATGGCAAATGCACCATAAAATACTCGCTAGACCCCTTTTATGACTTTCAGAAAGCAAAGTTGCAGGACTGCCACTATTCTCTATTATTGGGGCTCCCTGACGTAAAGCAGAGCGAGTTGAGATGTCACTGACATGCTTTTTCAGACACTCTAGGTTTATCATTCTGTAACCATCCAGAATGTCTACAGACTGTTTATTTTAAACGTAGCATTTTTACTGTTTTGAAAATGGCAGTCGAAAACATTTTGAAACTAGTTTAAAACAAACTCCCAAGGTCCTCAATAGACACAAATCCTTGGGTTTTGATGCTTGGAATTTAAATTTGACCCATTTTTGACACATACAAATTCCAACCTGTGCGTCTTTATGATGCATGTTGTTTTAGTCAGATCATCAGTCTTAATTATCCTTGATTTGCCTCCATCATAATTTCCTACTGAGCGCACGCTGTCCATAACAAATTGACCGTGCACCAGTAATTGACATTTGCTTGACTACTGTCTACACCTTATCTGCCAATAATATCGCACCTACGGTACACGCATCATGTTTGATGGAAAGTCCACATTCCCACATTGGACCTTTATCTTTCATGGACCGGATATTAGGGGTGATACGATACATTATCGATACACCATTAAATCAGATGCATGACTCATCTCGGTCACCACATCCTTTGTTTTGCATTGAATGAATGTTTTTAAAACCTGTTATTACCAATTTCATGTCTTCACTTAAATTTTGAAGGCATTACGGTGTTATCTTCAAAACAGAAGAAGCAGTGCAATTTCTTTGTGCAAGGAAAATCTTATCTAGAACAAGTCAGAGTGGGGGAGCGGCGATGATTAACAACCAAATCCGTCACATTGTACTTCCGTCAGATGCAAAACAACTGCCGTGGCCACAGGCACTTGTTTCTGTCAGTGAAAAAGGAAATTATTGACAACATCCACTCCCCTTCTACAAATTGACAAGGTGACTATAACTTGTGCAGTTTGGAATCTGCTCCCTTGCTGATTCTGTGCTAAAAATTTTTTTTATCCCATCTGCATGTTCGGTCGCTGATTACATATATCAACGTAAAAGGAGACATTCCAAACTTATTCCTGATATACGATTTAAGTACTTTACAGATCATTTACCGTATATGTTGGGACACCGTAAATTAATTTTTAAAGTAATTTTTTTGTGCACTGTAAGTTCTGGGACAGGTCATTTTTTTCAAGTCGCAAGTTGTGGGACACCTTTTGAATCATAATATCAATAATTAGCTGATAAAAAAATGCTCTCAAACTTATATTTTATTAAATAAATAAAGTAAAAATCACTGTCAGTGTTGTTTGTTTACACTTTTCTTCTAAACTGCAAACTTTTGAAGAACAAAATTAGATAAATATATGGGCAATATAGTAGACTAGATGCTTGCACTACGTACAAAATCCGTGCAAGTTGAAGCAACCCGTACTTGTATTATATTTTATTTTGCTGTATAAACACTGTTTGATGCAATAAAAGTTTTGAGTTGATTTATATTTGCCTTTTTCATAAGCCAGATCTAATTCCCAAGTAATATTTCCTCAGTTATCTGCCAGTGCAAATCTTTTAACTTGTAAAGGCAGCCTCACTTTGTTTTCCCAACCCTTTGATCGAGCTCACTTTGTTTTCCCAACCATTTGTTCGAGCCACAGAGTTGATACTTGTTCAGTGCCAAGTAGAGTCCTATATTCAGCTGACAGAATTTATTTGAACTTCCCGTTATCATGCCACACAATTGATACCTGTTCAGTTGTGGCAAATCCTGTATACCGGTACATTTCACAATGTATGCTCAAAGTGTCACTTACAGACCCCGACTGTTCCACTGTTTCAATTTATTTTAAAAATTCCTGTGAATACTGCTAAAAAGGAATCAAAGCTAGCTTCCAGGGTCTGCTTGCTTTGTAATAAAATTATAGGCCATATGACTTGCAATGAGCACAGGAGAAATTGTAACTAAAGTAAAATATGTGAAGAGAGAGAAAGAGAGAGCTTTACGGATGAAAGCTGCTGAGCTAGACAGTGAAGGTACAAAGTGATAGATAACCATGCTAATTCTGAAACCCAAAACCTTTTTATTTATACAGCAATGATCACTGAACATAGTCCAGATACCACTGAACAGACATGCATACCGGTACTATATTTAATCGAAATCCTTCAAGCTGTCCAAATTCTTAATTGCCCACTCGACCTCCTCAGGCTCAAATCCATCAAACTTGTCATTTTCACTGTCGCTGTCAGTTTCATCACGTTCAGTATTTCTTATCACATTGTCCTCACAACCATTCAAATTATTGTTAATACCGCACACTTTTAAAAATTTTCTTATCAGATCTGGCTTGTCCTGAAGCGATTCGACTGCTTTCACAATCCAATCCACAACTGTTTGTTTGTTTGCACCCTTAATACGAGAATGCTTGGAAAGACCCTCTGCTGCATTACGAATAAAGTTTGACCAGATTTTCCTCATGTCGGACTTGACTGGATTGTTAATACTGACGTCTAGTGGCTGCAGCTTGGAGGTGCATTCACCTGGAATAACTGCAGGCACCGCGTTACCCCTCCTCAAAGCCTTCTTTGCAGCATCCATAATATGCACCCGAAATGAATCCATCACCAAAAGAGATCATTCCTTTCCGGTGTACTTATGATAGATCTCTTTACTCAACTGCAGCATCACTTCTTCATCAACCCAACCCTTCTGCATGCGTATGAACTATCCTTTCAGTGCCTTAATATCCTTTAGCTCCCTCACGCCACGAAAAAATTATCATTGGAGGCAACACATCCCCTGCTGCAGAAACTGCAAGGACTAAAGTTATATGCTTTTTATCTGCAACACTCATGCAAATTCTCACACTTTTAACCCCCTTCTTATCAACAGTCCATCCAGGAATGAGATCAAAGTACATTGGAGTTTAATCCATGTTAATGATCATATTGTCTTTGAAATCATCATCTTCTCTTTTAGCCTTCACAAATTCATGGATTGATTTTATTTTCTCCTCCAAATCTTCTGGGAGACGCTGGGCCATCGATGTATGTGCCTGAAGCACTAGATTGTTGCTTTAAAAATCCAGTGGCCCAGTTCCTACTGGCTTGAAAGTCAATGTATGGATATTCAGTTGACACCAATTCCTTGGCATATGCACATATAGTATTAACGCTGACGGGGATCTGCAGATCTCATTGGATGAGAACCCACTTTGCTATTTTTCCATCTAAATCATCGCCATAGGATACTGGTTTCCCACTCCTTGGTATATGTCCCCATTCATTCAGCTGTTGAGAGAAATCTATTTTTGACCAATTGGCGATCGTTGATTTAGGGATTTTAAAATGTCTTGCTGTTACTCTAATTCCATGTAAAGTTGAGAAATTAACTACTTCCTGCTTTTGCTTTAGGGTGAAATGCTTGTAATGCCCTCGCCTGACAGCAACATTTTCACAAGCATCATCTCTCTTGGGTGGGATCCACAGTTTCGTGTTTTTTTTTGCAGCTGGTTCATTTTCCTTGACATCTCACTCCTCCTCTCTAGCACACTTTCTTGGTCGACCTATGGGCCTCGTAGGTGAATTTTTAGGCAAAGGATTTTCTTTCCATGCAAGAGACCAAGCATCTTCACTAACTGAGTATCTTACTACATACTTATCCACCACGGCTGAGATGTATAATGTCGTTTATTTTGTTTTATTTCTATTCCCCTTTATATATGCTAAAGTAGTACGCTAACAATGAATGTGAGGAGTCACTTTATTGTAACAGTGTGTGACAAGTTTTAGATTCAAACTGTTCCATTGTTTCAACTTATTTTTGAAATTGCTGTAAATACCGGTAAAAAGAAACCAGAGTCTGCACTCGGGGTCGGCTTGCTTTGTAATAAAATAATCTTTGTATTTGATAGCCAAAGTCTCTACCAGGTGTGTTTATTCACCACCCAAGCATCTATTGTTTGCCACCTGTCATTATAATTGATGTCTGCAGGGTAAATACGTGGGTACAACATCATACACAGCATTAATTGTCTTTAACGCTTTTGCAGCGGATACGACTCCAGTCGTACTTTACCTTTGCCAGCGGGATATGACTCTGGTCGTATGTTCACTATATTCTGTCACCAACTTTGCAGAAGCGTATTTTTAACTGTATAAAACGTCATCAATTTATCTGTACTCTTTTGAAAAGAAGGAAATAAAGGTAGAAGGTACACATAACATTACCATATTGTGTTTAAAAGATGCTAAAACTGTCAAAAATTCGATTTAAAAATCGAGTTTTAATGTGCGGAGATAAAAAAAATGGCAGTCATTTTCTGAAGAGGGAAGTGAAGACAGTTATGTGCGTGCTGAATTAGTTGAAAATATAGACCATTTCGTGTGGAAAATTGACATTCTAGGCAGTGGGGATCGCCATCTTTACTTCTTCAAAATTAATAGAGCTGATGATAACTGGTCATTTGAAATTTGATCTCAAACACGACTTTTAATGTGTGGAGATCAACATGGCGGACATCGCTTAATCAGCAAGTTACGGCGGTGATGTGGATGCCGATTTTGATGAAAATATAGATCATTTTGTGGGGAAAATTTATGTTTTAGACAGTGCAGATCGTGAGCTTGACTTTGACGAAATGAACAGAGATGATGATAACTGGTTAGTGGAAAATTTGATTTCAAAACTGAATTTTAACGCATGTAATTCCAAATGGCAGACAGTACTGAAGCAACCGTGATGTTGATACCGATTTTGATGAAAATACAGACAATTTTGTGAGGGAAATTTATATTTTAGTCAGTGGGGATCGTGATCTTGGTTGCATCAAATGAACTGAGCAGATGATAAATAGTTAATTGGTATTTTTGACTCGGATATTGACGATGATGAAGACGTGGATGCTTTTCAAGCTAACTGGACATTTTGAGAACTAAACTTCTCATAAAGTTTGCGTGTATACCGATGTTGGGTGTGTGCATAATATTGTGAAATTTTACTGCATCCCTGGAAATGGACCAAAATACACCCAACATAACATATTATTACATTAAAATTTATTGTGGAATAAAAACACTGAAGAACCAAAATGAAAAGCTTTGTTGACTTACCAGTAAGGATTATTCTGTTTGTTCTATTCTCATGTGAATAAATTTAATAAAATTGTAATAACTTTTGACATTCTTGATGGATTTTTATTATTTTGTCACCTTCTTAAATGGTATAAAATTCCCCTCATTTCATACATTTACATATAGGAGGTAAAATGAATATTGCAGATAGGAAAATTGCATTGAAAGTAAGTTATTTAAAAAATTTTTTTAAAGCTTTTTGCTTACATAACTTTATTTTCAGTCAAAAAATATATGAACTTAAGGAAAATGTTATGCTTTTTAAAATGGTATACAACATCAGGGCTGAGCAAATCCCATAGCCTGATGTCCCAGACTATTCATTTTTGAAGTCGGGCAAGTAAAATTTTCCAAGTCGCTAGTCCGGGACAAGCCTTTTTAAAAAAAGTCGGAAAAGTCCTTATTTTCGTGCTTTAATCACTATATCTACCTTTATTTGGCCAATCATGCCCTCCGGGCATACTGAATACTCGATTCTATCACTCTTCATGTATACATTTACATTCTGTATAACACATAAATGTGGTCAGTGATAATTTTCGCATATGCGCACGTTCTGTTACCGCTTGACTGCATATTGAGCTAAGCCACCAAATTATCGGCAAATCAAAACACATCAAACAAAAGAAAGCCAGTATGATCAATTAGCAGTGTTTTAAGCGACTTTGGTGCATTGTGTTTACTCAAGCCAGATCCTCACGAGTGGCTCACTGATTTTAATCCAGCGAGTCGGTGTAATTAAATTAATGAAAGGTACTTTACCAACATCAGTGTTGGTTTCCTTTATGAACTGATTAAATGTCAGTAATGATTCCTTAATTTTTAATTGATTATAGAGATGATTAACTTCCACGTGCGATATTGCGCTTGAAGCGAAACAATTATGCTAATTAATGAGCTGCCTCTGTTCGTATTTAAAAGAGAAAATGTATGTTATGATCACTTTAGAAGTAGTTGTCAAGCAAGCTGATAGTTACTCTGTGGATAAAATGAGTTTGCTAAATTATTTTCACAAGGAAGGTAATAAGGGCGATTCGGAGAAGGCAAATTTTTGTGAAAGTGGAGGGATAAAACATAAGACTGCTACTGAATGTGCGGTAGCTATTTCTCCAAAGAGACATAAGCAGAACCTTTGAGATGCTTTAGAGCATTTGACTACAGGCACTTTCCTCGTGAGAGGGCAGCTCTGTTGAAATATGGGAGGGAAGACTTGCAGGTTCTTCTTAATCATCTTCAAGGCTGAGCAAATCCCATAGCCCGATGTCCCGGACTATTCATTTTTGAAGTCGGGCAAGTAAAATTTTCCAAGTCGCTAGTCTGGGACTAGTGGATGAAATTTTTTTTTTCTCAGCCCTGAACATTGAAAAACAATTTCAAAAAATTGTCCTGTAAAGCCAGATTGACCAACGTCACTGCATTCTCTCATGCTGCTACAGCACTGACTGAAAAATTTTCCAGTTCTACACAACTGCCTGTCTGATTGGGCTTCAGTATGAAAAGGGTTAAGAATATTTTTTTTTGTACCAGGGTAACCCACGCTAGTAAAAATGTTGTCATTTGCACTCACAGTTAATGTATTTACTACTAATGAATTTTATTTGCGAAATATTATTCTATTGTTAACCTGGATATAATACACTTTTGGTTATTTTGCACCATACACCGGGTCATGCGTAAATCGTTGTAATGTTTGTGATTTTGCTGGATCCAATTTTCAGTTTGATAATATACCGATATTCAAACTTCTGAGGACAACTAAACATGATTTGTTTATCTATATTCACGTCAATAAAACAATGTGTCAATGTTGTTACCTGACATAAACGATACACATGACCGGTACTCTACATTACCGGACCATGTGGTGTTAGTGGATACGTTAGTGATAGTGGATACGTTTGTGTCTTTTATACATTAATTGCTTATGAAGAACAAAAAAGATGAATAAATGAGAACAGTACAAGGTTAGTTTCTTTTAGTTTATTATCAAATAAACGTTTAATTTACCTACCTTATTGTAACATGAAGTGCGGGTGGGGTGGGGGGGAGGAGCGGCAAATTCAACACAATTTGTTTCGGTTCTTAAGTTATGGGACAGGAAAAAAATCATTAATTTTATCTTGTCCCAAGATATATGGTAAATACGGTAATAGTTACTGTTGTGTGAAGTTTCTATGTTGCTTTGTATCTATTTGGATAGAGTTTGGATGCCGATATTTCCGGTATGTCACGCAGTGAACACGCTACAGTTAGTTATGATTGGTGGTTATTGTTTTACCCTGCACTTGATCAAACAATAACCACTAATCAGAATTGCATGTAACATATTTCACTGCGTGACACACTGGAAGTGTAGCCTTCAATTCAAGCCAAGTAGACAAGATGCAATGCAACAGATATATTTCCAGTAAAAGTGGTTATTAAATGATAAGTACTTAAATCATACATGGGGAACAAATCTGCAATGTCTTCTTTCCATTGAGATATGTTATCAGTAGCTGAAGATGCACGGAATTGGGGCGGGGGAAGGGGGCAGATTTCGAACCATGCGAGTTGGTCACCTTGTTTTAATTTGTTGAAGGTGAGTGGGTGTTATCAATAGTTTTTATTTTTTACTGACAGAAATGAGTGCATGTACTTGCTACAACCGTCTCAGATGAATTCTCAATTTTAAGAATGAAAAGGCAAATGACTAATAATTATTCACGACTGCTGAAGATTAAATTAACTTTTATAGAGTTAGTATCATTTTGTATCAATTCTTCTCCTCTTGTTTCGATATGGGTATTGATATATTGATTGATCGTTTCACCCCTACCTGATATAGTGGTCGTCCTGGCTTGTAGTGGACGGATTAAGTTTTATTGCCCCAATTAGAAAGTTGCAGCAATATAATTATGTAATTGTGGATGTCCACTACATCGCATGGAACTTGCCTGTCAGCATGGCTGCAGTACACAGTGCAGAATTTTTTTTTTTTAAGTTGTACACAATGCCATTTAATATTGAAAGAATCCCCCACTAAAACGCATTCACATGTATTGAGAGATGAATGATAAATTTCCGAGCAAAGAATCCTGAGACTATTTAGGTGCTTCACAAAATATACGGTTTAATTATAGCAATTTTAATGAGAGAGACATAAAGAGAGATTCTGCTTTTAAACAAAATGAAAAAGAAATCACACATAAGTATTAGCGGGTTTCATTCCAATTATTAAAATAAATAAATGTGACAAACGCAGTGACTTATTTTTTTCATTTCCCCAGTCACTTTTAAATTGTTTGCTTAACATGTTCCCACACAATGAAATATACACAGCACTATCTAGTATACAACTTCTACTAGTCCTGCCTGTTTAGCACTTTTGACCCAAATATTCATATCCATGCGACACATTTTCTCCGGAACTAGACATGTTATTGCTTTTACCGTAGACCTACTGTTTTATAAAGACTCTATGAAGCGCGTGAAGCTGCTTTCTATAACCAACAGCTTAACAAATATACTTATGATTGCTGGTTTGGTCGTGTAAGTTTAATATTGCCAAATGGATGGGTAAAAGTGATGAAGTATAATTACTTAAATATTTTTGATATGAGGTAAACCTCTATCTATTATTTTCATTTAATGCAGATGCAATTTGTTTGGTACCGTACATTCTTTCAATCCACATAACAGACACTGCAAACTACCCAAATGTCAAGCAAATATCGTAATTAACAGAAAGTTCAACACCATTCTTCTGGAGTGCACAGAGCATCTTTATATCAGACAGTGGCTTTCCAAAATGGGGTAGGGTGTCAGCTGCATTAAAGAGAACCATCATTTTGTTTTTCAATTCATTCACATTCACATTTAGTTTTAAAATGTACATTCCCTGTGGATTTTCTGCATATGCTGGATACTGGCAGGCATATACTGTGCTGACAGGCCTTGTGAGGTCCAGAGCTGTAATGAAACTTGATTGGTTCAGTCCTGAATTTGTCAGTTCCATTTACAAAAACTGGTTGAATTTCAAACCTGTACCAGTTTGGGATATTGTTTGTGGTGACTGCATGTTTTGCTGCCACAGAGACTAGCTTATGTCTCTTTGGAGAAATAGTTACCTCTGATTCGGTGGCAGCCTTTCATTTTATCCCTCCACTTTCATACGGATGTTCCTTCTCAGAATTTCCCCTAGAACCTTCCTTGCAAAAATAATTAAGTAAACTTATTTTATCCACATAATAAGGATGATCTCACTTGGCAACTACTTATAAAGTTGTTATTAATACATTTTACGGTTTAAATATAAACACAGACAGCTCCTTAATTAGCATAATTGCTTTGCTTCAAATGGAATATCTTGCGTGTAAGCTGATCCTCTGTATAATCAATAATAAATTAAAGAATTGTCACTGTTATTTGATCAGTTAATAAAAGAAATCAACACTAATGTTGGTAATGCGCCTTTCATTAATTTGATTGCATCAAATCATTGGATTGAAATCAAAGGGTGGTCCACTTGTGAGTATCTGGGTTGAGTAAACAAAATAAAAGCCATTTAAAACGCTGCTAATTAACCATGTCGGATTTGTCTTTAAGTAGTTTGATTGGCCGATAATTTGGTCGCTTAGCACAATATGCATTCAAGTGGTAATAGAACGTGCTCACATGCAACAGTAATCAATGATCACTAGCTGTAGTATCGAAGGATATGAACGAATAAATGGAGAGAGGTTGATTCAAGCATTCAGTATGCCTGGGGTGGGTGGGGGTGGTGGGCATGAATGGCCAGATAAAGGTAGATAAAGTGATTAAAGCATTAAAATTAACACTTGCCTGACTGGTTTTAAAGTAGGAAATAAGCACTCGTCCCGGAACAGCGTCTTGCAAAATTTTACTTGTCTGACTTCGAAAATGAATACTTTGCAGATGAAGGCCTATGGGATTTGATCAGCCCTGAGTAAGTTTTGAGATTTTGTATAGATGGGTTACTTCTAATTTCTGTTGGCAATGTCTTCCACTGTTGAATTGTGAAAGGCAGGAATTAATTTTGATATAAGGTGGTCATACAGAAAGGGAGCTGAATGATCGAGTGCTGTAGGTCTTATTGTTAATAACAAACGGTCGAATTACGTCTTTGTAAGTAGTTCGGAGCAAGACCATTGCCCATTTTAAACAACTAATCTTATTTTGAGTTCTCTCTCATGGACAAATAATCTTTAGATAGATGATCTCAGACTGACACAAGGAATGGAAGACAATAAACAGATAATGTACAAATTGATACTAGCTGTTTGGATTAGTTAACAAGTTCTCTCTATCACTGATTTTTCTTTTATGAGAATCAAACAATGGAATAGCCTGTGGGTTATACAATATGATTCAACGAAATGCTTATTCAATAAAATAAACACTATTCACTTAACCCCGCATACACTGTTTTTTGTCAATATAATGGCAAAGAAAATAAACCTGCAGAACAGCTACTGTTGTACTTTTAGGTTATCAGTTCACGCATGAAATTAATATGTCAGTGGCAAAGAAACAAACTGTGTTGATGGCGTCTGTTGTGTTATTAGTTTGCACATGAGCATCTGTCTTCAAAAAGTGTACAAGTGAACCTACATGTATCTAGGATGATTTTTGCAACCATTTATGATTTAAAAAAGAAAAACGCTACTTTGATAACTAATACGAAATAGTACAGTTTAAACAAAAGTCTGGATACAAAATCTTAATAATGCTCTCTCTCTGACACATATATCTGAGACTAACATACATCTATGTAGTGCCCCTTCCCATGCACACAGATCTGTTATTAAGTGCGTATTGAATGCATCTTTTTTTCACAATATATAAAAATTCAGTATGAGAATGAACTTGACTTTGTCATCGTCCTTATATTTCTGGAACAGTATATGGTTAGTTGGCTTTTAGCAATTATATTTGTTTTTATATGTTTATGCAGCAACTGCCAGAAGTAAGCTTTCTCAAGTTTTAATTACCCCTCTATAATGCTGTAATTGGATGTCAGAAGAAATCATAACATGTTAAAGAGCACTCGTGCATGGGTAACTATTGAAACTTCTGCGATTTTGTTTCACTTCAGTTTGGTATGAATGTGATTTTGTTATTAATATTTTTTTACGTTTATCATTCTTTTCACTGCAGGGAGTACAATATCACTGACTTTCATGTGATTGTTAAAAAAAAGTGTGTTGTGCGAACTGCAATGGAAATAAGGACGTGAATGAATCTGTAGATTCTGATAGCCCATTATTTAAGAATTTTTTTAATAGATTTATTGAGCAAAATGTAATATCAATACAGTTTGTGAGGCATTGTCATTATGTTAATATTGTCTAAAATTTGATCTGGCATTATGTATCATACATTATCTTCGTTAGAACTAGCAAATGTTTATCCTTAAATAAATGATCATGTTTTTTTGGTATAAAAAAGTAAGCAAATTGCACCTGAAAAAATAATGATTTACATAAAATGGTGCCATGTCCACTCTGCGGTGGTTATCAAATGGAAGAAAGTGTGGTGTGCAGAGCTATTCTCCACTATACACCGTGTGATGTTTTTTTCTTTTCTTAATCCTCTCCACTCTCTCTACACCCCCACTGTGAAGCATGGGGAATTATAAAAATCGTGCGAGTTGTACTGTATTTCACAAATGTTCTGGAGTTTTCTTCTCTGTGAACAGTATCGTCCACAACTGTACTTTCTACATGGAAACTTTGATAGCCACGGGGTTACAAATGACTCACTCAGGGGACTGTTGATAGGAAGAACAATATGCCGGCCTTCATTACATTATTGTATTGGGTTATTTGCCACATGCAGTGTTCTTGAGGCCCCATGTGTATGCAAAATGTAATGCATTGCATCTTGTTTGATCTTTTTGGAATATGATAATTACAATACAATAGCTCAATTGTAACTGTGATTATCTGTTGTGTATGCTATACAATATATTGCTTATTTTAGCTCTTATAAATACCTTTTCTGCAAAACAGCTTGTACTTGCACATTCCATTAACAGTATTTTAAGTGAATAATGTATGATTTTCCACTTGCTGTATTCTGTACATGATATTTGGCTACAACACACCTACTCATCCTATGAGTCTGTTCACATTACCAATAGCCCTTAAAATGCAGGAGCTTCCAGTGCCTTTGTCTCCTTTGCCCCCACCAGAGGTTCTGTCCCACAAACCTCTCTCCTACTTGTTTGCTCTCTCTCTCCCCCCCCCCTCCCCACATGCACACGCACAATATTTCTGGATCCATCCCTGTGCTGGGTGGGGGTGGAGTACTATGGTTTTGTTTGATAGGCACCACTAAAAATGGAAGTGGTACCTGAATATACTAGTAATTTGCTGTTTACAGGGTTAGAAACGTTTTTGAAAATCCATGGTTGTCACTGCAAGATACCATAGGGCTTTTCAAAATTTCAGGATAGAGTCCGAACTAAAGAATATGGACAGGTAATAAATTATTTAAAAAAGCTTGACAAACTTGGGAATAAAGTTGCAGCAAATTCCCAAGTCCATATACGATGTAAAGTATTAACAGGCATATATATATGCATGTATGTATTCTCTGATATTCATAAATACCATCGAAAATACTACTGCTGCAACTACTGTACTATTATAATTGCTATTGTGTAGCATTATTTCTATCCTTTTTAACTTGTTAAAGCTCGGTGCAAATTCTGGGATTATATTATTTATTAATTCTCTCTCCAATTTCTGACGCCATGACAATCCTGTAGCTCCAGCCTAGGTGTTAGTCGGTTCCTGCTGTCAATGTGTTACTCTTGCCATGGGCTGATGCTGCTTTCCACACATGTGAGCAGTTCAAATCCATGGTCAACAGATGCTGAATACACAAGTGTTCTGATGGGCATTAATACTAAAAAGTGAGTGTTCTAAAGTATTTAATGCCATGGATCAATAGAAGAGAGATTATACTTGCTATCTGGATACAAAGGTCAGTTGAAATTAATTTATTAGTAGTGAGCAGCCCGATGATCTGTATTTATAACAGATCTGACTGTCTGTGCATTCTACCTAATACGGTTGCTCTACACCACCAGTCATGTCAGAAAAAAAAAAGGCAGAGAAGAACTTTTTGGTTTATCAGGTTACCTGATAAATTACTTCAGCCTTGTTGCCCCCAAGATATCAATATATAGTCCTAATTACACATATTGCCTGTAAATATCATCATCAGTCCAAGTAATGGAAAGTGTCAGACTTTCCAATTTAAAGGATTTCAGAACAATATCCATTGCAGAGAAGATGTGCCCACTATTGAACAGGCTCTATATACGTGAATATGCATACCTGTCCATGGAACGGAATAAACACGAAACAACACAAGCGATCCAATCAGAGGCATTCCATGGTAATGTCCATTGCGGAGAAGATGTGTGCACTACATAATAAGCCCAATCTACATGAATACGGCATCATGACCATGGAATGGACGAAACACGAAGGAGATGACAGTGTTATGGATCCTTTGCCAAGGGTTAGAAATGAAAAATTAATGAATGAATTGACTAGTTTTGTGCATTTTATTACATCCTATAGGCTTTTTGTATTTGAAATTGGAAGGGGTTACAAACTGCGGTGGGGGGGGGGGGGCAATTAAAAACAATCGATAAAAAATCAGATGCAGCCACTAGTCCTGTGGGTTTTAGAACCTTAACAGTTAAGTAGTCTGAAAACATTTGCTAGTTCCAGGTGCACTTTGAGAGTGGCCAACTAACCACAGAATGTACGTCTCAACAACCTAGTTTTGATATGTGACAACTGATTTAAAAGTGCCAAGTGATGACATCAAGTCCTGAGATGTAGCTATACCAAGCTTTAGGTTTATTACTTTATTTAAAAGTTTGTGAGTTAAATCTCCAAATGAATATAGTAATGTCCACCTTTCACTGAAATGAAAACCATGAAAGTGGTAAATTTGACACTCTTTGTCTTGCATATATGTAAAAGTTTACCAATTTTCCTCCCATTAATTCTATCCTTTTCAGATTTGAAAACCGTACACTAAAAGTAAATGTAACCTTCATCTGTGAACTTTACCTTCAAGAAAGGTGGCAACACGCGTACTAGTTCCGATGTGTAAATTTGCAAATATCATCCAATTGGCTGGTTTCATTAAACCTTCCAAGCAGCATAATATTGGAAGATTTTGTACAAAATTACACAAATATCTACCAGTATACAGACTGATTCCATGTTTTCTTCAAGAGCATATGAGCAGTGTTATTTGTACAGTTTTCACACTGGATGATGTTATGTATGATGTTTATATAAAAATTATAAATGTTTCTTGACTTTAATATTTGCTTAAACCTTAATGTTAAGTATAATGTTGACATGTTAGCTATTGCCCTTCAAAGATGTGCCCCAGTGCAAGTCCCCTTCTCCAGTGTCTGTACTTGAAATGTGCGTGATTTCATCTTGTGTCCTTCAACCAATATATGGTTAGTAGGTGGGATCTCCACTGTTTTCAAGGTATGACACAGGGGAAAGTCCCCAACCTTAGAGGCATGACCCATAGTCTGTATTGGATATACTAGTATGTGTGTGAATTCATCTTGTGTCCTTCAGTCCTATATATGATTAATGGGTGGGGATCTCAAGAGTTTCCAAATTGTGACCTAGGGGCAGCATCCCAACAGACTTGCCTTTGGGCAAGACCAGGGTGTGTAACCCAAAAGCGTATGTTATAGCCCTGTCCTTGACGATGACACAGACCAACTTTCAGATCTCCACCTGTAACATGAAATACTAAAATACAGCCCATGGTCCCACTCTAGGGATCATATTAAAATTCCAACATCTCCATTTCTTGTTACCCGTTTTATTCAGCAGCAGATATCCCCTTGATAACCTTGTTTTGGACATGGTTTGTTTGGTCTTTCTGCCTAGGGTATCATCACAAGCAATGGTGTTCTGTACTTAAATTCCTGAACCAGTCTAAGTGATTTGGCTCAGTTGCATTTAAGGCAATCATTGCTATAGTTGGAATTGTAGTGTTGTGATCACCTCAATCATTTTTCAAATGGAAAGTATGAATTATATTTAGGATTTTCAGAGGTTAGATAATATGAATATATGTGTATCATTTTGGTGATTCATTCTGTTGTCAATGACAATCCTTATATTGTGAAACAATAGCGATATTAGAACTGGCTCCAATCAGCAGTGTGCATGCATTATTATAATCTGGGTCATGCTCATAGACAAATTTCTAGTGATGATTGAGACTTGATGCACTTCAGTCAATTGATTTTGTTAATACTTTACTGTAACACATTAAGTAGCATGATATCTGTCATGGTTTGTGTATTTGCCCAGCATTTACGGACATTAAAATATCGTAATTATATAATTAGGGCCAGTTCTCACTTGTCACAGATGGCAGTTCATGTATGCGATGAACATAGTTTATAAACAAACCAAAAAACACCAAAAATGCAAGCAGATATCTTTATTTGTAAAAGAAAACACTAAAACATTATCATGAAAGTGTTCTTTATTTGTAAAAGAAAACACTAAAACATTATCATGGAAGTGTTCTTTATTGGTAAGCAAGGATATAATGCAATGTAGTTTACCTAGGTCATTTCCAATGAGCATTTAATTTCCAGGTGCACCAATACACACTATTAACAATAAAGAGGTTAAGTTACTGTACAAAATGTTTGGGAAAATGATAATTTTAATTGTATTACTGGCTGCTGAAATTTTGTGTGAAGATGAAACTTCTTTAAATCACTTAACTCATAATAACATCAGCGATGGATCCTAAAAATCGTACTCTAACTTGCAGGTTTTGGAAATCAAAATACAGCTAATTCGCTCCGCCCTCATTACCAGTTGTCCAATAGGGTGCACTTGTACTTTCACATTGACAAGGTCAGCGACACTAAATACAGATGGGAGGGATGAGAGAGTACAGATGAACACTGAAGCAGTTAATTCACCCAGAAGATAAAATGTTAACAACTTTCAAGAATGGAAAACAATTAACCTTAATCCTAACATCACCTTTGTAATAACTGATTAAAAGGAATAATAATAATAATAATCATAATACTTTCTTTATTTAAAGAAGAGGCTCATATGGTCAGCAAACCAATCTTCCATGAGGCCTTCTACAATTACGTGTACATGTTGGGGTAAATACATTGAGACAGAAAGAGTAGCAGATGCATAAATTAAATAACCAAAGACTGGTGAGGAAATCGATGAATTTGGTATCTTTTCATGATAATTTTGTATTCAAAAACTTTTATCATTGATTTAAAAATCACAATCTATGAATTAAAAAATGAATTACCAAACATGCATTCAGGTCTCCTAAAATGAATACATGAGACTCCATTTACATAAATTGTTTCATTTGTGAACAAAACGAAGCAACATTTCAGTTGCATATATGATATGTTTAAATTAAGAACTAAAGATTAGGAAGAAAACTACAGGAAGTGTGAATAACTGGAAAAAAAATAAGTGGTACTTGTGCATGCAATGAGTGAGAAATATCTGATAAAGAAATGCTTAAAATTGTCAACAAATGAAATAAACCTTCTAAATTCTCTGATACAAACATAAATTCCAAATCTTTTATACTTTTGATCAATAAAAGTTAAAATCTTTGTTTCAACAAATCCAAAACAGAAATCAGTTAGAACGGTGTACAGTTGTGGGAAGTTGAACCCAAACTGCTCTGATCCTTGAAGACTTCACACATGTAATCATTGTTGCACAAATTCACTCCAGTTTCCTTCATTTTAATGAATTTGTAGGAAAGGGTGGTGGTGGTGGTAGTCCAAAACAGTGGATGTGCATTGCATTACAGTTGGCGATGCACATTTATAGGCTTGAACAGCTTTATTAGAGTGAAGGCCAGTCCTCCTTTACTGATGAAGAGCCCAGGTTTTCAAAACGTCAAGTCAAAGATTGAAATCTAATTCAGCCAGTGGGAAATCTTCCGAGACGAAGTTGTTCCCAGCTTGTGACAAGTCAATGTTAGTCTAAAAAAATACAAATTAAAGTTTTTTTTTTCGCTCAGCTGCCTGTGATAGCATATTATGCTCTTCAATATTAGCTAAGTAAGAATTTTTCAGTATTTCTGCTATTTGTGACAGCTGACATCTTCATTGCATGCACTTTCAGCTGTCAAAGACATGATGCCAACTGACAATGTTTGAAAAAGTCCTTCAGTACCTGGTGCAACTTTTGCACTAAAAACAAACTGATGGATGAAACTGGGGGAAAGCAATGTGCAAACTAGGTGGCACAGAACATAAAAAGGAAACTGATGCTGTTTGAATATGACTGATGCCCAGGTTACAAACCATTAATTGACATATTAGATGCGTAAGGTGGGAGGTGTCTGGAAAAGTATTGGCCAATAATACAGATATTATAGAGAACAAAGACTCAAATTGTCTTATATAACCTAGCTTGGGGCTATGTCCCTCATAAGTTATATAAGAACCCATTAAACCTTTGGACATTTGGGACTAGCCGGGGTGATAATTTGAAGGATAATGTAAGGACATAAAAATTGTGGGTACAGGTAATGTTTTGGGAGGCAAGGGGTTCGGGTTAGGGATGGGTAGGGGGATGCAGTACCTACTAAACATTTGGCATTTGGGACTGCCCAGGGTGTTAATTTGAAGGTAAATGTAGATAAAAAAAATTGGGGAGTTTTAGTAAAATGGGGGTACGGGTTACTCGTGAGTGGAAGCAGTAGGTAGGGTTATAGGTGGGTACTAAGGGATGGCAGTACCCATTAAACATTTGGCATTTGGGATTGCCTGGGGTGTTAATTTTCAGGTTAATGTAGGTACATACAAATTGGAGATTTGGGATAAAATGGGGGTAAATGTTACTCCTGGGTGGAGGTAATGTTCTGGGAGACAGGGTGGTGTTGGAGATTGGTAGGGGGATTGCAGTACCAATTAAATATTTGGCATTTGGGACTGCCTGGAGTGTTAATTTGAAGGTAAATGTAGATAAAAAAAATTGGGGAGTTTGGGTAAAATGGGGGTAAGGGTTACTCTGGATTGGAGGAAATGTTCTGGAGTTGTTGGGTGTGGTTATAGGTGGGTACTAGGTGATTGCAGTACCCATTAAACATTTTGCATTTGGGATTGCCCATGGTGTTAATTTTAAGGTTAATGTAGGTACATACAAATTGGGGATTTGGAGTAAAATGGGGGTAAAGGTTGCTTCTGGGTGGAGGGAATGTTCTGGGGGGCAGGGGGAGGGGTTGTAGTTGGGTACTAGGGGATTGCAGTACCCATTAAACATTTGGCATTTGGGACTGAGCGGGGTGTTAATTTTAAGGTTAATGTAGGTACATACAAATTGGGGATTTTGGGTAAAATGGGGGTAAAGGTTGCTCCTGGGTGGAGGGAATGCTCTGGGGTGGGGTTATATGTGGGTACTAGGGGATTGCAGTACCCATTAAACGTTTGGCATTTGGGACTGCCCGGGTGTTAATTTTAAGGTTAATGTAGGTACATACAAATTGGGGATTTTGGGTAAAATGGGGATAAAGGTTACTCCTGGCTTGAGGTAATGTTCCGGGAGACAGGGGGTGGTGTTCGAGATTGGTAGGGGGATTGTGGTACCAATTAAACATTTGGCATTTGGGACTGCCTGGGGTGTTAATTTAAAGGTAAATGTAGATACAGAAATTGGGGACTTTGGGTAAAATGGGGGTAAGGGTTACTCGTGAGTGTAGGGATGTTCTGGGAGGCAGTGGGTAGGGTTATAGGTGGGTACTAGGGGATTGCAGTACCCATTAAACATATGGCATTTGGGACTGCCTGAGGTGTTAATTTGAAGGTAATGTAGATACAATATTTGGGAGTTGGGGTTAAAATGACGGTAAGGGTTACTTGTGGACAGAAGAAATGTTCTGGGAGGAAGTGGGTATGGTTATAGGTGGGCACTAGAGGATTGCAGTACCCATTAAACATTTGGTATTTGGGAATGCCTGGGGTGTTAATTTTAAGGTTAATGTAGGGACATACAAATTGAGGATTTTTGGTAAAATGGCTATAAACGTTACTCCTGGCTGGATGTAATGTTCTGGGAAGCAGTGGGGTTGAAGATAGGTAGGAGCCTGCAGTGTCCATCAAAAATATTTATTTTTACAGTAAGGAAATCCAGACTTGGGTGGAGACAAGGTACAGCTTACAAGTAAATTAGGAAATCACTGGATACTGTTTTATTTGTTTGATTCATGATTCATGATTTTTATTTGCGGACAACTCTGGTGCATGATTTGGTCTTTCTTACCGTTTGCGCTTAGGTTTGTGAATAGTGGCGACTACTTAGCTATCTTAGGGCTTTACAGTAGGTCTTTTAGATTAGATAAAGTTTCTGGTAAATCATCATCATCATCATCATCATCATCATCATCATCATCATGACGATTTAAAGAAGAAGCTCATTTGGTCCAACTGACCAATCTTCCATGAAGCCTTCTACAATTACATGTATATGTTGTACAATTTACACAAGTTTTGGTTTCTTTAGGCAACAATGCTTTTAAAAACTAGATAATTGATCTACTGCTACTATAAAATATGTACAAGGCATTAAAGATTGCATATTTTGTTTGTCATATTCAATGTGATGGCCATTCCAGATTGGTTAGGGCTATATATTTTTCCACATTTAATACGGTACATACCTGTGATTCTACTGGAAATAAATACCATTTTAAAGGCTGCCTTAACTCGCATACATTTTATTGTTAAAATCTTCCACTTTTAAAAAAAGGTATAACAAGTCTGGTATTTTTATGCATTCTATCCACTGCTTACAGAAACCAGTGGGCACCAGTGTATTGGGGGACTGTAAATGTCACAGCACACTGACCGTTGCAATTATGTGTGGCTGAGTGAACAGGTTAAGAAGGCCAATATGTGTATACAACAGGTTGTTAATTGATTTCATTATTGTTGTAATCTGGACAGTTTAATTTTAGCCAGATGGGGGATGTTTTATGAGGTGTTGTAAGAAAGGGATGAAAAGTGCTACAAGATGGCTTTTGAGTCTTTCTGCTTGGGGTGAATTTAGCTTTAAGAAGTATTGGAGAGCAATCAGCAAGATTAAAAACCCAGCCACAGAAAAACTGAAGTTCGAAGTTCTTTGCAGATTGAGCATGGTTTGTTTTATTATTGTCACTTTTGAATGCTGATACAGAGAGGACATTCTCCATTCTTCACAAAGTGCAAAGTGATGCAAGGGGAATTCTGGACCAGAAAACTATTGATAGCCTGTTAAGTCTGAAACTTGATAATCACAGTGTCATCAGTGGTCATCAGTCAGTGATCTTGTGAGGGAAAAAAAAAATTCTTGTGGATTTTATAAAAAATATTTGCAGTGAACTGTGAGATATACAATTCTTGCTTTTTCATTTAATTGACAATATACTGTCTTGTATTAATTATTTTTGTAACATTTTCCATCAGAATCAGATTCATGTTCAAAAGTTGCCGTTTTATTATAGTATGATGAGAATACATATTATGGCAAACCATACACTTGATTACTTTGTTTACTTTTCAATCCCCATAAAATATGTAAAATTTATATTTAAAAAAAATCTGCTGGTTTAGAAGCCAATCTGCTAATCAAAATTGGTAAATCTACTGGTTTGATGTCCTGGTTCTGTCACATTATGCTGGTGTGCGATATCCAGTTTTAGGTTTGGTCACATATGTCAAGATCATCCAAGAGGTCAACAGAAATGCCAGGAGACATGCCATAATTTTGGTCTATTTTTAACATTTAACTTTAGTCAGATATTTCCAAATTTTATGAAAATTAGTGAAAATGCCATAAAAAAGTCCACAAAAGAAACTGAAATTTCTCATTAGTAGGAGAAAAATTATATCCGATCATCTTGAAGTAAATTCGTGAATGAGACTACGCCTTGCCAATACATGAACATGGATTTTAAAAATTGTAATACAGAATTTGGTCATATTGTTACTGTTACTGGTATGGACCAGTCTCTAAATTGATCGATTTTACACATGTATGGTTATGGTGTTTACAGATAGAGGACAAAGTAGGTATGCATTATGTTTGTTTGAAATTTTTTTGAATATTTTGACAACAATCCTCTTTTCCCAGTCCATATTTCATCGTAATTTTGTAATGCATGATAGGTACAGACACATAGTACAATCAACTCTATAATACATTTAAAAATAAAATATTGATGTTTGATTTGAAATTGGTTGAAATAGGCTTGTAATGTATTTCTTGAGCATAAGATTAAAGGTGTGATTGATATCCTGTCTGGATTGATTTTTAATAGCAAGAATGGAAAAAATTACTTCAATGTTCTATTTGTTTACTATATGTATTTTCACTTGGGTCAGACCAATATCTAAATCTATAAAATTTGGCCTTTTATTTCTACATTGATTCCTAGTATTGGCTTCCATTATATTTTAAAAGTGAACATTTTCAGTTTGTTGTCAAAAATGTAAGGAATGTGAATCTATGGTCAGATCAAAGGAAGATGCCTTCACGGAAACTTGTCCAAAGCCTTACACTCTTGGAACAATGTGAAATCCGATTTGTGATTAAATTGGAGAAGGACAAAGTTCATAATAAAGTGATAAACTCCATACATTTTTACATGGTGTTGATTTTGTTCTGATAAGTGACATTTTCTTAATTACACTATTAATTCAAAATTCATAAATATTTGGTCATTGAATTTTGTGCTCAAATTGTGTAAATGTCAATATTTAACTCGGAGGTACTACAGGTTTAAAGTTCATGTATTTGTGAAGTTTGACATTTTGGAACTTGAGTATCAGGCTGGCACTGATTTAAAAACAAAATCTGACACACAACAAAAACTGTTGGGGTCATTGCAGCTTCCTTTTAGGGGTATGAAGAAGATTTTGAGGACTTTTTCAATCTAATTTTTTTCAAAACAGACTTGAATAGTTAAATATAGTAAAAGTTGACAACTACAACATCAATCACTCTAATACACTGCATGACTCAAATAAGTAACTCAATCCTGATGTAATATACTCTAATGTCAGCGACATTGTAAAAGCAGAAACTATAGTAAACTCCATCCAAAACTTTGGCCCTGGTGCAGATTCAGTTTTGAATTTAGTATATTATTATATTAAAAATAATTAATTATTATAATATAAATGCCTTATTGAAGGATACTGTATGCACATTAGTTTTGGCACAATTATTAATTGGTGATAAATGCCATATGTTTGGGCTATTTTCCACATTTAACATCAGGTCAGATGTTTCCAAATTTTCTGAAAATTGGTGAAATTGCTGTAAACAATGGCAGCAAAAGCAACTGAAGTTCTGCATTAGTTTAAGAAAAATGTTGACCATCCTACAATAAATTCACCAATGAGACTATGCCAGCCTGCCTCTAGTCCTTTCTTTGCAAATGGTTTTCAAACTCTCTGGACTCCAAAAGTTTGAGTATAAAATGGACAAATAAAAAATTAACGACTTAAAATCTCTGTGAAGGGCAAGCAGATTGGTTGAACATGTCTGGATGGAGGTATTTTTTCTCTTGTGTTTTCTCTATTAAAATCCATGTCTTGCTTGTGGTACACTGCAGACAAGACAAAAAAATTCAGATAGGATTCAATACATACTTTGACTCTCAAGCACAAGGAATTATCTTCAAAGCCTCCAAACATATCTGTTCAGAAAACATTTTTCTTTTGGAGAAAATATAGCCCTCTTAGATGAGCTCTAGATTCATCAAGATGTCTTTCAGTACAATATATTTTTGATCTTGCAAACAGATGAACATGGATTTTCAAAATTGTAATACAGAATTTGGTCACATTTTCACTGTTACTGGTGTGGACCAGTCTCTAAATTGTTTGATTTGACAAATATTTGATTATTGTGTTTACTGAAAGAGCACAAAGTCAGTATGCATTACATTTGCTTCATGGAAAATTTTAAAATATCTTGACAACTATTCTCTTTTCCGAGTACATATCATCGCAATTTTGTAATACATGATATGTACAGACACATAATACAATCAACCCTATAATACATTTTTAAAAAAAATATTGATGTTTGATTTGAAATTGGTTGAAATAGGCTTGTAATGTATTTCTTGAGCATAAGATTAAAGGTGTGATTGATATCCTGTCTGGATTGATTTTTAATAGCAAGAATGGAAAAAATTACTTCAATGTTCTATTTGTTTACTATATGTATTTTCACTTGGGTCAGACCAATATCTAAATCTATAAAATTTGGCCTTTTTTTCTACATTGATTCCTAGTATTGGCTTCCATTATATTTTAAAAGTGAACATTTTCAGTTTGTTATCAAAAATGTAAGGAATGTGAATCTATGGTCAGATCAAAGGAAGATGCCTTCACGGAAACTTGTCCAAAGCCTTACACTCTTGGAACAATGTGAAATCCGATTTGTGATTAAATTGGAGAAGGATAAAGTTCATAATAAAGTGATAAACTCCATACATTTTTACATGGTGTTGATTTTGTTCTGATAAGAGATATTTTCTTAATTACACTATTAATTCAAAATTCATAAATATTTGGTCATTGAATTTTGTGCTCAAATTGTGTAAATGTCAATATTTAACTCGGAGGTACTACAGGTTTAAAGTTCATGTATTTGTGAAGTTTGACATTTTGGAACTTGAGTATCAGGCTGGCACTGATTTAAAAACAAAATCTGACACACAACAAAAACTGTTGGGGTCATTGCAGCTTCCTTTTAGGGGTATGAAGAAGATTTTGAGGACTTTTTCAATCTAATTTTTTTCAAAACAGACTTGAATAGTTAAATATAGTAAAAGTTGACAACTACAACATCAATCACTCTAATACACTGCATGACTCAAATAAGTAACTCAATCCTGATGTAATATACTCTAATGTCAGCGACATTGTAAAAGCAGAAACTATAGTAAACTCCATCCAAAACTTTGGCCCTGGTGCAGATTCAGTTTTGAATTTAGTATATTATTATATTAAAAATAATTAATTATTATAATATAAATGCCTTATTGAAGGATACTGTATGCACATTAGTTTTGGCACAATTATTAATTGGTGATAAATGCCATATGTTTGGGCTATTTTCCACATTTAACATCAGGTCAGATGTTTCCAAATTTTCTGAAAATTGGTGAAATTGCTGTAAACAATGGCAGCAAAAGCAACTGAAGTTCTGCATTAGTTTAAGAAAAATGTTGACCATCCTACAATAAATTCACCAATGAGACTATGCCAGCCTGCCTCTAGTCCTTTCTTTGCAAATGGTTTTCAAACTCTCTGGACTCCAAAAGTTTGAGTATAAAATGGACAAATAAAAAATTAACGACTTAAAATCTCTGTGAAGGGCAAGCAGATTGGTTGAACATGTCTGGATGGAGGTATTTTTTCTCTTGTGTTTTCTCTATTAAAATCCATGTCTTGCTTGTGGTACACTGCAGACAAGACAAAAAAATTCAGATAGGATTCAATACATACTTTGACTCTCAAGCACAAGGAATTATCTTCAAAGCCTCCAAACATATCTGTTCAGAAAACATTTTTCTTTTGGAGAAAATATAGCCCTCTTAGATGAGCTCTAGATTCATCAAGATGTCTTTCAGTACAATATATTTTTGATCTTGCAAACAGATGAACATGGATTTTCAAAATTGTAATACAGAATTTGGTCACATTTTCACTGTTACTGGTGTGGACCAGTCTCTAAATTGTTTGATTTGACAAATATTTGATTATTGTGTTTACTGAAAGAGCACAAAGTCAGTATGCATTACATTTGCTTCATGGAAAATTTTTAAATATCTTGACAACTATTCTCTTTTCCGAGTACATATCATCGCAATTTTGTAATACATGATATGTACAGACACATAATACAATCAACCCTATAATACATTTTTAAAAAAAATATTGATGTTTGATTTGAAATTGGTTGAAATAGGCTTGTAATGTATTTCTTGAGCATAAGATTAAAGGTGTGATTGATATCCTGTCTGGATTGATTTTTAATAGCAAGAATGGAAAAAATTACTTCAATGTTCTATTTGTTTACTATATGTATTTTCACTTGGGTCAGACCAATATCTAAATCTATAAAATTTGGCCTTTTTTTCTACATTGATTCCTAGTATTGGCTTCCATTATATTTTAAAAGTGAACATTTTCAGTTTGTTATCAAAAATGTAAGGAATGTGAATCTATGGTCAGATCAAAGGAAGATGCCTTCACGGAAACTTGTCCAAAGCCTTACACTCTTGGAACAATGTGAAATCCGATTTGTGATTAAATTGGAGAAGGATAAAGTTCATAATAAAGTGATAAACTCCATACATTTTTACATGGTGTTGATTTTGTTCTGATAAGAGATATTTTCTTAATTACACTATTAATTCAAAATTCATAAATATTTGGTCATTGAATTTTGTGCTCAAATTGTGTAAATGTCAATATTTAACTCGGAGGTACTACAGGTTTAAAGTTCATGTATTTGTGAAGTTTGACATTTTGGAACTTGAGTATCAGGCTGGCACTGATTTAAAAACAAAATCTGACACACAACAAAAACTGTTGGGGTCATTGCAGCTTCCTTTTAGGGGTATGAAGAAGATTTTGAGGACTTTTTCAATCTAATTTTTTTCAAAACAGACTTGAATAGTTAAATATAGTAAAAGTTGACAACTACAACATCAATCACTCTAATACACTGCATGACTCAAATAAGTAACTCAATCCTGATGTAATATACTCTAATGTCAGCGACATTGTAAAAGCAGAAACTATAGTAAACTCCATCCAAAACTTTGGCCCTGGTGCAGATTCAGTTTTGAATTTAGTATATTATTATATTAAAAATAATTAATTATTATAATATAAATGCCTTATTGAAGGATACTGTATGCACATTAGTTTTGGCACAATTATTAATTGGTGATAAATGCCATATGTTTGGGCTATTTTCCACATTTAACATCAGGTCAGATGTTTCCAAATTTTCTGAAAATTGGTGAAATTGCTGTAAACAATGGCAGCAAAAGCAACTGAAGTTCTGCATTAGTTTAAGAAAAATGTTGACCATCCTACAATAAATTCACCAATGAGACTATGCCAGCCTGCCTCTAGTCCTTTCTTTGCAAATGGTTTTCAAACTCTCTGGACTCCAAAAGTTTGAGTATAAAATGGACAAATAAAAAATTAACGACTTAAAATCTCTGTGAAGGGCAAGCAGATTGGTTGAACATGTCTGGATGGAGGTATTTTTTCTCTTGTGTTTTCTCTATTAAAATCCATGTCTTGCTTGTGGTACACTGCAGACAAGACAAAAAAATTCAGATAGGATTCAATACATACTTTGACTCTCAAGCACAAGGAATTATCTTCAAAGCCTCCAAACATATCTGTTCAGAAAACATTTTTCTTTTGGAGAAAATATAGCCCTCTTAGATGAGCTCTAGATTCATCAAGATGTCTTTCAGTACAATATATTTTTGATCTTGCAAACAGATGAACATGGATTTTCAAAATTGTAATACAGAATTTGGTCACATTTTCACTGTTACTGGTGTGGACCAGTCTCTAAATTGTTTGATTTGACAAATATTTGATTATTGTGTTTACTGAAAGAGCACAAAGTCAGTATGCATTACATTTGCTTCATGGAAAATTTTAAAATATCTTGACAACTATTCTCTTTTCCGAGTACATATCATCGCAATTTTGTAATACATGATATGTACAGACACATAGTACAATCAACCCTATAATACATTTTTAAAAAAAATATTGATGTTTGATTTGAAATTGGTTGAAATAGGCTTGTAATGTATTTCTTGAGCATAAGATTAAAGGTGTGATTGATATCCTGTCTGGATTGATTTTTAATAGCAAGAATGGAAAAAATTACTTCAATGTTCTATTTGTTTACTATATGTATTTTCACTTGGGTCAGACCAATATCTAAATCTATAAAATTTGGCCTTTTATTTCTACATTGATTCCTAGTATTGGCTTCCATTATATTTTAAAAGTGAACATTTTCAGTTTGTTGTCAAAAATGTAAGGAATGTGAATCTATGGTCAGATCAAAGGAAGATGCCTTCACGGAAACTTGTCCAAAGCCTTACACTCTTGGAACAATGTGAAATCCGATTTGTGATTAAATTGGAGAAGGATAAAGTTCATAATAAAGTGATAAACTCCATACATTTTTACATGGTGTTGATTTTGTTCTGATAAGAGATATTTTCTTAATTACACTATTAATTCAAAATTCATAAATATTTGGTCATTGAATTTTGTGCTCAAATTGTGTAAATGTCAATATTTAACTCGGAGGTACTACAGGTTTAAAGTTCATGTATTTGTGAAGTTTGACATTTTGGAACTTGAGTATCAGGCTGGCACTGATTTAAAAACAAAATCTGACACACAACAAAAACTGTTGGGGTCATTGCAGCTTCCTTTTAGGGGTATGAAGAAGATTTTGAGGACTTTTTCAATCTAATTTTTTTCAAAACAGACTTGAATAGTTAAATATAGTAAAAGTTGACAACTACAACATCAATCACTCTAATACACTGCATGACTCAAATAAGTAACTCAATCCTGATGTAATATACTCTAATGTCAGCGACATTGTAAAAGCAGAAACTATAGTAAACTCCATCCAAAACTTTGGCCCTGGTGCAGATTCAGTTTTGAATTTAGTATATTATTATATTAAAAATAATTAATTATTATAATATAAATGCCTTATTGAAGGATACTGTATGCACATTAGTTTTGGCACAATTATTAATTGGTGATAAATGCCATATGTTTGGGCTATTTTCCACATTTAACATCAGGTCAGATGTTTCCAAATTTTCTGAAAATTGGTGAAATTGCTGTAAACAATGGCAGCAAAAGCAACTGAAGTTCTGCATTAGTTTAAGAAAAATGTTGACCATCCTACAATAAATTCACCAATGAGACTATGCCAGCCTGCCTCTAGTCCTTTCTTTGCAAATGGTTTTCAAACTCTCTGGACTCCAAAAGTTTGAGTATAAAATGGACAAATAAAAAATTAACGACTTAAAATCTCTGTGAAGGGCAAGCAGATTGGTTGAACATGTCTGGATGGAGGTATTTTTTCTCTTGTGTTTTCTCTATTAAAATCCATGTCTTGCTTGTGGTACACTGCAGACAAGACAAAAAAATTCAGATAGGATTCAATACATACTTTGACTCTCAAGCACAAGGAATTATCTTCAAAGCCTCCAAACATATCTGTTCAGAAAACATTTTTCTTTTGGAGAAAATATAGCCCTCTTAGATGAGCTCTAGATTCATCAAGATGTCTTTCAGTACAATATATTTTTGATCTTGCAAACAGATGAACATGGATTTTCAAAATTGTAATACAGAATTTGGTCACATTTTCACTGTTACTGGTGTGGACCAGTCTCTAAATTGTTTGATTTGACAAATATTTGATTATTGTGTTTACTGAAAGAGCACAAAGTCAGTATGCATTACATTTGCTTCATGGAAAATTTTAAAATATCTTGACAACTATTCTCTTTTCCGAGTACATATCATCGCAATTTTGTAATACATGATATGCACAGACACATAATACAATCAACCCTATAATACATTTAAAAAAAAAATATTGATGTTTGATTTGAAATTGGTTGAAATAGGCTTGTAATGTATTTCTTGAGCATAAGATTAAAGGTGTGATTGATATCCTGTCTGGATTGATTTTTAATAGCAAGAATGGAAAAAATTACTTCAATGTTCTATTTGTTTACTATATGTATTTTCACTTGGGTCAGACCAATATCTAAATCTATAAAATTTGGCCTTTTATTTCTACATTGATTCCTAGTATTGGCTTCCATTATATTTTAAAAGTGAACATTTTCAGTTTGTTGTCAAAAATGTAAGGAATGTGAATCTATGGTCAGATCAAAGGAAGATGCCTTCACGGAAACTTGTCCAAAGCCTTACACTCTTGGAACAATGTGAAATCCAATTTGTGATTAAATTGGAGAAGGATAAAGTTCATAATAAAGTGATAAACTCCATACATTTTTACATGGTGTTGATTTTGTTCTGATAAGAGATATTTTCTTAATTACACTATTAATTCAAAATTCATAAATATTTGGTCATTGAATTTTGTGCTCAAATTGTGTAAATGTCAATATTTAACTCGGAGGTACTACAGGTTTAAAGTTCATGTATTTGTGAAGTTTGACATTTTGGAACTTGAGTATCAGGCTGGCACTGATTTAAAAACAAAATCTGACACACAACAAAAACTGTTGGGGTCATTGCAGCTTCCTTTTAGGGGTATGAAGAAGATTTTGAGGACTTTTTCAATCTAATTTTTTTAAAACAGACTTGAATAGTTAAATATAGTAAAAGTTGACAACTACAACATCAATCACTCTAATACACTGCATGACTCAAATAAGTAACTCAATCCTGATGTAATATACTCTAATGTCAGCGACATTGTAAAAGCAGAAACTATAGTAAACTCCATCCAAAACTTTGGCCCTGGTGCAGATTCAGTTTTGAATTTAGTATATTATTATATTAAAAATAATTAATTATTATAATATAAATGCCTTATTGAAGGATACTGTATGCACATTAGTTTTGGCACAATTATTAATTGGTGATAAATGCCATATGTTTGGGCTATTTTCCACATTTAACATCAGGTCAGATGTTTCCAAATTTTCTGAAAATTGGTGAAAATGCTGTAAACAATGGCAGCAAAAGCAACTGAAGTTCTGCATTAGTTTAAGAAAAATGTTGACCATCCTACAATAAATTCACCAATGAGACTATGCCAGCCTGCCTCTAGGTCTTTCTTTGCAAATGGTTTTCAAACTCTCTGGACTCCAAAAGTTTGAGTATAAAATGGACAAATAAAAAATTAACGACTTAAAATCTCTGTGAAGGGCAAGCAGATTGGTTGAACATGTCTGGATGGAGGTATTTTTTCTCTTGTGTTTTCTCTATTAAAATCCATGTCTTGCTTGTGGTACACTGCAGACAAGACAAAAAAATTCAGATAGGATTCAATACATACTTTGACTCTCAAGCACAAGGAATTATCTTCAAAGCCTCCAAACATATCTGTTCAGAAAACATTTTTCTTTTGGAGAAAATATAGCCCTCTTAGATGAGCTCTAGATTCATCAAGATGTCTTTCAGTACAATATATTTTTGATCTTGCAAACAGATGAACATGGATTTTCAAAATTGTAATACAGAATTTGGTCACATTTTCACTGTTACTGGTGTGGACCAGTCTCTAAATTGTTTGATTTGACAAATATTTGATTATTGTGTTTACTGAAAGAGCACAAAGTCAGTATGCATTACATTTGCTTCATGGAAAATTTTTAAATATCTTGACAACTATTCTCTTTTCCGAGTACATATCATCGCAATTTTGTAATACATGATATGTACAGACACATAATACAATCAACCCTATAATACATTTAAAAAAAAAATATTGATGTTTGATTTGAAATTGGTTGAAATAGGCTTGTAATGTATTTCTTGAGCATAAGATTAAAGGTGTGATTGATATCCTGTCTGGATTGATTTTTAATAGCAAGAATGGAAAAAATTACTTCAATGTTCTATTTGTTTACTATATGTATTTTCACTTGGGTCAGACCAATATCTAAATCTATAAAATTTGGCCTTTTATTTCTACATTGATTCCTAGTATTGGCTTCCATTATATTTTAAAAGTGAACATTTTCAGTTTGTTGTCAAAAATGTAAGGAATGTGAATCTATGGTCAGATCAAAGGAAGATGCCTTCACGGAAACTTGTCCAAAGCCTTACACTCTTGGAACAATGTGAAATCCGATTTGTGATTAAATTGGAGAAGGATAAAGTTCATAATAAAGTGATAAACTCCATACATTTTTACATGGTGTTGATTTTGTTCTGATAAGAGATATTTTCTTAATTACACTATTAATTCAAAATTCATAAATATTTGGTCATTGAATTTTGTGCTCAAATTGTGTAAATGTCAATATTTAACTCGGAGGTACTACAGGTTTAAAGTTCATGTATTTGTGAAGTTTGACATTTGGAGCTTGAGTATCAGTCTGGCACTGATTTAAAAACAAAATCTGACACACAACAAAAACTGTTGGGGTCATTGCCGCTTCCTTTTAGGGGTATGAAGAAGATTTTGAGGACTTTTTCAATCTAATTTCTTTCAAAACAGACTGGAATAGTTAAATATAGTAAAAGTTGACAACTACAACATCAATCACTCTAATACACTGCATGACTCAAATAAGTAACTCAATCCTGATGTAATATACTCTAATGTCAGCGACATTGTAAAAGCAGAAACTATAGTAAACTCCATCCAAAACTTTGGCCCTGGTGCAGATTCAGTTTTGAATTTAGTATATTATTATATTAAAAATAATTAATTATTATAATATAAATGCCTTATTGAAGGATACTGTATGCACATTAGTTTTGGCACAATTATTAATTGGTGATAAATGCCATATGTTTGGGCTATTTTCCACATTTAACATCAGGTCAGATGTTTCCAAATTTTCTGAAAATTGGTGAAATTGCTGTAAACAATGGCAGCAAAAGCAACTGAAGTTCTGCATTAGTTTAAGAAAAATGTTGACCATCCTACAATAAATTCACCAATGAGACTATGCCAGCCTGCCTCTAGTCCTTTCTTTGCAAATGGTTTTCAAACTCTCTGGACTCCAAAAGTTTGAGTATAAAATGGACAAATAAAAAATTAACGACTTAAAATCTCTGTGAAGGGCAAGCAGATTGGTTGAACATGTCTGGATGGAGGTATTTTTTCTCTTGTGTTTTCTCTATTAAAATCCATGTCTTGCTTGTGGTACACTGCAGACAAGACAAAAAAATTCAGATAGGATTCAATACATACTTTGACTCTCAAGCACAAGGAATTATCTTCAAAGCCTCCAAACATATCTGTTCAGAAAACATTTTTCTTTTGGAGAAAATATAGCCCTCTTAGATGAGCTCTAGATTCATCAAGATGTCTTTCAGTACAATATATTTTTGATCTTGCAAACAGATGAACATGGATTTTCAAAATTGTAATACAGAATTTGGTCACATTTTCACTGTTACTGGTGTGGACCAGTCTCTAAATTGTTTGATTTGACAAATATTTGATTATTGTGTTTACTGAAAGAGCACAAAGTCAGTATGCATTACATTTGCTTCATGGAAAATTTTAAAATATCTTGACAACTATTCTCTTTTCCGAGTACATATCATCGCAATTTTGTAATACATGATATGTACAGACACATAGTACAATCAACCCTATAATACATTTTTAAAAAAAATATTGATGTTTGATTTGAAATTGGTTGAAATAGGCTTGTAATGTATTTCTTGAGCATAAGATTAAAGGTGTGATTGATATCCTGTCTGGATTGATTTTTAATAGCAAGAATGGAAAAAATTACTTCAATGTTCTATTTGTTTACTATATGTATTTTCACTTGGGTCAGACCAATATCTAAATCTATAAAATTTGGCCTTTTTTCTACATTGATTCCTAGTATTGGCTTCCATTATATTTTAAAAGTGAATATTTTCAGTTTGTTGTCAAAAATGTAAGGAATGTGAATCTATGGGCAGATCAAAGGAAGATGCCTTCGCGGAAACTTGTCCAAAGCCTTACACTCTTGGAACAATGTGAAATCCGATTTGTGATTAAATTGGACAAGGATAAAGTTCATAATAAAGTGATAAACTCCATACATTTTTACATGGTGTTGATTTTGTTCTGATAAGAGATATTTTCTTAATTACACTATTAATTCAAAATTCATAAATATTTGGTCATTAAATTTTGTGCTCAAATTGTGTAAATGTCAATATTTAACTCAGAGGTACTACAGGTTTAAAGTTCATTAATTTGTGAAGTTTGACATTTTAGAGCTTGAGTATCAGGCTGGGACTGATTTAAAAACAAAATCTGACACACAAACAAAAAACTGTTGGGGTCATTGCAGCTTCCTTTTAGGGGTATGAAGAAGATTTTGAGGACTTTTTCAATCTAATTTTTTTCAAAACAGACTTGAATAGTTAAATATAGTAAAAGTTGACAACTACAACATCAATCACTCTAATACACTGCATGACTCAAATAAGTAACTCAATCCTGATGTAATATACTCTAATGTCAGCGACATTGTAAAAGCAGAAACTATAGTAAACTCCATCCAAAACTTTGGCCCTGGTGCAGATTCAGTTTTGAATTTAGTATATTATTATATTAAAAATAATTAATTATTATAATATAAATGCCTTATTGAAGGATACTGTATGCACATTAGTTTTGGCACAATTATTAATTGGTGATAAATGCCATATGTTTGGGCTATTTTCCACATTTAACATCAGGTCAGATGTTTCCAAATTTTCTGAAAATTGGTGAAATTGCTGTAAACAATGGCAGCAAAAGCAACTGAAGTTCTGCATTAGTTTAAGAAAAATGTTGACCATCCTACAATAAATTCACCAATGAGACTATGCCAGCCTGCCTCTAGTCCTTTCTTTGCAAATGGTTTTCAAACTCTCTGGACTCCAAAAGTTTGAGTATAAAATGGACAAATAAAAAATTAACGACTTAAAATCTCTGTGAAGGGCAAGCAGATTGGTTGAACATGTCTGGATGGAGGTATTTTTTCTCTTGTGTTTTCTCTATTAAAATCCATGTCTTGCTTGTGGTACACTGCAGACAAGACAAAAAAATTCAGATAGGATTCAATACATACTTTGACTCTCAAGCACAAGGAATTATCTTCAAAGCCTCCAAACATATCTGTTCAGAAAACATTTTTCTTTTGGAGAAAATATAGCCCTCTTAGATGAGCTCTAGATTTATCAAGATGTCTTTCAGTACAATATATTTTTGATCTTGCAAACTGATGAACATGGATTTTCAAAATTGTAATACAGAATTTGGTCACATTTTCACTGTTACTGGTGTGGACCAGTCTCTAAATTGTTTGATTTTACAAATATTTGATTATTGTGTTTACTGAAAGAGCACAAAGTCAGTATGCATTACATTTGCTTCATGGAAAATTTTAAAATATCTTGACAACTATTCTCTTTTCCGAGTACAAATCATCGCAATTTTGTAATGTATGATAGGTACACATAGTATAATCAACTATATAATACATTTTTTTTCAATATTGATGTTTGATTTGAAATTGGTTGAAATAGGCTTGTAATGTATTTCTTGAGCATAAGATTAAAGGTGTGATTGATATCCTGTCTGGATTGATTTTTAATAGCAAGAATGGAAAAAAATTACTTCAATGTTCTATTTGTTTACTATATATATTTTCACTTGGGTCAGACCAATATCTAAATCTATAAAATTTGGCCTTTTTTTCTACATTGATTCCTAGTATTGGCTTCCATTATATTTTAAAAGTGAATATTTTCAGTTTGTTGTCAAAAATGTAAGGAATGTGAATCTATGGTCAGATCAAAGGAAGATGCCTTCACGGAAACTTGTCCAAAGCCTTACACTCTTGGAACAATGTGAAATCCGATTTGTGATTAAATTGGAAAAGGATAAAGTTCACAATAAAGTGATAAACTCCATACATTTTTACATGGTGTTGATTTTGTTCTGATAAGAGATATTTTCTTAATTACACTATTAATTCAAAATTCATAAATATTTGGTCATTGAATTTTGTGCTCAAATTGTGTAAATGTCAATATTTAACTCGGAGGTACTACAGGTTTAAAGTTCATTAATTTGTGAAGTTTGACATTTTAGAGCTTGAGTATCAGGCTGGGACTGATTTAAAAACAAAATCTGACACACAAACAAAAAACTGTTGGGGTCATTGCAGCTTCCTTTTAGGGATATGAAGAAGATTTTGAGGACTTTTTCAATCTAATTTTTTTTCAAAACAGACTTGAATAGTTTTATATAGTAAAAGTTGACAACTACAACATCAATCACTCTAATACACTGCATGACTCAAATAAGTAACTCAATCCTGATGTAATATACTCTAATGTCAGCGACATTGTAAAAGCAGAAACTATAGTAAACTCCATCCAAAACTTTGGCCCTGGTGCAGATTCAGTTTTGAATTTAGTATATTATTATATTAAAAATAATTAATTATTATAATATAAATGCCTTATTGAAGGATACTGTATGCACATTAGTTTTGGCACAATTATTAATTGGTGATAAATGCCATATGTTTGGGCTATTGTCCACATTTAACATCAGGTCAGATGTTTCCAAATTTTCTGAAAATTGGTGAAATTGCTGTAAACAATGGCAGCAAAAGCAACTGAAGTTCTGCATTAGTTTAAGAAAAATGTTGACCATCCTACAATAAATTCACCAATGAGACTATGCCAGCCTGCCTCTAGTCCTTTCTTTGCAAATGGTTTTCAAACTCTCTGGACTCCAAAAGTTTGAGTATAAAATGGACAAATAAAAAATTAACGACTTAAAATCTCTGTGAAGGGCAAGCAGATTGGTTGAACATGTCTGGATGGAGGTATTTTTTCTCTTGTGTTTTCTCTATTAAAATCCATGTCTTGCTTGTGGTACACTGCAGACAAGACAAACAAATTCAGATAGGATTCAATACATACTTTGACTCTCAAGCACAAGGAATTATCTTCAAAGCCTCCAAACATATCTGTTCAGAAAACATTTTTCTTTTGGAGAAAATATAGCTCTCTTAGATGAGCTCTAGATTTATCAAGATTGTCTTTCAGTACAATATATTTTTGATCTTGCAAACTGATGAACATGGATTTTCAAAATTGTAATACAGAATTTGGCCACATTTTCACTGTTACTGGTGTGGACCAGTCTCTAAATTGTTTGATTTTACAAATATTTGATTATTGTGTTTACTGAAAGAGCACAAAGTCAGTATGCATTACATTTGCTTCATGGAAAATTTTAAAATATTTTGACAACTATTCTCTTTTCCGAGTACATATCATCGCACTTTTGTAATGTATGATAGGTACAGACACATATTATAGTCAACTCTATAATACATTTTTTTTCAATATTGATGTTTGATTTGAAATTGGTTGAAATAGGCTTGTAATGTATTTCTTGAGCATAAGATTAAAGTTGTGATTGATATCCTGTCTGGATTGATTTTTAATAGCAAGAATGGAAAAAATTGCTTCAATGTACTATCTGTTTATTATATGTATTTTCACTTGGGTCAGACCAATATCTAAATCTATAAAATTTGGCCTTTTTTTTCTACATTGATTCCTAGTATTGGCTTCCATTATATTTTAAAAGTGAACATTTTCAGTTTGTTGTCAAAAATGTAAGGAATGTGAATCTATGGTCAGATCAAAGGAAGATGCCTTCACGGAAACTTATCCAAAGCCTTACACTCTTGGAACAATGTGAAATCAGATTTGTGATTAAAAAATTGGACAAGGATAAAGTTCACAATAAAGTGATAAACTCCATACATTTTTACATGGTGTTGATTTTGTTCTGATGAGAGACATTTTCTTAATTACACTATTAATTCAAAATTCATAATGATTGGGTAACAATATTTGGTCATTGAATTTTGTGCTCAAATTGTGTAAATGTCAACATTCTTTAACTCTGAGGTACTACAGGTTTAAAGTTCATGTACTTGTGAAGTTTGACATTTTGGAGCTTGAGTATCAGGCTGGCACTGATTTAAAAACAAAATCTGACACACAAAAAAACCTGTTGGGGGTCATTGCAGCTTCCTTTTAGGGGTATGAAGATGATTTTGAGGACTTTTTCAATCCAATTTTTTTCAAAATAGACTTTAATAGTTTTATATAGTAAAAGTTGACAACTACAACATCAATCACTCTAATACACTGCATGACTCAAATAAGTAACTCAATCCTGATGTAATATACTCTAATGTCAGCGACATTGTAAAAGCAGAAACTATAGTAAACTCCATCCAAAACTTTGGCCCTGGTGCAGATTCAGTTTTGAATTTAGTATATTATTATATTAAAAATAATTAATTATTATAATATAAATGCCTTATTGAAGGATACTGTATGCACATTAGTTTTGGCACAATTATTAATTGGTGATAAATGCCATATGTTTGGGCTATTTTCCACATTTAACATCAGGTCAGATGTTTCCAAATTTTCTGAAAATTGGTGAAATTGCTGTAAACAATGGCAGCAAAAGCAACTGAAGTTCTGCATTAGTTTAAGAAAAATGTTGACCATCCTACAATAAATTCACCAATGAGACTATGCCAGCCTGCCTCTAGTCCTTTCTTTGCAAATGGTTTTCAAACTCTCTGGACTCCAAAAGTTTGAGTATAAAATGGACAAATAAAAAATTAACGACTTAAAATCTCTGTGAAGGGCAAGCAGATTGGTTGAACATGTCTGGATGGAGGTATTTTTTCTCTTGTGTTTTCTCTATTAAAATCCATGTCTTGCTTGTGGTACACTGCAGACAAGACAAAAAAATTCAGATAGGATTCAATACATACTTTGACTCTCAAGCACAAGGAATTATCTTCAAAGCCTCCAAACATATCTGTTCAGAAAACATTTTTCTTTTGGAGAAAATATAGCCCTCTTAGATGAGCTCTAGATTTATCAAGATGTCTTTCAGTACAATATATTTTTGATCTTGCAAACAGATGAACATGGATTTTCAAAATTGTAATACAGAATTTGGTCACATTTTCACTGTTACTGGTGTGGACCAGTCTCTGAATTGTTTGATTTTACAAATATTTGATTATTGTGTTTACTGAAAGAGCACAAAGTCAGTATGCATTACATTTGCTTCATGGAAAATTTTAAAATATCTTGACAACTATTCTCTTTTCCGAGTACATATCATCGCAATTTTGTAATACATGATATGTACAGACACATAGTACAATCAACCCTATAATACATTTTTTAAAAAAATATTGATGTTTGATTTGAAATTGGTTGAAATAGGCTTGTAATGTATTTCTTGAGCATAAGATTAAAGGTGTGATTGATATCCTGTCTGGATTGATTTTTAATAGCAAGAATGGAAAAAATTACTTCAATGTTCTATTTGTTTACTATATGTATTTTCACTTGGGTCTGACCAATGTCTAAATATAAAATTTGGCTTTTTTCTACATTGATTTCATGTTACTGGCTTCCATTATATTCTAAAAGTGAACATTTTCAGTTGTCAAAAATCTAAGGAATGTGAATTTATTGTCAGATGAAAGAAAGATGCATTCATGTAAACTTGTCCAACGCACTACACTCTGGGAACAATGTAAAATCAGATATAAAGTTCACAATAAAGTGATAAACTCCTACCATTTTACATCCTATTAATTTGCTTCTGATAAGATGTATTTGGTTAATTACAGTATTGATTCAAAATTCATAATGATTCGGTAACAATATTTGGTCATTGAATTTTGTGTTCAAATTGCTCAAATGACAATTTTCTAAAACTTTGTTGTACTACAGGTTTAAAGTTCATGTGCATATGAGGGTTTGTGAGCTCGAGTATCAGGCTGGCACTGATTTTTAAACAAATGTGATAAAATCAAACTGTTGGGGGTAGCAGCTTCCTATTAGGGGTATGAAGAAAACTTTGATGACCTTTTCAGTCCAACATTTTGTGAAAATAGGCAATGTTTGATAGTTTTATATAGTAAAAGTTTGACAACTCCAACAACAATAACTTGGATACACAGCATGACTTGTAAAACTAGCTCAGTCCTGATGTAATACTCGAATGCAGTTGTTCCCAAACTTTTTTGATCGCAACCCAAAATACCATCTTTTGCGACCCAAAATGCAGTACCAGTATAGGGTTGCAACCTGGGGTTTGGGAACCACTGCTCTAATGTCTGTGACATTGTAAAAGCAGAAACTACAAAGTAGACTTCAACCAAAATTTGGTCCTGGTGCAGATTCAATTTTGAAGTTTGATTTATTATCACATTAAAAATAATTTATGACTATAATATAAATGCCTTATTGAAGGATACTGTATACACATTTGTTCTGGAAATTAATATCAGGCTTCCTTAAATCCATGTATTTGCCAGATATGAGAACCAGTTCAGAGGTTTTTACTGGCACATACTCAGCAACCAGGCATTGGTTATAGGATATCCCAAATATCGTGACTTAGAATTGCTTTTCATTTGTTGATCTATTTAAATGTCGAATAAGCACCTCAACAAAGTTGGTTATATGGGGGTAAAGAAGTGGAGCTTGATCCTTTCGTGAACAGTAGTGTGCTAAATTTCAAAGATTGGCTTCTCAGTACAGATGCATGTTTGTAATTCTAAACGTTTTTTGTTTTTTAATTGGAAGGCTTATATATGCCTAGATGAGACAATAATAAGTATCAGTTTTACTGCTTGAGAGAGAGCACTACTCGCCATGTCAAAGCATAAGTATAATAAGGATGAAAACTAACCCTTGGCCAGTGTTTGCAGACAAGAGATTTGCCATAGATTACAATGAAGCAACATGTTGATGGATTTTTGACATCATTGAAAATAGTGCATCTTGGAGGGAGGTACACCTGATTTTGGGCTCATCTGCAGTGAGTTTCTTACAGCCATGTGTGACAGCAGTCACGTCAAAAGGATAGAACTGAAGTGTTTTTCACATGACATTGACTTTCCAGCCAAAGCAGTACAGTGTATATGGATTATTCATGCAAAACGTACATGATAGATTCCTGGACCATGCTATTTCCAATGCATTCACTGTGTTTGAGCCTAACACTATTACTGCAAATGCTAGTGACATGCCACAGCTGGATAATGATCACGTGTACACTTGGACTGCTCATTATGGTCAACAAAGAGAGAGAAGTGACTTGAAGTAATGAGTGGGGGATTTTCAAGTAGATCGTTTAAAACAATTATAGAGGACTGCAAGCAGCTGAATTGCTTACAAAAGTTGTTCCAACGAAAGGACAGTACCTGAATGTGATTTGTTTTATAGAGATTTCACAGGTAATTCCAGTGTCCAGTGAAGAGTGTGAGTGCTGATTTTCACACCCAAATTTATCAGAACAAAGAGGCAGCACAGGCTCAGAATGTTGATACTCTTGGTGAACTTGTGAGAATAAATCTTGTTGCTGTTGATATAAAAGACTTTGATCTGATGCCAGAAGTCATGAAGTGGAAGGGAAATCAAAACAGACATCTGTATCAAGAAAACAAAAAGAATGTTTTTGTCAAACTGAGTGGATTTACAATGGTGCCAATGTGGGAACATTATGATCACTGTGCAAGTACATTTTCCTTAAATATGTGAAATCCATAGCAAATGATAGGGATACAGTTGTGGTTTGCTGCTACCACCTGATGAGACCTATGTAGGGGTTGAAACATTGTATTTTTTAATGAATATATACAAACAGCAGATTCATCTGTGTCTATGAATCTGTCAAAATAGTCTCTCAAAATGTCCAGTTGAACTCGCGGGTGGGGTGGATTTAAGGATCCCTGATAAACTTTTCCACATGAAATCTGCTCAGATATGTCCAGTTTTCATTTTGGTCACAGTGTGGAGATTATCTGATATGCCAGGAGACCTACCATATTTTTTGCATAGTTTGGACATTTAACTTGGTACATTTAATTTTGTGAGAATTTGCAAAAATGTCATAAAAAAGGCCACAAAAGCATCTAAAGTACTGTATTAGCCTAGGATGAGAAACATTTTGATAATTGTACAATAAATTCACCAATGAGGCTATGCCAGCCTGTCTCTAGTCATTTATTTGCAAATGGTTTTCAAACTCTCTTAACTCAAAAGTTAGAGTATAGAATAGAGAAATTAAATGCTTTAAAATCAATGTTTAGGGCAAGCGGATTGGTTGAACATGTCTGGATGGAGGTTTTTTCTCTCTTGTGTTTTCCCTATTAAAAATCCATGTCTTGCCTGTGGTGTACTGCAGACAAGACAAAAATAACTTGGATAGGATTCAATACATACTTTGACTCTGAGGCTCAAGAAATTCACTTCAAAGTCTCCAACCCAACCTGCTTAGAAAGAAAAAGTTTTAGAGAGAGGAAGACAAAAAGCACTTTTAGATGAGTGCTAGATTTATCAAGTTGTCTTTGAAGAGGATATATTTATGATATTACAAACATGCGTAAGAGTGGATTTTCAAGATTGTGTTCAAAATTTTGGTCAGATTTTCAGAGTTACAAGTTTGAACCAGTCCCTAGATTGATTGATTTTACAAATGTGTGGTTATTAAAATTTCCATTAAGAGCACAAAGTAGGCATACATTATATGTGCTGCTTGCAAATGTGTGACAGCATGTTGACAAATTCTTTCTGCCCACTTTGTATTTTAGCCTAATTTGTAATGTGAGAAAGGTATATAAACATACATGTGACAGAACCAGGACACCAAACCAATAGATTTACAAATTTTGATCAGTAGATTGGTATCTAAACCAGCAGATTTTTATCAAAATAAATTGTATGGGGTTTTAAGGGAATTGAAGAAGAAAAAAAAAAGAAGTGCATGGTTTTCCATAATATGTACTCTTCATACTAAAACAAAATGGCAGGTTTTGAACATCAAACAGATTCTAATGGAAAATGTTATAATAGTATTTATTGTGAGTCAGTGTATTGTCAATTACATGAAAAAAAGATGAGTTGTATATCTCGTAGTTCACTGCAAAGATTTTTTAAATATCAAATCCGTATGTACGAGTTGGACTTGAGATGTATTCCTGTGCCTCATTTCTTGGTGTTTTTTTTAGCATTGTGAGGAAGTGCACGTTTTTGGCATTTTTACAGGAATTGAACTAAAAAATAGATGAGCTGCCAATAAATATTCTTCTAAAAACATCTTAAACAACATAATAACAATTAAACAATACACAAAATAAAAATAGGTTTTTCTCCTGAAATGATTTTTTATCTCGCCTTTATTCAAAGACTAGAAAGCCATCATATACTACCTTTGATCCCTTTCTTACTTGTAACACCTGATAAAACATCCCACATTTGGCCTTAAACTCTCCAAATTATAATAATAATATAATCAATTGACAGCTCGTCGAGTACACTTGATAAAACATCCCCCATTTGATCTTAAACTTTTCAGATTGCAACAATAATGTAATCAAATAAGAGTTTGTTGAGTAAACTTTTAACCTTAGTTCATTTGCTTAGCCACGCATCAATGCACTAGTCATTGTGGTACAGCATTTTAAGTCCCCAGTAGACTGGTTCCCACTGGTTTCTGTAATGGGGGGATAGAATGAGTAAAAAATACTGTTTCTGATGTCTTAAAAAAATAGATATTTTTTAACCTTTAATTTTTCAAAAGTGGTAGATTTTAACTATAAAATGGTATGTGCAGTAGACAGCTTTTAAAACAGTATTTTTGTCCTACTACCGGTAGAATCAGATGTATGATGGAAACAGGAAAGTGAGAGTTTTGTCAGGAAATATTTTGAACTTTGCCAATTCAGCATGTTTTCTCAAAGACAAAAGGGTAACAGTAACCGTGCATACATGTATGGTATATATCAGTCAGTCATGAAGTTTCTTTTTTTTTGTGAAATGTGCTGTATTGGGAGAATTCTACTGTACTTAGTTGGCATGGGGAGATAATCCATAATTTATCTGGGAAGTATGCAGCAAACAACTTGGTTTTTTTGGGGGCCCTCTTTTAGTCGAGGCAAAAGTGGCTGGATGCAGGAGTAAGAAGGTTTATAGTGGTTATTATGTTTTTCACAATCAGTGAAATGTTTGTTTTTCACCATCAGTGAAAGGTGTGGCTTTTGCAAGTTGCATGTACAGCAACATTATCAAGGAGTTTGATTGACACAAATAGCTTCCCCTTTTAAGATTATTCGCTAGTTATCAATAGTATATCTGCACTACAAGCTTAATAATCCACTTGGAAAAAGAACAAAAAAACAAAAATCTGGGTATGATTGAAGATTTCTTAACTTTTGTATTGATATAATGGGTCTAATATAATTTTAAACAAAAATATATTTACAATTTTGACAATCCTTGGTAGTATTGTATTGATATAATGGGTCTACTATAATAAACTATTGTATTGATATAATGGGTCTACTATAATTTTAAACAAAAATATGTTTATAATTTTGATAATCCTTGGTAGTATTTAATTAATATAATGGGTCTACTATCATTGTAAACAAAAATATATGTTTATAATTTTGACAGTCTTTGGTAGTATTGTATTGATAAAATGGGTCTAATATAATTGTAAACAATAATATGTTTATAATTTTGACAATTATTTAATACAGTATTGATATAATGGGTCTACTATAATTTTAAACGAAAATATGTTTATAATTTTGAAAATTTTTTAATACAGTGTGACATTTAATTTATTTTATATGTTCACTGATGCTTGTGTAATACAAACTTAAAACTCAATATTCAGAATAACTCAATTCTTTACTGTTAAGCCAAATTGTTGTCACATTGTGCTGTATATACTGTATATATTTTACATAACAGAAGGCATCAAGGTAGATTAGTTCCTGTAACTAACTGAGTTACCTTTTCTAAATAGTCGTTATTATTATTATTATTATTATTATTATTATTATTATTATATCAAAGCTAGCACATCTTCATAAAAGAGCATTCGGGCTAATATCAATCCAAACAGAACTATAGAAAACTTGGCTGGCAAGTTAAAAATATAACCTGTTAAAGACCGAATCCATTTGAGAAAAGTCAAGTGAATGTACAATATATCCAATAAAAGTTTTCCTGTCTATTTACAGTCACTATTCCAGTATAGGCTACCTGGTAACACTTCCCACCAGAGATCCATGTCCACCAAACAATTTCAAGTTCCCAAACCAAATAAGGAATTATTCCAAAGAAGTTTCCAATACTCATGAATAGTATTCCAGTTGAAATTGGAAATGTCCACTTTATTTCCTTCTTCCAAACTCTATATATCTAGTGGCTTCAGAGATGTAGTTAAAATGAGAATGAAAATAACTGTATTTGTAGTGATGAATGCCTCTGGGCATCAGTAAATATACTACCCATCTATTTGGCACCAACTGCATATTGCATGTATAATGACCATGTGGTTTCATATGTATGAATGAGTGTCTGTGTGGAGGAAAGAAAGGAAAGGATGAATATATTGTTGTATATGCATGCTGCTGTGTATATGTACCAGTATGCATATGTGTGTGCATATATGTGAATCTGTATATAAATATGTTCCTTTGTATGAGGGCCTCAAGGTAGATTAGTTCTTCAGCTAATTGTGTTACCCTCTTTAAATAAAGTCATTATTGTTATTGTTATTATGAAATAGCTAAATTTGGCACTATACTGCTATCATGTACTCTTACTGCTAAGGTTAGACCTAGTTTTTGTTAATTATGACCAGATTCAACAATAGATAATAAGAAAATAAGACAAAGGACACTAATAGCAGGTGAATAACCCAATGAATTATATAAATTCTTGTTAAATACAAAATGAATTGCCAAGCAGCGATTTACATATTAACTTATTTAAATAAAGAGTGGAATCAAAATTGTATTTCTAAATTTTGTCAGTAGACGAATTCCAGAATGAAGATGAACAAGGCACATTTCAAAAATGCATACTCTCTAATTATCAATACCTGTTTCCAAGTTTGCGATTTAGCTATGGCTAACATCGATCAAAAGTTATGGTGCATAATCTCTCTCTCTTTCTCTCTCTCTCTCTCTCTCATGTTTGCATGTAATAAACACATTTTATTACAAAAAAGATGCATTAAAAAAAAAAGAAGAAACAAACCAGAAAGCTTGTAGTGTAATACAGCTTTCTTAAAAATGTAATAGCTTTATGTTGCTGCGATAGACATGTATTATATGCACTGCGTTGCAAGATTAATTGGGAAAATACAATTTTTATATGGTTTATTTTATATACCGCTAGAAACCAGTTTTACGCAAAAATATCACAACTTAACCACATTGCGTTTCTCACTCCATATTACAAGTCCAAAATTCGTTGTTCCACATGCAACAAAAATATTTTCATTCAGAAGTTAATGCTTCTTTTGAAACATCGGAGCTAAAAAAATAAGATAGAAGCTCAACACCTTCAAGAATGGCCATGGTTAACAAGCCTAGCGGCTAACGTCAAAGTAAAAATGTCACTCCTCGGCTGGTGCTTGATGATAGATTCATGAAGAAAGTGACTAAGTAACCTTTTTCATAAAAATCACTTCATTTATGGCATGAACAGCCACTGAAAGAGAGCAACCTTCAATATCGTGTAGACGAATTCGGCTCATTTAAAAATTATCATACTCTGAAATAATCAGTAATTTTTCTAAGTCTACAGATGAAGGTATTTGAATCTTGCTTTCAGTAATTTTTTTAAAGAAGGTTTTGGAAACTGTGTAGACATTAAAGGGAAACTATGACAAATTAATAACTAGTACAAGAAGTTCTGTTATGAAATATCATTTATTGAGAAAATACACTGAAGTTGCCGCTTATGCCCAGGGGCAGGGTTGATGTGCTACTTGTTTGTCTAACGCTGTTTCATTCACGTCTTTCTAGCGCTAGCATTACAGGATGTTATGCCGCTGAAGAAGTGGCTTCATTAAACAGAATCCCTTGGTGTTTTCATAACAACATTCCCATGACATGCTTGTATTCTGATTTAAGTAATTTAACTTCTACTCTATGTGCTACTGGGGGTGGGGGTGTGATAGGGTTTAGCTTAAACAAAATTACACTTGTTGTAATTCTTAGAAAATAAAATATTAATAATTTTATATGTGACTTAGGACCATTGCAGCTTGTTACATTTAAATGCTTGTTCCCTTATCAGGAAAATAACAATACTACATATAGTTTGCTTTATATACCGCTAGAAACCAGTTTTACGTGATAATATCAACACTTAATGGCTATGTGTTTGAGACTTTCTCTGTCTAAATTTGCTCTTCACAAACTAACATCTTAGATTTAAAGCGTTTGATTTTGGGATAACAAAAAACAAGAAACATTTTTATTCAACAGTGTTTATTTTGAAACATAGAAGAGCGACACTGACCAGTAGCTGCTAGGAATTGTCCTAATTTAAGTCATTTAAGACTTCTACTCAATTTGCTTATTATGCAACGGAGTGGGGAGGTAGATTGTAGGCTGGGAGAGAAAGAGAGACGGAGGGGATGAGATATAGCTTGAAACAACTACACTTGTTCTGATTTTTCGATAGTTTAGACGTGCATCAAGGCCAGTACACTCCCCCCCCCCCCAATTTAAGTTAAATGGTAGGTCTCTAATTGGGAAAATAATTATATTTAGTTTTTCATATAATGCCAAAGACCAGTTTTACATGATAATATGAGAACTTGACATCAAATGTGTTTCTCAGTCCAAATTTGTTTTTCACAAACTAACATCTTTTTAGTTCTAAGGTGTGTGGTTTTGTGATATTTTCATTCAACAGTTATTGTACTGTACATTTTGAAACTTCGAAGCGTGACATTGAACATTAGCTGACGACATATAGAAACTGTCATGATGGACTGTTGTTGACTCGAGGCGGGAAGCTACAGCAACAGGCATAGCAGCTGGCTTCAAAGTAAGAATGATACTCCTCAGCCAGTTCCTGGTGATGCAATGTAGATTCGTGAAAAAAAGGTGGACAGAAAATAACTTTTTTTCTCATTGAACTTACTTGTTTATGACATGAATGGCCACTGATAGAGTGCAACATTCAATACATTGTACACAATTCCGTGCATTTAAAAAATTGTCGTACTGTCTCATAAACAATGTTATTTTCAAAGTTTAAGGGTAACAGTACAGAAGAACCTTTTCATAGTATAGCTCATGTATCTTTTTTATTTTAATATACTTTGGCAAGAATTATGACATGTCATAATGTGCCAGTGTTCATGATCGTACATGTTTGATATAAATATTACGGCGTTCGTTTGTAATCTCTTTTCGAGTTCTATATGTATTACTGCTTTCAATGATTTCTTCAAGGTGAGTCTTGGAAATGATATGGAAATTAAAGGGAAACTGACAAATTAATAACCAGTACCCAACACACTTTTATGAAATATCATTTATTGAGAAAGAACCTTTAAGTTACCGCTTGATGCAGAACAATGTCAATTGCCGCATCCGTATATGCTAACAGGCACATATACATGTATTAAATCAGCAGGGATGTACGTTGTATCTAAGCAATTATTTCTGATGTACGCTTTGTCATGGACAGGGGTGGAAAGATATCCAAGAAATATAAAACCTCATATTTTTTCTACATTTTGCATGTTCGTCTGTATGTATCCTCAGCCAGGCTACTGATAAATACACAGGAAATGTTACCACTGTACAGGTGAAGGTATGAAATTGATACCTGCCATGTTCGGGTTTACGGTGTCTGAGTTTCTCCCATCTGTTTGTTGAGTGGACCTAAACTACTCATAGTGGGCACTTAATCCCCTGCACATTTCTCCATGCCCACTCAATTGCGTGGTGAATCATAAAAACATGATATACGTACTGTAGAATAGGCATTATGCGCCCTTCTACATGTTGTAAGAGGCAACTATAAAGAAATGCAGTTTGCCCTTCGACATGTTATAAGAGGCAACTATAAAGAAATTCGGTTTGCCCTTCTATGTGTTGTAAGAGGCCACTGTAAAGAAATGCGGTTTGCCCTTCTACATGTTGTAAGAGGCAACTAGAAAGAAATGCAGTTTGCCCTTCTACATGTTGTAAGAGCCAACTAGAAAGAAATGCGGTTGGCCCAGGGATGCATCCAGCGACGAGGTAACTTTCCAGCAGAGAAGGTCTTGGGTGTTTTTTTAAGAGTGCAGGATATTAAAAAAATTGGACTTTGTTTTTTAAAGATTTTAGTGATTCTGAGCTTTTTTTTTTTTGTGCCTTATTTGGGGAGACCTAAACTTGCTCGGCAGTGTATAGTCAAGATTGTGCTGATCTGCCATTAAACCTTGTTCATATACATTGTGAAATTAGAAAAGACTACACAGAAAAAGTGGCTGTCCATACTTTGAGGAGTGCAGATTTCTATTAAAGAGGTTCCTAACTATAAAACCCCTCAGTATACTGCTATATTATGATGTATGGCAGGGATCTGACTAAAATCCCTCAGTATACTGCTATATTATGATGTATGGCAGGGATCTGACTAAAATCCCTCAGTATACTGCTATATTATGATGTATGGCAGGGATCTGACTAAAATCCCTCAGTATACTGCTATATTATGATGTATGGCAGGGATCTGACTATAAAATCCCTGAGTATACTGCTGTTTCTATTATAATGTTTGTATGACAGAGATCTGACTATCAAACCCTTCAGTATACTGCTGTCTATTATAATGTGTGTATGTCAGGGATCTGACTATCAAACTCCTCTGTATACTGCCGTCTATTATAATGTGTGTATGGCAGAGGTTTTACTAATAAATAAAGTAGATGCCTCTGTTATAATTTGTGTATGGCAGGGATTTTAATAATAAATAAAATAGCAGCCTCTGTTTTAATGTGTGTATGCAGGGGATTTAATAATTAATAAAAGGAAAAGGTTATGAGATGGGCATATAATGTGCCATGTGGTTATCTTGTTACTTGAAGCCTCAAGGTTGTCACATCTCATTCTTTTGGTGCCACCTTCAAGATCAAAGTTGTAAACTTTGAGGGATATTGTATATGCTTTTACCATCAACTAATGTGATGATGTGAAATTTGTGGGTGTTTTGAGTATGTGCATCATAGCTGCCTTTATTTTGAAATTTTCATAAACGTTCTGTGCATGCAACTATAGAGGTACGGGTTAATAATGCATAAAAGGAAAGGACATGCAGACATGCTGATTTTCTAAATATTTCTATTTTAAACTAAGTTTCCAGTAAGTTCCATATGACACAAACTTTTGTACTAAAGAACTCCTCACGTGAACATATTTGTGAAATAGGTTTAGAATATGAGGAATGTTACAACTGCTGGGAACTTCATAAAAAGTGAGACATGACACGAACAATATCATACATTATTCATTTATCATCTGTCCTGCATGAACTTGGGGAATGACAGAATCTGAGTTCCATTGCAACCAGATTAAAAATATATTTTGACATGTAAGTAATTGGCCATATTTGGTCAAGCTTTCCATGAATATTTATAGGCAAGTTTGGTTCTTAATGATTTCCATAGCAACCATTCAACCTCCGTAGCATCCAGGTTGAAAAACTATTTTCACATCTCAAAATCAAAGAATTGGAGGAAATATCATGACATGATCTACAAAGAAATGTCTCTTGGTCCCAATGATGGCTAGGTGAGAAACATGATTTTGACATCTTCTACAAAATCACTTCATTGAATGTTATCAGACTGTAGGGAAATGTTCCATCTGACATGTTTTACTCGATATTGTGTTTTGTAGCCTCCATAACAGCCACTTATCTTTTTGATCAGCCATGTGGAAACTACATTTTCAGTATTTTTAAAACTACTATGGCAATTTAAGTCAAATCTTTTAGATTGTAATGAAGATATTTTTAAAAATGTATTTGCTACAATAGTTGTTATCGTGACTGGGGGTGGGGGGTAGGGGGGTCTTTCAAACCAGATTTTTTTTTTTTTTTTACCTTGAGATATTTTTTGCAACTAATATAATGGATATAACAAGTTCTTTTTGTCTACAAATCAGAGCAAGATATTTTTTTTCAAGCTATTTATGGGACCTTGAAATTTAAGAAAAAAATCAAAGGACCCTCACCACAAAAAGATTAAATGACCAGTCTCTAAGTATAAAGCAACATGGAGAAAAACCTCTTAATCTAGTTTTACCTGCAAATTGCTAATATTTGTTACTTTTAGTTCACTCTGTGACTGTGAGCCATCTCATTACACTTCCTTGATTTTTTAAAGTACGTTTCATTAACCCTTACACAAATCACTTTATTTTTTGAAAAGGAGATGAACTTTGAATAATAGCCTGTTCAAAATATTTCCTTTTTATACTTTCATGTCAACAAGCGGGCTGTAAACGGGATTTACTTTGTCCGTCTGTGTGAACTTGGTATGAGCATGTGTTGTACACCTAAACTGGGTCACTGTGACCTACTATCCAGGATCCATTGAGAACCAATGGTTATTAATTGTTTGGGCACTAATTGAACCACATTTAAACCTATTGCTATCAAACTGGGATTAAAGGATTGACGAGTGTTTCTTACTGTGGCTAGATTGCTGTGACCTAATTTCAGAAGATATTAAAATTGCTTACACATTTTGTTCATCCTTCCTTTCTGGGCTGTTAACTTTTTTCTTTCTAAACATAATTACATGAAACTTGCACTATGTGCGCATATTGAGATCAACATATTACACACAAAAACTGGATCACTGTACCCTCCTTTGCATAATTTATTAACAATTGCTTTAAATTTTTTATCGATGCTGATGGTAACACTGAACCCATTGTAACTAAACTTGTACTGGGAGTGCAACATAATTAGGATGGGCATGTTTCAAACAAAAGTGGGTTGCTATACGAGGATGAGTCTGCTATAATAAGCATGACTGCCTGGAGGCCCCAATTTCTGTTGATGGTCCCAGAATTTTTATTTTTAAAATATCCCAATCAAAAGTTAGTAAAACTTGCTTGCTAGAATTTTTCTCTCATTCCATTCATATCATTTACATGTGTTACTTGATTGGAACTGTACTTTTACCATTTCCTTATCAGAAGTCATGTTAATCATACAAAAGTTTGACATTGCTTTTAGGACTTGTGGTAGTATATGGAAAAATGGGAATCAGTCTAAAAATGGATGAACATAAAATGGAGTTTATGTTTTTGGAGGGCCATGATTTGATAATGAAAAGTAAAATTTTAGTGAAAAAGAATCTTTTGGGAGCTTATCCTATTTATAGCTGAGAAGAATAGAGACAATGTTTTATTGGTGGAATTTCAGTCCTTTTACAGACTCAAGTTTGGCGTAACAGGATTTGAAGCTGGGTGGGATAACATTAGTGAAAATACAAAAGACAATTGCATGAATGAGATGTTTATTTATAGTGCATATGAATAATAAAGGAATCTGACACCTTACTTGTTTACATAAAGTCCAACAATGGATACAAAAATGATGTGCACAAAGTTCAACAGTGGATATAAGAAAATAACATCGTTCTAATCAAAGAATGGAATTTCAACAAATAAACACAAATAATCCTGTATATGAACGGATATGATCAATGTATGGAACTATCACCAAATATGATTAATATATGGAATTATACACAAAGTATGGTTGACATGTGGATCTGTCAACACCATAGGATATGTTTTATTGATGGAATTTCAGTCCTTTTACAGACTTCAGTTTTGACGTAACAGGATTGAAGCTGGGTGGGATTAGATCGAGTGAAAACACAAAAGAAAATTACGTGAATGAGATGTTTATTTATAGTGCATATGAATAATAAAGGAGTCTGACACCTTATTCGTGCACATAATGTCCAACAATGGATACAAAAAATGATGTGCACAAAGTTCAACAGTGGATATAAGAAAATAACATCGTTCTGATCAAAGAATGGAATTTCAACAAATAAACACTAATAATCCTGTATATGAACGGATATGATCAATGTATGGAACTATCACCAAATATGATTAATATATGGAATTATACACAAATTATGGTTGACATGTGGATCTGTTGATACCATAGGATCGAAGTATGAAATTTATAAACCGGTATGATTTTCACTCATATAGTGATACTGAATTAAATGTTCACACAAAATTTGATTCTAAAGTGGAATGTATGATATTTTTCTTGTGGCATCTACTTGACGATCATGAGATCGTTCTGATTCAACAGCTCTCGTCCAGTAGTGAAGAAACAACCTTGTGTGGTCTGCTTCTCCCAGCCTGCTAAAGGATACCTCAAGAACATCTTTGTCCTGCAGAACCACTGGTCCAGAACCTTTGGCCCTTCACACTGAGAAAACCAGACCCGTCATTCCAACTAGCGTTACAAATGACCACAGCATTCGGGTTACAAAAAAAACCCCGAGTTCAATGACTCCCTGTGAAGAGCTAAAAATTATACTGAGCTAATTATACACGAGGTACAGTTATATATGAATACAGTGATATACATTACGCATGTGTGCACATGAATTGACTTTGTTATGCATTAAATAATTTCATAAGAACAACTGGTTGAGATTATTATTATAATAATCATGTTCGTATATGAATCTCTCTCAGGCAAGAGTAATCGCACTTGATTGCAAGAACTTGAAAACTACTCATTGAATGCATACAGCATGTAATTGAATTCAACTTGTCTGTTCAGCTATGGCTAACTTGAAACGGACTATAGTCTATCAGATAGCATTGCATTATGTGACATAGGTCTGATTCTCTGTAAAAGTTAGAATAAATTCTGAAACCTCCGAGATATAAAACAATTCTATCACACAGAACGATAGCAAGAAAGAATATATATTAATTTTTACATACCTCTAGAGCTGGATTGCTTCCATAAAGTGCACAGCTTATTGACAAAATTCATCTGTATTGTGACTATATAGAGAGAATTTTGGGCTGTAAGTATTATGACTGAAGTCAAATCCATGACCAGAGAACTCGAGATAATCGGGTTTCTCACCATCATTACTTTCTAGGTGCAGCAGTTGGTAAACCAAAATAGCTACAGGACATAAGACTTCTTTTTCTGTCTTTTCACCTTTTTGGGGAAAATTGACACAAAGGTTGATGTTATACTTTAGTGATTAATGCATTGTACTGAAACAAAATGGAGTGTTGGTAATGTCATGAAATGAATGCAAGGCAAAGTGAGCTTCATCTTTTGGGTCTGTTCATGTGAAATGACGGAGTCTAAGGTGACTATTTCGTCTCAGTCGCCTCCTAGCATATATATTGTAGCTATTGGATTCTCCAACATATGTGCACTTTTGAAAAGATGGCAAGAGAGCAGATAGCTGTATTCCTTCCATAAATATAAATTTTTTGTTGACTAGCAGTTTGGATAGTTGACTAGCAGTTTGAATAGTTGACAGTACATATTGGTAATGGTTGATACAAACATTTTTTTTTGCTTTGAATTGCTTATATTCAACATGTGGTCTGAGATTCATTGGACAAGGTTTGCTTGGTCTAGTGTAAAATGCAAAAGGACTTTTCAACTACTTGTAATTAACCAGATGATTTTTTTGTCATTTTATTTCATGCTTTTTTGTTGAATATGGAATATGATTTTAAATAGTGGTCAGTATTCTGGTTTGTTGACTTGTGTCTGCTGGGTAAATATGCTGCAAAGATTCCTATCTTTTAAAACATGGAACTTCAATTTTATGTGAAATTAATAGTGTCATATGATCACCGGGCACTTTATTTCAATAACACCTGTAAGTAGTAAAACAAAATTACTATAATGCAGTCTTAATTTATATTCTGTTGCATGAATAAACAGGTAAATTTGTTTTATATTGAAGACTTAATGTTATAAAGAGATTTTTTTGTTTGTTTTATATTAAAAACACAACAGCAACTTCTACTACCACTACTATTTCACAAGCCAACTTCTCTACCAAACATCAAAATTATATAACTACTGGTAATTTTGGTTTTTAATATAAACTTTTTTTATCTGCTATATAGGGACATCTGAAAATAAATTGCAACAAAAAATATTATTGAGGCTTAGGAGGTTAGAAACCATAAGCCTGTGTGTTGAACATTCCCCAAAATACATGTACTCATTTTGCAATTGAAAATTCCTAGTTCTAGGGATGGGGGCCACAACATTTTATTGTTGGAGTTATCCCAGCTGTAACATACATTTCAGGATTTGTTTCAAAATTGCTGTAAGAAATGTACCCATCTGCTTTTTTACACCACCACATTGATTGATATAAAACTTGCCCTTTTGTGTGTATCTTGAGATGGGATGGGTATGTGTGGCTCACCGACACTAGGTCAATGTGACCTACTGGTTAGTACAAAAAAGTGGTGACAAATCTCTTTGTCTCTGATTCCAAGACATGTACCGTTTCACCTATTGCTCTAAAAGGACACTAAGAATGCATCTTAGAATTAGTGTTTAACACATTTCCAGGATTCTGAACACTACTTATATATGGTGTCTGTGCACAAATTATAACACCTTTTAACCCATTTACTACCAAACATGCATGTCAAGTGCATAAGGGAAATCAGTTATGTCATATATCAAAACTGGGTTGTTGAGACCTACATTCTGTGGTTAGTTGGCCACTCAAAGATACTGACTGATGTCACAGAAGTGGAGGTTATCTTGTGAGCTCCTGTCCACTAACAACTCTAGTTTGCTAGTTCAACTCTGGTTTTAGACTGGAGGAGGTGTAGCAGGTGCAATCGCACCCATAGTTTCAACAGATTCAATTTGTAAAAGATGGACAAAAATCTAAACAACACAACTTTCTGGCACAACTAACGAGTTTTAATTATCTAGTGTCCTTTGCAACCAGAATTCATTAATGATTTGAATATATTTGGTACCAAATTTTGTTTTCAGACTACCAAATGTTGTTTTCAGACTACACAACTGTCAGGTTCTAAGGCCCAAAAAAATGTGTTGCCGGTCGGCCGAATGTCCCTGTTTTTCGTTGCCGACCCTACCACTTTCTCCCCACCCCCCAAATATTATTTTTAATAAAAAAAATCACGTTGCAAAAATTGATTTGTGCATCTAATTGAGCCAGTTTTGTCCAGTACTTTTGAAGCGCTTGAAATCTTCGATTTATATATAATGTTTAAAAAAGAAAAAACCTACCTGCCTAACCTAATTTTAAAACCAGTGCAATATCAGACTGGCATCATTTCAATTTAGTACGAACCGGACATCATAAGCAGTCTTTCGGTGAAAGCACAATGCTGATATTACCAGCCATCTAGAAGAAGTAGTAATAACAAGATTTTCAAGAAGGCGATTGTAGCAGTCCTATCAGAAGTCAGATTGGCACCATTTTCAATTATGACCACCTAGACATCATAAGAAGTCTTTCAGTGAAAACGCCATGTTGATATGACCATCCATTCAGAAGATAACAAGATTTTCAAGATTGTCGCTCTGGTGGCCATCTTGGACCCCATATCAGCACCATTTTCATTTAGAACCAATTAGACATCAAAAGAAGTCTTCTGGTGAAAACCCCATGTCAATATGACTTTCCATTCAATAGCCAGAAAAGATTTTCAAGATGGTTGCTGTGGAGGCCATATTGAACATCAGATTGGCACCATTTTTATTTTGTACTGACTAGACATCATAAGAAGTCTTATAGTGGCAACCCCATGTTGATACGACCATCCATTTCAGGAGAAGTTATAACAAGATCAGCCCCATTTTCATTTAGGACCAACTAAACATCATAAAAAGTCTTCTAGTGAAAACCCGATGCCAATATGACTTTCCATTCAGAGGAGTAGCGATAGTAACACTTTCAAGATGGCGGGCGTATTGAACGTCAGATCAGTATGATTTTCAGTTAGGGCTAACTAGAAATCTTTTAGTGAAAACCCCATGTTAATATGACAATCTATTCAAGAGGAGTAGCGATAAGATTTTCAAGATGGTCACTGTTTGAGCGTCAACATTTTCATTTTGGACCCCATTTTCATTTAGGACCAACTAGACATCATAAGAAGTCTTTTGGTGAATACCCTATGTCAATATGACTTTTCGTTCAGGAGGTGTAGTGATAACAAGATTTTCAAGATGGCTGCTGTGGTGGCAATATTATATGTCAGATCGGCAGCATTTTCATTTAGGACCCACTAGACATGATATGAAGTCTTTTAGTGAAAATTTCGTGTTGATATGACCATCCATGTAGGAGTAGCGATAACAGGATTTTCAAGATGGCTACTGTGGCAGCCATATTGAACATCAGATTGGCATAATTTTCATTTAGGACCAACTAGACATAATAATAAGTCTTCTGGTGAAAACCCCATGTTGATATGCCCATCCATTCAGGAGGAGTAGCGATAACAGGATTTTCAAGATGGCCACTGTGGTGGCCATATTGGACATCAGATTGGCCCCATTTTCATTTAGGACCAACTAGATATCAGAAGTCTTCTGGTGAAAACCCCATGTCTATGACCAGTAGAGATAAAAATGGAAGATTATACTACTGTATTCAATTGCTGCCTTGGTAACGCTATAGTACCGGAAACATTACATAATGCATCCATTGCCTGCAATGTAGTGGGTAATGGTGACCTCGGCCTTCACCTTTTGAACCTGAAATCATCACACTTGATTTTATCATCAAGTGCAACCCATCTATAAAATATAAGTGCAAAAAAACTCAAATTATGCAAACAATGATCGTCTTCAGTCAGAATATAATGAAACGAAGACATCAAATCTATAGGCTTCTTTGCAGTGACAAGGGCAACATATCTGTAAGGTTTGGTAATGGTATGTTTCTTAGAACTCAAGTTGTTGCACATTAACTATTTTCCTTTCTAAGGTCACAATCACTATTACCTTTGGACTGCAAAACTGGTTGGTCACTTTGATCGATTAAGAGAAACATATCTATGCAGTTTTGTGAAAGTATGGTCAACAGTTCTCAAGTTATTGAACCAAAAGAGTTTTACTTTCTCTGGCCACAGTCACCATGACCTTTCTAGGCCCTACAACTTATAGGGTTATTTGCATTCTAATGGGCAACAAAACTGCCAAGTTTTGTGAAGGTACATGAAACAGAACTCACTGTATGGAAAACTAATTTTCAACAGACAGACAGATGGATGGACACGACTAACATAATTCATTGCACCTTGTGCCGGCATATACAAATGGCAAGTAATGAAGTAAATTGATGTAATTATTTTGGTTTTAATCATTAATACTTCCAATTTGAACTACAACACTTGTCTATGACTGCCTCTTTTTATAAGGTAAAACTAAGTGGGATAAAATATGTATATGATCCATTTCATTCTAACATAATGTTTAATGGTAATATTTGGGAAGTTTCCATTTTCCATTCTATGTAAAAATTAGGTACTTACATCAGAGACCAGTTGAACATTTGGAATATTTGTGCTGAACAAAGTACAATATTTCAAAAGTGATAAAATTGCTGGTGCATCAAGTCCTTGGGGGAGAGTGTGAGTTTCGTCCTGGCCTTTGGGCATGTACACCTTAGCGATTTCGTATGGATCTGTAAACCACTTGCTTATATCTGCATTTCTCCAGCTGATACTAGGATTGTGGGGTTCTGTATGAACAGCCAAGATCTCAGACAACCATCTGTCACACACATTACTCCTGCCGTAAGTCTTACGAAAATGACGCAAAAATTACGGACTTACGGAATAATAGTAAAACTTACGAAAATGTGATCGTTTTCGTCTATTCTGGATATTTTTGTCATGGTTCGGTCCGGATCCGGATTTTTATGTTAGACTCCGTGTTCGGATCCGGGGTTTCATCTTAGACTGAGTGGATTTTGTTAGGGAACCAGACTAACTATATAGTGGTGCCTCAGACGCTTGACACCTGCCTATCGTGTTCATGAAAAGTGCGTACCTGATCAAGATTCGCTTTTTCGTTTTGTCATCTGGTCATCTGAAAATATTGTCCAAACAAGAATGCGTTGAAGGTGGAAAGGACAATCAGCCTCATAAAAAGTTAAAACTGTGGTCACAAAAGTATAAAAAGATTACTCAGATACTTGGTCATGCTTAGAAAAAAGCAAGAAAGGTGACCATTACATTTATCACACATTATGTCGTGTTGCCCACGGTGGGCGAGATCACTGTCGCCACCACATGAATTCCAAAAAGCAAACAGAATACGTTGCAATGAAGTCAACTTGTAAGTCGCTGACCTCTATGGGATTTGGATCTGCAGAACGAGAAACTGAACTGGAGGTCATAAAGGCTGAAGCTTATTTTACAAACTTTTTGGTTGAGCATAATGTTGCACTTGCTGCATCAGACCATGCTTCTAAACTATTCAAACGCATGTTTCTGAAATCGTCAGTAGCAAATAGTTATCAGTGTGGTAGAACAAAAACTACTGCTATTACAACACTGCAAGTCAATTCAGGAAGACATTGTAAGCAATATTTCATCCCAGCCTTTGAGTATAGCAACTGATGGTAGCAATGATTCTGAGAAGTTGTACACAGTTGTTGTTAGATATTTTGATCATACAGAGGGAGTTGTAACTGAAGCACTTTTGTCAGTTCCAACATGTGATGGAGCCTCTACTGGGGAAAATATTTTCACATTATTGAATGATGATTTGAAAAAGAGAAATGTAAGCTGGAATAACTGTATTGCATTTGAATCAGACGATGCTTCAGTGATGACAGGTTGCAATAAAGGTGTGTTTAGACATATAGCTAAAGTGAATCCCTCTGTGTACTTAAGTGGATATTCATGCCATTTGATACATTAGCAGCTAAAAAGGGGGCTGATAAACTATCTATGAGTTTTGATGACTGCTTTGTGGACATATATTATTTGGACAAAAGTTTGAATAGACAAATGGAACTGAAAGGTCTTCAGACGCTTTGTGGAAAAGAGCAGACAAAAATATTGAAGCATTGTATAACGAGATGGTTGTCTCTTGGAGAAGGCATAAAGATACTGCTGGAACAGTGGGAACCTTTACAAATGTATTTTGAGAGAGAAACCAAGAAACAAGAGGTTAGAGGCAAAAGGGCTAAAGCCAAAAGCAGCAGGTCAGTGAAGGTATCTAGTACAAAGGATAAAGTTACTTGTGTGTCTAGTAACAAAGAAGGAAACAGACAGAGCAAGTACATGCAGCAAAACTTTGAGCTGTGATCAATCTAGAAGTCAGGCTAGTATTACCTCCAAGTCTATCTCAGCTGGAAAGACTGACAAAACAAAACCCAAGAAAAGTTCCTTAGAGAAAGCTAAATCCCAGAAATTTGTTGGAAAGGCTCAGCTGTATAGTGTATGTTTTTAGTTATAATACGGAAATAAACTGTAAAGGTTGTTAAACCTGTACTGTTGCCAGTACTTTATATATTTTACACCTTACTGAAAATTGGTCCAACTTACTGAAAACTTTCGACTGACTTACTGAGAACGTCTCTTTAGGGTTGGCAGGTCTGCGCCTGCATTTGATGGACCATTTAACTGAGCTGAACCTTCCTTTGTTGACATCCTTCCATCTACAAGAGCCACATATCTTCCCAACAGAAGGTCCACCATGGGCTGATGTGACTTTTTGTTCGATATGCAAGTGCAATTTTGTCACCCCATTATCTACATAGTCATGGAGCCCCTCCTTCAGAATGATCAAGGCCAGGCTACATTTGACCCAGTTCCAATACTCCTTATCTTGGAACCTTAATGGTGCACTCATAGCCTCTGTGTTCCTGAAAGGGACAATATTATACAGCAGCAATATTTTTTTAAAAAATTATTTTTCTATAGTAATATATAATTATTTTTGGGCAAGTGCTAATGTTATCCCCCACAATTATAACTCATAAACTTGCATACAAGACATACATAAATGCCCCTGCCAATCTAGGATAATTTATTACATCTAAGTTCAATATATTATCTTCACAAGTCTGAAAAGCCTTAATGCTTTCCGTCATATCTGGTCAAATTATGTGCTGTGTTTTTGTCATAAGTTGCTCAAAGATTATTCTTTCATCAGTAATGGGCGATGTATTCAATGGCAGATCAACAATATTTTAACAAACTTTAGAGGCAATCATGCAAAAATCTCTTCCATATTTGGTTGAAACTAGCCTGGAAGCTTTTTAAAGGGTGTTAAAAATAACAAATGCTGACTGACAATGGAGAACAGATGATGCATGCCAGACAGAGAACCATACCAAAAGGTTGCTTAAACTTACAGCCAGGTGAGCTAGAAAACACTTTACTGGAATATTTAACCACAATTTTCAATGGCCTTTTACCTTGCCTGTGGACCAGAGTGAGGTTAGGGATACACATATATGAAAAGTGAGACATTCTTGGTTCTACAGTTCAAGATAGTTATCCCTCACACAGTTGTGTCTTATGACCATACAGATACCTGGGGGTCAAAGGAAGGGTAGACAGATACCTGGGGGTCAAAGGAAGGGTAGGGTTACACAGATATGCAAGGACGGCTGTTCTGGTTCTACAGTTCTACTAAGATGGCTATTCTTAACAAGATATTTATGATCATATGGACAAACTTTAACTTGAACAAAAATGTAACCATTGTTGACATGTGAATGTTGCAGCCAGTATCAGAATTTGTATACCTACATCTCATCTATGCTAAAGCAGGCATGAAAACACGTTTAATCTATATAGAACCTTATTGGCAAAAGTTTGCATCAGATTAGTGACACTCTACTGTATTAGAAAAAACATGTACCGGGTATAACAGTAATCAATAGCATACCTGTCAACTTGTACAGGAATCCCGTAATTTGTACGTTTTTTGTGGGGGTTTTGCAGTGTACAGCCGTACAACCATTTTGTACAGTTTTTTATATTTAAAAAAAAAAGAACTTATTTTCGTGCTTTAATCACTACATCTACCTTTATTTGGCCATTCATGCCATATGGGCATACTGAATATTTGATTCTACTACTCTCCATGAATACATTTACATCCTGTATAACACCTACAGGTGGTCAGTGATAACTATCGCCTATGTGCACGTTCTGTTACCGCTTGACTGCATATTGGGCTAAGCGACCAAATTATCGACAAATCAAAACACCTGAAACAAAACAAAGCCTGTATGATTAATTAGCAGTGTTTTAAGCGGCTTTGTTGCCCTGTGTTTACTCAAACCAGATCCTCACGAGTGGCTCACTTTGATTTTAATCCAGCGAATCAGCGTAATTAAATTAATGAAAGGTACTTTACCGACATCAGTGTTGGTTTCCTTTATGAACTGATTAAATGACAGTAATAATTCTTTCATTTTTAATTGATTATACAGACGATCAACTTTCATGTGCGATATTGCATTTGAAGTGAAACAATTACACTAATTAATGAGCTCTGTTCGTATTTAAAAGAGAAAATGTTTGTTATGATCACTTTAGAAGTAGTTGTCAAGCAAGCTGATATTTACTATGTGGATAAAATGAGTTTTGCTAATTATTTTCACAAGGAAGGTAATAAGGATGATTTGAAGAAGTAAAATTCTTGTGAAAGTGGAGGGATAAAACGTAAGACTGCTACTGAGTGTGAGAATTCCTTAAACCAAGTGAGTGTAAAAATTCTAATGAACATTTCACCAAATGGACCAGAGCTTGAGGGCTTTAACTCAGACACAGCAATCAACTGCTGGCTTAGTGCTGGTGCAGGTGGCAGACATGTACATGGACATTTTTTTTCAAAATCCAGTAGCTAAAACATATATACATGATCCTGAAGTAGCCAAACGTATATCAACAACTGTTTTAGAAAAATTAAATTCTTTGAAGAAATAATTGTTGTATATTATTTCATTTGTTCTTTCTATGGATTAAGTACATACATCTCATCAAATCTCGGCAAGTGATTACCATTTTGGGACAAGTGAAAAGTAAGGTGGGACAAGTGAATTTTCTGAAACCACTTGTCCTGGACAAGTGGATGAAAAAAAATTTGCTCAGCCCTGTCTTTGGTGTAAGGTTTTTCTGGTCTTTGTTAGGTTTTTTTTGGTCTGGTGTAATGGTTTTTGTCTCGGGAGGTTGACAGGTATGCAATAGTTTAAATATATTTTTGCCAGCATATCATTAGTTTATTACCAGTAAAACTACACTGTTGTCAGTATTATCAGATCTGACAGCATGTGAAATTATGTCAGTGTGTTGCCAGTTTATGTCATTATATTGTCAGATCAAGTATTTTAAAGTATCATAGCATCAAATCACTATTTGGTAATTTCTTAAAACAGCCAGAAAAGTTGCTATCAGTACAGTTCATTTTATCTGATAATATACTCCAAATATATGGCAGTAATTTGTCCATCTGAAAACAAAATAACAATACAATGTCAATAGTCTGGATATTTAAAATTTGACTTAACTGTTTATGCTTTCAGTCTATTGTCAGATATATATTGTGAGGATTTAGCATGTTTACAGCAGTGTTGCAGCTGTAAAGCAAAGGGGGGGGGGGCCTCAATATGTACTGAACATGTTTTTCTGAATAATCAGCAATGAAATTCATTGACAGTGAATGTTACTAACTCTAATGTAATAAATACCTGTATCTGTTATTGTAATTTTCATATTGTATCTCGGTTTGAGTCTGTGATCGGCAATTGTTTCCCTCACTGGTATTGTTTGGTCTAATGCAGTGTTTGACCTCATTGCGGTGACCTCGCTAGGGTTCACTTCCAGTTAATCGCTATTTTGATTCCCGCTACCGAGTTTCTAAAGCTTTTTTAGAAGATTTTTTTTATATAAATTGTGTTCTGTGTGAGGTAATTTTTATCTAATGAATATTTATTATGTTACTGTACAAGTTCCGTTGTTTTTCATTGAATATTGTCATTTTCTTGAATGAATTCTGTAGTGAGGATCAGATTTTCTGCAGTGGTTTTCCACAGAATTCTGTAGGAATTCAGCGGAATTCCATATGGCTTATGGCATTTAGTAGGGTATATAAACCAGATGCTTGGCAGAATTGTCAGGATGGTCAAACGTTTTCCTTAGGGAACCATCACCATTTTCGGTCAGAAATCAAAATTATAGGTACATAAAATAAATTTATTAAGTATTTCAACTTGTAGTAAATAAACTGCTTTGACTATTATCTATTTCAGATAAAGGAGGGGGAATTTTTGCATGTCAATCAATCACATATTATAAAATTTTCTGGATATGTAATTTATTAAGTAAAATCATTACATGCAAATCATTTCCTTTCCATTATAAACAAGCAGCTTTAATTTTCAAATAGCAAGGGTTGAAGTAAAGTTTAATTGCCCATATGAAGGTTTATTGACTTGAAATTTTTATTCTAATTCCATCATTCTATTTATTTCAACTAGTGTAATTGAAATTTTAGTTATACACCAAAGTTTGTTTTGTTTTTTTTACTGTTATATTCACCACTGTGCCAGTATAGTCAAATAAGATGATAGTTTAAATTATTTTAATTCTCAAATATATTGTTTAGTTACATATTTACAGTGAGAAACCTAAATTAGAGTTTGGCTATTCAATTACTTTTAAGATATGTATGCACATACACACACTCGTTTGGAAGCAATACAATTGCATCTAATTACATACATCCACAATGTTGACATTCACATATACACACGCTACCGATGGCCGTCACAATATAACCAGTGTATGTTAAGGATAACATTTTCTTGCCAGGTGTGTTAGAAGTCTGTTACCAACAACTGCAAATGGAAAATAAACCAGAAATGTTCCCATACAACATGGATATCCCCTGCCAATATGGTCCATTTGAAGGGTAAAGTTTAAAGTCAAATGTGCCCATACAACATGGATATCCCCTGCCAATATGGTCCATTTGAAGGGTAAAGTTTCAAGTCAACTGGGGCCATAACTTTGTTACATTTTGTTGGAAAAGTGTGTAAATCAAAATTTGACATTGGAGTTTTTAATGTAAAGTCTCATGCCAAATTTGGTTCTATCCTTGATGACCTTAAATGGTTATTGAGCTGAAACAAAATTCTGATGATATTCAGGATAATGCTCAGAGTCTAACAGGGAGACAACTCCATTACATTTTGTTTGACAAAGGTGAATACTAAACCTAATCTGAGTCTTCTTACACATCATAAACATTTAGTTTAAATCAATGAAGTCCTTCAAAAGTTCTTGAGTGAAAATAAAATTATACAAAATGAGACAATTAAAGGGCAAAGATCCAAAAGGTCAAACAGGGGCCATAACATTATTACTTTAGTTGGAAAAGCTGCAAAAACTTAACTTATGTCTTCTTAAGATAAGTTTCAAACCAATATTGGTTTGAATTCATGATGCCATTCTAAAGTTAATATATTCATTGACCAATGAATCAATAAGAATTCAGAATCTGAGAACAGCCCGATGCTGAATATGATACATTTTTTCACGGTCTTGCATGGTATCTAATTGTAAATGGGTATCAACAAATGCTTGGGTGGTTATCCTTCTGTGGACTGTTATTCCACAAAGGGAGAGTTATACACAATCAGTTGCTTCTTGACATGGAAAGCTAGATAAGTTTTAGCCTCATGAGCCACTAGCAGACTGGTGTTGTTAACCTTCAATCAACTGGCATTCCCAAAAAGTGAGTCATACACTATCAGTTGCTTCTCGAGATGGAAACATAGACAAGTTTTAGCCTCTTGAGTTACGAGCAGACTGGGAAGAGTGTAACCAAAGTAGCTTTTGATATCTATCTGTCTATCCGAGAAATTTTAGTGTGCTGTTAGGTAAAACAGAGATAAAATGTGCATAAAAAAGAAAGAAAGAAATAGAGAGAAACACTGACAAGTATACTCCTGTGGCTCCTGACGGTGTCTTCAATTACCAGCCTCAGACCATGCACGAAGGTGCTATGGTATAGTCTGAACAGCCTAACATTGCATTATAGTCCCTTTAAATAGTCTGACATTAGTCTTACATCTCATGATGAGTTAGTGCACAACAGTATGAAGTCTGTCTGACAGCCTCAAACTTGCAGATGATTCCTTCAAATAGTCTGAAATCAGTCTGATATATTGTATCATGAGGAGTTAGTGCACAACAGTCTGAAGTTAGTCTAACATCGCCTCAAACTTCCAGACAATTCCTTTAAACAGACTCCAGTCAGTCTGACACAGCTTGAAACTACATGATGCTCCTCAAATGAACTTATGACCATCAGATACAGTCATGAAGCTATAAACTGTAAAATCACAATCATCACACCAGAAAATAAATATGACGCAAATTAATGAAAATTCAATATACCACTAGAAACAACTGTATACAGCTCCCTGTGCTTTAAAATGCAATACTTTTTTTCATGGTCTAATGAACATTACCGGTAAGTCTATTTGTTAAAAGGGAAAAAAAAAACTTAAGTAGCCAATTATACCATACATATTCTTTAGAGGGCAATTATACCACACATATTCTTACAGGGCAATTATACCACACATATTCTTACAGGGCAATTATATCATACATATTCTTACAGGGCAATTATACCACACATATTCTTACAGGGCAATTATACCACATATATTCTTACAGGGCAATTATATCACATATTCTTACAGGGCAATTATACCACACATATTCTTACAGGGCAATTATATCACACATATTCTTACAGGGCAATTAAACCACACATGTTCTTAAAGGGCAATTATACCACACATGTTCTTACAGGGCAATTATACCACACATATTCTTACAGGGCAATTATACCACACATATTCTTACAGGGCAATTATATCATGCCTATTTTTTAGTTGGCAATTATGCCACATATATTCTTTAGAGGGCAATAATAGCACACATATTCTTTACAGGGCAATTATTCCACACATATTCTTTACATGAAAATTATGCCAAATATACTCCATAGAGGGCAATTATGCCAAATATACTCCATAGAGGGCAATTATACCATACATATTCTTTAGAGGGAAATTATGCCACACATTCTTTACATGGCAATTATGCCACATATATTTTTTAGAGGGCAATTATACAACACATATTCTCTTGAGGGCAATTATACCATACATATTCCTTAGAGGGCAATTATGCCACACACATTCTTTAGAAGTCAGTTATACCACACATATTCTTTAGCAGGCAATTAATACTACACATGCTTTAGAAAGCAATTATACCACACATTCTTTAGTAGGTAATTACACCACACATTCTTTAGAGAGTAATTATGCCCCACATATTCTTGAGAAGGTAATTTTATAATACCACACATATTCTTTAGAAAGCAATTATACCACACATATTCTTTACAAAGGCAATCACACCAAACATATTCTTTAGAGGGCAATCATACTACACATAGTCTTTAGAGATCAAAACACATCTAAGTTAGCTACTCGTTATACCTTACACCCTTGAATTTGATGACCTTGCCTGCTGGGCCATTGTAAGGAGCGAGCGAAATGGGCGATTGCCCAGGGCACTAAGCTGGGAGGGGAGCCAATTTGCGGAGTTTGTGGTATTTTTCCCCAAGTGGGAGGCGCCACTTGCCTGGTGTGCCATTTCTTCCAGCGCAAACTTGTGACGGCCCTGCTTGCATGTATTTATTTCATTCGATCATTCAATATGTGTGAATCACATGAAATGAAAAAAAAAACCAAACAGACTTAATCTTCATGTGCCCATGTTATATTATGGGCAACACTATACTTAGGGGCAATATAGTGAGTGACAACTATATATTGTTATAGGATGGGTATCCCCACTATATATTATATATATTGTTATAGGATGGGTATCCCCATAGTTTTCGGGTAATGACCCAGGGGCTAATATCTGTAAGGTGAGAGAACACTATATATTGTTATAGGATGGGTATCCCCATAGTTTTCGGGTAATGACCCAGGGGCTAATATCTGTAAGGTGAGGGCACACTCCTTCATGCAAACAATGTTTAATCCTTTATCTTAATTGTCAACTTACATTGAATCCTATGAAACAGTTTTCATAATATTTTGTTCACACACACAAACAGATGAGAGACAGCAGCTCTTCTACTACAGAGCACCACTGGAGATAATAGTTTTTATATTTGATTATTCACAAACCTATATATAATCAATAAATATACAGCAATGAGTTAATTACTTTTTTTATTATCAATGCACTTTTTTGATAGAAGGCAGGACATATCTGCTCCTACCAGTCCATAACTACACTTTCACGGCTCTGGGATGTGTTTTACAAACACTGTAGTTTTGTATGTATGACCCAGAGGATAAGCCGGGGGGGGGGGGGGGGGGGGGATGTGTGTGTGCAAAGATATATACAGAGGTCAAATCTACTTATGTTAGAAGGGTCTAAATTTGCTGTATTTACTCTCCATGAACTTGTAATATTTTCATGTTCATGACAACTTTTCAGGAGGCCCTGGTTGGCCGAATGGTATAAAACGCTTGTCTTTACATATCACTCTCGTCTCACCTATTTGCATGGGTTAGAGTCTCGACTCGACCAGTGTGGGTATGTAAGTAAGCTTGCCAGTAGCTTCCTGTGGGTTGGTGGTTCCTCTGGGACTCTTCCTCCACCGAATATACTGGCCGCCATATATGGCCTATCATGTGCTGAAAATGGCATTAAACCCTAAAACAAACATTCACTAGATATCAAGCTCCGTATGTAAATACAAGTAAATAAGTTGCTACTTCTATCTTCATCGGCTGCATGTTGGTGTTTTTGTTTCTAGTCTTGTATATTTGCTTATAGTTTTTGGTTGCCCAAAATGTTGGCTTGTGTTGCCTGCACATGGTTTTGGATGGATTTTCCTCCCTTTTAGATGATACATTTATTACTTACATGCTTCCAATACATTAACACTTATTGTATATGTGTGGTTTCTGTATGTTTTGCATAGTCTTGTCCTGGTATATTTAAAATTGGTATGCATGTTAAAAACAATGGCATTTTAATGATGTACATGTATTGGCCAGCCATTATATTAACCATCATATTTTAACACTGCATGGGGGGAGGAGGGGCGGGGAGTATTTGAAATGTGTATTGGCCAGCCATTATGCATGTGTATTTTAACGTTGCATGTAATTCTAGAGAGTAGGATCTATTCATGTAAAATGATTTTCGTTTATTGATTATTAAAATATAAATTATTAATGGGAGGAGAGGTATGCAAGCATAGTGTTACATCTAGTGGTTAGAAAATGTAACAAAAAGAAAGAATGACTCAAACAAGCTTTCACAATTTCTAAAATATAAATTTAATTTCCTAAAATATAAAATATTTTAAACAAACAAAGTGAAAGAATTAAAAATAACTTACAGTTTAGAAATTCATAAATAATCCTAAATGTCCTATTGAATTTTGATAATCCGGAAATGTCCAAAGGTTATTTGAATGAAATCTCAAGAGTGCTTATATGCCACAAGAAACACAGTTTTAAATCCAAATGTTATTAATCCCAGGTAAACTCCTGTGAATGTAGAATATTGTTAAGTTCCTTGAAGAATAGTACTTAAATCCAAAATGTACTATGTAGATAATAGATTTTCACCAGCTGATTTTACAAACAACAATAATCTTCCTCAATAACCTTATGATTCTGGAGAACTGCTAAAGAATGAGGAACACCGTGATTAAATCCTATTTTATACCCTCTTACTATGCACAAGAGAATTTAAAACTCTAATACTACGACTTGGAATGAGTTCTGTCAACAACCTTCTTTAACCAATCAGAAACTAGGTCATGCATGTTACTGCTTGTAGTGCCTTGCACTACAATTAAAATACCTTATTTCAAATCAACAAGATGTTGACATAGGATTCAGATAATAAAACTGCAAGCGCTAACCACGTGATTCACCATTGTGGGTTAAGCTGACCGACATAATTATTGCTTTTCCCTGGACATAGCATGACTCATGTAAACATGTTGATGTATTGTTTTGTGTTTGTTGCATTCCAATGTCAGGAAGGCATATTCATGTAGATGAGTCCCAAATCTACATGCATAAACCTTGTTGACATTGGAATGGAACAAACACAAAACAAAAACAAGCAATGCACTCCAATGTTTGTGTTGTTTCATGTTTATTCAATTCCATGGAGAGGAAGGCATATTAATGTAGATGGGGCCCAATTTGCATGCAGAAGTCTTCCTGACATTTGAATGAAACAAACACAAAAGAACAATAAGCAATGCACTCCAATGCTTGTGTTGTTTCATGTTTATTCCATTGCACAGACAGGAAGGCATATTCATGTAGATGGGGCCCAATCTACATGTACAAGCCTTCCTGACATTGGAATGCAAGAATCACAAAACAACACAAGCAATTCTCTCCAATGCTTGTGTTGTTTCATGTTTATTCCATTCCACGGAGAGGAAGGCATATTGATGTAGATTGAGCCCAATCTACACGCATAAGCCTTCCTGACATTGGAATGCAACAAATGCAAAACAACACAAGCAATGTACTCCAATGCTTGTGTTGTTTCATATTTCATTCCAACACAAGCATTGGAGAGAATTGCTTGTGTTGTTTCATGTTTATTCCATTCCACGGAGAGGAAGGCATATTGATGTAGATTGAGCCAAATCTACACGCATAAGCCTTCCTGACATTGGAATGCAACAAATGCAAAACAACACAAGCAATGTACTCCAATGCTTGTGTTGTTTCATATTTCATTCCATTCCACGGACAGGAAGGCACATAGATGTAGATTGGGCCCAATCTACAACCATAAGCCTGCCTGACATTGGAATTCAGGAAACACAAAACAACACAAGCAATGTACTCCCATACTTGTGTTGTTTCATGTTTATTCCATTCCACGGAGAGGAAGGCATATTCATGTAAATCGGGCCCAATCTACATGCATAAGCCTTCCTGACATTGGAATGAAACAAACACAAAAGAAAAACAAGCAATGTACTACAATGATTGTGTTGTTTCATGTTTATTCCATTAGACGGACAGGAAGGCATATTCATGTACATTGGGCCCAATCTACATGCATATGCCTTCCTGACAATGCAATGCAACAAACACAAAACAACAGAAGCAATGCACTCCAGTGTTCTTTCATGTTGATTCCATTCCACAGAGAGGAAGGCATATTCATGTAGATGGGGCCCAAGCTACATGCATAAGCCTTCCTGACAATGGAATGCAACAAACACAAAACAATACAAGCAATGTACTCTAATCCTTGTGTTGTTTCATGTTGATTCCATTGGATGGACAGGAAGGCATATTCATGTACATGGGGCCCAATCTACATGCATAAGCCTTACTGATATTGGATTGAAACAAACACAAAAGTAAAACAAGCAATGCACTCCAATGCTTGTGTTGTTTCATGTTTATTCCATTGCATGGACAGGAAGGCATATTCATGTAGATGGGGGCCCAATCTACATGCAGAAACCTTCCTGACAATGGAATGCAACAAACACAAAATAACAGAAGCAATACACTCCAATGCTTGCGTCTTTTCATGTGTATTCCATTCCATGGACAGGAAGGCATATTCATGTGGATAGCGACCAATCTACATGCAAAAGCCTTCCTGACATTGGAATGAAACAAAAACAAAAGAAAAACAAGGAATGCACTCTAATGCTTGTGTTGTTTCATGTTTATTCCATTGCACGGACAGGAATGCATATTCATGTAGATGGGGTGCAATCTACATGCATAAGCCTTCCTGACATTGGAATGAAAAAAACACAAAAGAAAAACGAGCAATGCACTCCAATGATTGAGTTGTTTCATGTTATTCCATTCCACAGAGAGGAAGGCATATTCATGTAGATGGGGCCCAATCTACATGCATAAGCCTTCCGGACAATGCAATGCAACAAACATAAAACAACACAAGCAATACACTCCAAAGTTGTTTCATGTTTATTCCATTGCACGGACAGGAAGGCATATTCATGTAGATGGGGCCCAATCGACATGCACAAGCCTTCCTGATAATGGAATTCAAGAAACACAAAACAACACAAGCAATGCACTCCAGTGATTGTGTTGTTTCATGTTTATTCCATTCCACGGAAAGGATGGCATATTCATGCAGATTGGGCCTAATCTACATCAAAACGCCTTCGTGACATTGGAATGCAACAAACACAAAACAACAAGACAAGCAATGCACTCCAATGCTTGTGTTGTTTCATGTTTATTCCATTCCACGGAGAGAAAGGCATATTCATGTAGATGGGGCCCAATCTAGGTGCATAAGCCTTCCTGACATTGGAATGCAACAAATGCAAAACATGCAATGTACTCTAATGCTTCTGTTGTTTCATGTTTATTCCATTCCATTGAGAGGAAGGCATAATAATGTAGATGGAGCCCAATCTACATGCATAAGCCTTCCTGACATTGGAATGAAACAAACACACACAAAAAAACAAACAAACAAGCAATCCACTCCAATGCTTGTGTTGTTTCATGTTTATACCATTCCACTGACAGGAAGGCATATTCATGTAGATGGGGCCCAGTCTACATGCATAAAACCTCTTGATAATGGAATGCAACAAACACAAAACAACAAAAGCAATACACTCCAATGCTTGTGTTTTTACGAATTTATTCCATTCCATGGACAGGAAGGCATATTCATGTAGATTGCGACCAATCTAAATGCATAAGCCTTCCTGACAATGGAATGCAAGAAACACAAAACACAAGCAATGGACTCCAGTGCTTGTGTTGTTTCATGTTTACTCGATTCCACTGAGAGGAAGCCATATTCATATAGATGGGGCCCAATCTACATGCATAAGCCTTCCTGACATTGAAATGAAACAAACACAAAAGAAAAAGAAGCAATGCACTCTAATGCTTGTGTTGTTTCATGTTTATTCCATTACACGGACAAGAAGGCATATTCATGTAGATGGGGTGCAATCTACATACATAAGCCTTCCTGACATTGGAATGAAACAAATACAAAAGAAAAACAAGGAATGCACTCCAATGATTGTGTTGTTTCATGTTTATTCCATTTCACGGATAGGAAGGCATATTCATGTAGATTGGGCCCAATCTACATGCATAAGCCTTCCTGACAATAAAATGCAACAAACACAAAACAACACAAGCAATGCACTCCAATGTTGTTTCATGTTGATTCCATTCCACATGGAGGAAGGCATATTCATGTAGAATAAGCCCAATCTACATGCATAAACATTCCTGAAAATGGAAACAAACACAAAACAATACACGGAATGTACTCTAATGCTGGTGTTGTTTCGTGTTCATTCCATTGCACGGACAGGAAGTCATATTCATGTAGATCTGGCCCAATCTACATGCACAAGCCTTCCTGACAATGGAATTCAAGAAACACAAAACAACACAAGCAATGCACTCCAATGCTTGTGTTGTTTCATGTTTATTCCATTGCATGGACAGGAAGGCATATTCATGTAGATGGGGCGCAATCTATATGCAGAAACCTTCCTGACATTGAAATGAATCAAAAGCAAAAGAAAAGCCAACAATTGACTCCAATACTTCTGTTGTTTCATGTTTATTCCATTGCATGGACAGGAAGGCATATTCATGTAGATGGGGCACACTGTACATGCAGAAGCCTTCCTGACATTGGAATGAAACAAAAACAAAAGAAAAACAAGCAATGTACTCCAATGCTTGTGTTGTTTTTTGTTTATTCCATTGCACGGACAGGAAGGCATATTCATGTAGATTGGACCCAATCAACATGCATAAGCCTTCCTGACATTGGAATGCAACAAACACAAAAAAACAACGCAAGCAATGCACTCCAATGGTTGTGTTGTTTCATGTTGATTCCATTGCATGGATAGGAAGGCATATTCATGTAGATTGGGCCCGATCTACATGGATATGCCTTCCTGATCTTGGAATGCAACAAACACAAAAGAAGAGAAGCAACCGAAACTGAAGCATTCCAGAGGAATGTCCATTGCAGAGAAGACGTGTACTGCACCGAATAATTCACTGGTATGGTGGTACCAAATCGGTCGAGTTGTGAAAAGGGGTCAGTGTACAGTGTTAACAGTACGAAATCACATGAGATAATTTGCAAGATCAGAGGTCTTTAAATGACATGAAATGTCGTTGGCATGCATAGTTTGAGTTTTGGTCTTCATTGCGGGAATATTTGTGTTTTAGACATTAAGTCGATTTGATGTTGCTGCATTCGTGAAAATGCAAGGTTTTTGTAGCTTCAGTTCGTTATGGCTAGAAAAGCCGGAATGGTAATCTTGATAACGATCAGCTGAAAGAGATCCAAATTCAGCTATGTGTTCTTTATGTAGCAAAGATTTTTTCAGTGCCTCTATGGGGATATTAGCCGTGGAAAAACATGCACAGGGTGAAAAACACCAACAGAGATTTAAACAGGCCTCCAATAATTCACTAGTAAATTACTGGTTAGTACAATGTTGCTTCTATCTTGCTTTTGTGACAACATTTTGTCATCATTTTCTGAATTTGTCCAAAGTGACACAGGACGTTTAGATTCATTTAATAAAACTAAAGATAGGCTGGACACCTTTCTTTACACTGCCATGGCAGAAAAATATCCACTGCTGTGGCAAGTCACAAGAAAGCTGCTAATGTTGAGTCCTGGCCAAGCTTCTGTTGAAAGGGGCTTTTCTGTTAACAAAGATATCATCTGTGAAAATCAGAATGATAATACTCTTATTGCAAGGAGGCTTATTAAAGAGTACATTGTGTCAAAAGTGGGCATTTCAAAAGTTTGTAATACTTGTGAAAAATACATTCTGCCAGAGAAGGAAAGTTTAGATATACGAGGTACTTGAGAGAGCAGGAGGAGAAATAAGAAAAGGAACGGTGCATGAAAAAGAGAAAGGTAGAAGTGGAGAGGTTGGTTGTTTAAGAAATAACACTAAGAAGCTGAAGAAAGACATTGAAAATTTGGCTTCTCTTTCCATTGAACTTGCTGACAAATATGAGACAACTGGAAAGATAGATTGTATTATTAAAGCAAACAGTTTTTGTAGGAGTGCAGAAGAAAAGCAAACTTTTCTCTGACTGAGCTTGAAAGGGAACTTGAGAGAAGTCTCCAACAACTCAAAAACTGACATTTCAAAGACTATTTGTGTATCATTGCAAATAGTTGTTTGAATATTGACCTGTTAAAGTTGTGTTTTTGGATTAATGTTATTGAATATTACTGAGATTTATCTAGCCATTTTGTATAACTTAATTACCGTTTCTTATTAATTCATGGTTGTGTTTAATTCGACGTTTGAATAAGCCTTTCTAACATTGGAATGCAAGAAACGCAAACAACACAAGGAATGCACTCCAATGCTTGTGTCGTTTCATGTTTATTCCATTCCACGGAGAGGAAGGCATATTCATGTAGATAGGGCCCAATCTACATGCCTAAGCCTTCCTGACATTGGAACGAAACAAACACAAAAGAAAAACAAGCAATGCACTCCAATGCTTGTGTTGTTTCATGTTTATTCCATTACATGGACAGGAAGGCATATTCATATGGATGGGGCCCAATCTACAAGCAGTAGCCTTCCTGACAATGGAATGCAACAAACACAAAGCAACACAAGGAATACACTCCAATGCTTGTGTTTTTTCATGTTTATTCCATTCCTTGGACAGGAAGGCATATTCATGTAGATTGGGCCCAATCTACATGCACAAACCTTCCTGACATTGGAATGCAAGAAACACAAATAACACAAGCAATTCACTCCAATGCTTGTGTTGTTTTATGTTTATTCCATTCCACGGAGAGGAAGGCATATTCATGTAGATGTGGCCCAGTCTACATGCTTTAGCCTTCCTGACATTGGAATGCAACAAACACAAAAATCAAAAACAAGGAATGCACTCCAATGCTTGTGTTGTTTCCTGTTGATTCCATTGCATGGATGAGAGTTCATGTTCATGTAGATGGGGCCCAATCTACATGGATATGCCTTCCTGATCTTGGAATGCAACAAACACAAAAGAAGACAAGCAACTGAAACTGACGCATTCCACAGGAATGTACATTGCAGAGAACACGTGTACTGTACCGAATAATTCACTAGTTTGGTGGTACCAAATCGTCAGAGTTGTGACGAGGGGTCAGTATACAGTGTTAACAGTATGAAATCACACGAGATAATTTGCAAGATCAGAGGTCTTTAAATGACATGAAATGTCGTTGGCATGCATAGTTTGAGTTTTGGTCTTCATTGCGGGAATATTTGTGTTTTAGACATTAGAGTCGATTTGATGTTGCTGCATTTGTGAAAATGCCAGGTTTTTGTAGCTTCAGTTTTTTATGGCTAGAAAAGCCGGAATGGCAATCTTGGTTACGATCAGTTGAAAGAGATCCAAATTCAGCTATGTGTTCTTTATGAAGCAAAGATTTTTTTTCTCAGTTCCTCTATGGGGAAATCAGCTGTGAAAAAACATGCACAAGGTGAAAAGCACCAACAGAGATGTAAAATGGCTTCCAATAATTCACTAGTAAATTACTGGTTAGTACAATGTTGCTTCTATCTTGCTTTTGTGACAACATTTTGTCATCATTGTCTGAATTTGTCCAAAGTGACACAGGACGTTTAGATTCATTTAATAAAACTAAAGATAGGTTGGACACCTTTCTTTACACTGCCATGGCAGATAAATATCCTCCGCTGTGGCAAGTCACAAGAAAGCTGCTAATGTTGAGTCCTGGCCAAGCTTCTGTTGAAAGGGGCTTTTCTGTTAACACAAAGATATCATCTGTGAAAATCAGAATGATAATACTCGTATTGCAAGAAGGCTTATTAAAGAGTATATTGTGTCAAAAGTGGGCATTTCAAAAGTTTGTATTACTTGTGAAACAATATATTCTGCCAGAGAAGGAAAATTTCGATATACGAGGTACTTGAGAGAGCAGGAGGAGAAAGAAGAAAAGGAACGGTGCAGCAAGTAGAGAAAGGTAGAAGTGGAGGGGTTGGTTTCTTTAAGAAATAACACAAAGAAGCTGAAGAAAGACATTGGCAATTTGGCTTCTGGTTCCAATGAACTTGCTGACAAATATGAGACAACTGGAAAGATAGATTGTATTGTTAAAGTAAACAGTTTTTGTAGGAGTGCAGAAGAAAAGCAAACTTTTCTCTGACTGAGCTTGAAAGGGAACTTGAGAGACGGCTCCAACAGCTCAAACACTGACATTTCAAAGACTATTTGTGTATCATTGTCAATAGTTGTTTGAATATTGACCTGTTAAAGTTGTGTTTTTGGATTAATGTTATTGAACATTACTGCGAGTTATCTAGCCATTTTGTATACCCTTATTTACCGTTTCTTATTTATTCATGGTTGTGTTTAATTCGACGTTTGAATAAGCCTTTCTAACATTGGAATGCAAGAAACGCAAACAACACAAGGGATGCGCTCCAATGCTCGTGTTGTTTCATGTTTATTCCATTCCACGGAGAGGAAGGCATATTCATGTAGATGGGGCACAATCAACATGCATAAACCTTCCTGACGTTGGAATGCAACAAACACAAAACAACACGAGCAATACACTCCAATGCTTGTGTTGTTTCATGTTAATTCCATTCCATGGACAGGAAGGCATATTCATGTAGATGGGGCCCAATCTACATGCATAAACCTTCCTGACATTGGAATGGAACAAACACAAAACAACACAAGCAATACACTCCAATGCTTGTGTTTTTTCATGTTTATTCCATTCCATGGACAGGAAGGCATATTGATGTAGATATGGCCCAATCTACATGCATAATCCTTCCTGACATTGGAATGCAACAAACACAAAACAATACAAGCAATGTACCCTAATGCTTGTGTTGTTTCATGTTTATTCCATTCCACGGAGAGGAAGGCATATTCATGTAGATGTGCCCAATCTACATGCATAAACCTTCCTGACATTGGAATGCAACAAACACAAAACAACGCGAGCAATACACTCAAATGCTCGTGTTTTGTCATGTTTACTCCATTCCAAGGACAGGAATGCATATTGATGTAGATGGGGCAGAGGCGTAGCTATGATATTTTGCGCCCGGTGACGAACTATAAAATTGGCGCCCCAGCCCCCTCCCCGTTTAATCACATTTTTCTATTACATTGAATAAGGAAAACAATTTAAATTTTAATAAAACATTGTATTTAAAGAAGCAAATTTATAGAAATTATAGTACATGACCCACTCAGTCACTGTCGTAGACTGGTTTACATAGTCTACAAAAGATTTATTTTTCTTGATTTCACTGTCGCAAACTGGTCAATTACGCAATCAAAATCTGTTTTTTCCAATGTTTACTTATTATAATGTAACGTTGTAAGCCTCATTTTGGCGCCCCTGTACCTTGGCGCCCGGGGACATATGTACCCCCCTGCCCTCCCCCTAGCTACGCCTCTGAGATGGGGGCCCAATCTACATGTATAAGTCTTCCTGACAATGGAATGCAACAAACACAAAACAACACAAGCAATGCACTCCAATGCTTGTGTTGTTTCATGTTTATTCCATTCCACGGAGAGGAAGGCATATTCATGTAGATGCTGCCCAATCTACATGCACAAGCCTTCCTGATATTGGAATGCAACAAACACAAAAAACAAAAACAAGGAATGCACTAAATGCTTGTGCTGTTTCATGTTTATTCCATTGCATGGACAGGAAGGCATATTCATGTAGATTGGGCCCAATTTACACGCACAAGCCTTCTAGACATTGGTATGCGACAAACACTAATAACACAAGCAATTCACTCCAATGCTTGTGTTGTTTCATGTTTATTCCATTCCAAGGAGAGGAAGGCATATTCATGTAGATGGTCTCCAGTCTGCATGCTTTAGCCTTCCTGACATTGGAATTCAACAAACACAAAAGTAGACAAGCAACTGAAACTGAAGCATTCCACAGGAATGTACATTGCAGAGAAGACGTGTACTTTACCGAATAATTCACTAGTTTGGTGGTACCAAATCGTCCCAGTTGTGACGAGGGGTCAGTATACAGTGTTAAAAGTATGAAATCACACGAGATAATTTGCAAGATCAGAGGTCTTTAAATGACATGAAATGTCGTTGGCATGCATAGTTTGATTTTTGGTCTTCATTGCGGGAATATTTGTGTTTTAGACATTAGAGTCGATTTGATGTTGCTGCATTCATGAAAATGCCAGGTTTTTGTAGCTTCAGTTTTTTATGGCTAGAAAAGCCGGAATGGCAATCTTGGTTACGATCAGTTGAAAGAGATCCACATTCAGCTATGTGTTCTTTATGCAGCAAAGATCTTTTTTCTCAGTTCCTCTATGGGGAAATCAGCTGTGAAAAAACATGCACAAGGTGAAAAGCACCAACAGAGATGTAAAATGGCTTCCAATAATTCACTAGTAAAGTACTGGTTTGTACAATGTTACTTCTATCTTGCATTTGTGACAACATTTTGTCATTTTCTGAATTTGTCCAAAGTGACACAGGACGTTTAGATTCATTTAATAAAACTAAAGATAGGCTGGACACCTTTCTTTACACTGCCATGGCAGAAAAATATCCACTGCTGTGGCAAGTCACAAGAAAGCTGCTAATCTTGAGTCCTGGCCAAGCTTCTGTTGAAAGGGGCTTTTCTGTTAACACAAAGATATCATCTGTGAAAATCAGAATGATAATACTCGTATTGCAAGGAGGCTTATTAAAGAGTACATCGTGTCAAAAGTGGGCATTTCAAAAGTTTGTATTACTTGTGAAAAAAGACATTCTACCAGAGAAGGAAAGTTTAGATATACGAGGTACTTGAGAGAGCAGGAGAAGAAAGATAAAAAGGAACGGTGCAGACAGAAGAGGAAGGTAGAAGTGGAGGGTTGGTTTCTTTAAGAAATAACACTAAGAAGCTGAAGAAAGACATTGAAAATTTGGCTTCTCTTTCCATTGAACTTGCTGACAAATATGAGACAACTGGAAAGATAGATTGTATTGTTAAAGTAAACAGTTTTTGTAGGAGTGCAGAAGAAAAGCAAACTTTTCTCTGACTGAGCTTGAAAGGGAACTTGAGACAAGGCTCCAACAACTCAAACACTGACATTTCAAAGACTATTTGTGTATCACTGCAAATAGTTGTTTGAATATTGACCTGTTAAAGTTGTGTTTTTGGATTAATGTTATTGAATATTACTGCGAGTTATCTAGCCATTTTGTATAACTTAATTTATCGTTTCTTATTAATTCATGGTTGTGTTTAATTCGACGTTTGAATAAGCCTTTCTAACATTGGAATGCAAGAAACAGAAACAACACAAGGAATGCACTCCAATGCTTGTGTCGTTTCATGTTTATTCCATTCCACGGAGAGGAAGGCATATTCATGTAGATAGGGCCCAATCTACATGCATAAACCTTCCTGACATTGGAATGCAACAAACACAAAACAACACAAACAATACACTCCAATGCTTGTGTTTTTCATGTTTATTCCATTTCATGGACAGGAAGGCATATTGATGTAGATGGGGCCCAATCTACATGCATAAGCCTTCCTGACAACGGAATGCAACAAACACAAAAGATATACAAGCAATGTACCCTAATGCTTGTGTTGTTTCATGTTTATTCCATTCCACTGAGAGTAAGGCATATTCATGTAGATTGGGCCCAATCTACATGCATAAACCTTCCTAACATTGGAATGCAACAAACACAAAACAACACGAGCAATACACTCCAATACTTGTGTTTTTTCATGTTTATTCCATTCCAAGGACAGGAAGGCATATTCATGTAGATGGGGCCCCAACCTACATGCCTAAGCCTTCCTGACAATGGAATGCAACAAACACAAAACAACACAAGCAATGCACTCCAATGCTTGTGTTGTTTCATGTTTATTCCATTTCACGGAGAGGAAGACATATTCATGTAGATGGGGCCCAATCTACATGCCTAAGCCTTCCTGACATTGGAGAGAAACAAACACAAAAGAAAAACAAGGAATGCACTCCAATGCTTGTGTTGTTTCATGTTTATTCCATTACATGGACAGGAAGGCATATTCATGTAGATGGGGCAGAATCTATATTGCAGCAGCCTTCCTGACATTGGAATGAAACAAAAACAAAAGAAAAACAAGCAATGTACTCCAATGCTTGTGTTGTTTCATGTTTATTCCAATCTACGGAGATGAAGGCATATTCATGTAGATGGGTTGCAATCTTGATGCAAAAGATTTCCTGACAATGGAATGAAACAAACAAAAAAAAAAACAAAAACAAGGAATGCGCTCCAATGCTTGTGTTGTTTCATGTTTATTCCATTCCATGGACAGGAAAGCATATTCATGTAGATGGAGCCAAGTCTACATGCTTTAGCCTTCCTGACATTGGCATGCAACAAACACAAAAGAAGACAAGCAACTGAAACTGAAGCATTCCACAGGAATGTACATTGCAGAGAAGACGTGTACTGTACCGAATAATTCACTAGTTTGGTGGTACCAAATCGTCCGAGTTGTGACGAGGGGTCAGTGTACAGGGTTAACAGTGAGAAATCACACGAGATAATTTGCAAGATCATAGGTATTTTAATGACATGAAATGTCGTTGGCATGCATAGTTTGAGTTTTGGTCTTCATTGCGGGAATATTTGTGTTTTAGACATTAGAGTCGATTTGATGTTGCTGCATTTGTGAAAATGCCAGGTTTTTGTAGCTTCAGTTTTTTATGGCTAGAAAAGCCGGAATGGCATCTTGGTTACGATCAGTTGAAAGAGATCCAAATTCAGCTGTGTTCTTCATGTAGCAAAGTTTTTTTTCAGTTTCCTCTATGGGGAAATCAGCTGTGGAAAAACATGCACAAGGTGAAAAGCACCAACAGAGATGTAAAATGGCTTCCAATAATTCACTAATAAATTACTGGTTAGTACAATGTTGCTTCTATCTTGCTTTTGTGACATTTGTCATCATTGTCTGAATTTGTCCAAAGTGACACAGGACGTTTAGATTCATTTAATAAAACTAAAGATAGGTTGGACACCTTTCTTTACACTGCCATGGCAGAAAAATATCCTCCGCTGTGGCAAGTCACAAGAAAGCTGCTAATGTTGAGTCCTGGCCACGCTTCTGTTGAAAGGGGCTTTTCTGTTAACACAAAGATATCGTCTGTGAAAATCAGAATGATAATACTCGTATTGCAAGGAGGCTTATTAAAGAGTACATTGTGTTAAAAGGCGGCATTTCAAACGTTTGTATTACTTGTAAAAAAAAATACATTCTGCCAGAGAAGGAAAGTTTAGCTATACGAGGTACTTGAGAGAGCAGGAGGAGAAAGAAGAAAAGGAACGGTGTAGCTAGAAGAGAAAGGTAGAAGTGGAGGGGTTGGTTTCTTTAAGAAATAACACTAAGAAGCTGAAGAAAGACATTGGCAATTTGGCTTCTGGTTCCATTGAACTTGCCGACAAATATGAGACAACTGGAAAGATAGATTGTATTGTTAAAGCAAACAGTTTTTGTAGGAGTGCAGAAGAAAAGCAAACTTTTCTCTGACTGAGCTTGAAAGGGAACTTGAGAGAAGGCTTCAACAACTCAAACACTGACACTTCAAAGACTATTTGACCTGTTAAAGTTGTGTTTTTGGATTAATGTTATTGAATATTACTGCAAGTTATCTAGCCATTTTGAATAACTTAATTTACCGTTTCTTATTAATTCACGGTTGTGTTTAATTCGACGTTTGAATAAGCCTTTCTAACATTGGAATGCAAGAAGCACAAACAACACATGCAATGCACTCCAATGCTTGTGTCGTTTCATGTTTATTCCATTCCACGGAGAGGAAGGCATATTTATGTAGATAGGGCCCAATCTACATGCATAAACCTTCCTGACATTGGAATGCAACAAACACAAAACAACACAAGCAATACACTCCAATGTTTGTGCTTTTCATGTTTATTCCATTTCATGGACAGGAAGGCATATTGATGTAGATGGGGCCCAATCTACATGCATAAGCCTTCCTGACAATGGAATGCAACAAAAACAAAACAATACAAGGAATGTACCCTAATGCTTGTGTTGTTTCATGTTTATTCCATTCCACGGAGAGGAAGGCATATTCATGTAGATTGGGCCCAATCTACATGCATAAGCCTTCCTGATATTGGAATGCAACAAACACAAAATAAAAACAAGGAATGCATTCCAATGCTTGTGTTGTTTCATGTTTATTCCAATTCATGGACAGAAAGGCATATTCATGTAGAAGGTGCCCAGTCTACATGCTTTAGCCTTCCTGACATTGGAATGCAACAAACACAAAAGAAGAACAAGGAATGCACTCCAATGCTTGTGTTGTTTCGTGTTTATTCCATTCCGTGGACAGGAAGGCATTTTCATGTAGATGGGGTGCAATCTGGATGCATAAGCCTTCCTAACAATGGAATGCAACAAACACAAAACAACACAAGTAATACACTCCAATGTTTGTGTTTGTTCATGTTTATTCCATTCCTTGGACAGGAAGACATATTCATGTAGATGGGGCCCAATCTACATGCGTAAGCCTTCCTGACAATGGAATGCAACAAATACAAAACAACACAAGAAATGGACTCCAATGGTTGTGTTGTTTCATGTTTATTCCAATCTACGGAGATGAAGGCATATTCATGTAGATGGGGCCCAATCTACATGCATACGACTTCCTGACAATGGAATGCAACAAACACAAAACAATACAAGCAATGCACTGCAATGCTTGTGTTGTTTCCTGTTGATTCCATTCCTCGGAGAGAAAGGCATATTGATGTAGATGGGGCACAATCTACATGCAAAAGCTTCCTGACATAGGAATGCAAGTAACACAAAGCAACACAAGGAATGTACTCCAATGCTTGTGTTGTTTCATGTTTATTCCATTCCACGGAGAGGAAGGCATATTCATGTAGATGGGGCCCAATCTAGATGCATAGGCCTTCCTGAGATTAGAATGTAACAAATACAAAACAACACAAGCAATGTAATCCAATGCTTGTGTTGTTTCATATTTTATTCCATTCCACGGACAGGAAGGCATATTCATGTAGATGCGGCCCAATCTACATTCATAAGCCTTCCTGACATTGGAATGCAAGAAACAAGAAACAACACAAGCAATGCACTGCAATGCTTGTGTTGTTTTATGTTTATTCCATTCCACGTAGAGGAAGGCATATTCATGCAGATTGGGCCCAATCTACATGCATAAGCCTTCCTGATATTGGAATGCAAGAAACACAACAACAAAAAAAAAACAAGGAATGCACTCCAATGCTTGTGTTGTTTCATGTTTATTCCATTCCAGTAGATGGGGCCACAGTTTGCAATGGGGGTGTGCTTGGTGATGATACTTTTGAGATTTATTCAATGCATCTGCCATTTTTTCATTATATTATAGTCTCATTCCTCTAAAGCCCTGACATTCTGTTGTCCTTTTCACGTATGACTTGGTACCGAGAACAGGCCACAGCAGTTGAAGCAGCTTGGATGCACCCTCAAAGTCTCGTGTTCGTACAGAAGCTCCATCAGCACTTGACTTGACTACTAGTGAAATTCAGCTTCACTCATTCTGGCAACAATCCAGGGCTGTGGTGAAACAGAGGCAGTGGGCAAATCTTCACTACACAAAGTACTGCCCTTATTCCAAAGTGAATTACTTCCCTGGAACTGTGTTTTTTCTTGTCTTATGGTCGCCTTTCATCGTTGCATTAAGTACTGCACTTTGCATTGATCTGCTAAACCTTGGTGCAGCTCCCATATGTATATGTAATGTTTGGTTTACTGTCAGCAACCTTGACAACTAGATACATCCCTGACACCTTGCAACTACGACATGGCAAGTGTCAGTATTTGTTCATTGCCATGTGCAGTACCTGATGACTTGGGTGTATTGCGTATTCTCTGGCATTCTACAGGGAGCCGTCATGCCCCACTGCCATTAGATTGAATACCCTATCTAACCTGTGCATGAGTGACCACTTGTTGTGCTCAGCAGATATTTGTCAACTTTGCTGATATTTGTCAACTTTGCTATCTAAAATGTAGCAGTTTCTGACTTTTAATTTTTAATTATAATTAAATCTTTAAATTGAAATTGTTGCAAAACATATTGACCAACCTTTGTATTTTTTAAACAAAAATTTAATTTAGTATCATGAGCACTTTTTAATCAAATTTGCTGATAGAGATTGTTCCAAATTTTAAATTAAATTTTACTACATGAAAAATTCCAATAAATGAAAAAGTTATTAAAAATTGAATTTCTCACTTGTAGGTACATCAGGCCTCAAAGTCACACATTGCCGAACAGCAACAGTGCATCATTTCAGATGGCTACAAATTTGTTAGTAGTACATGAAACTTGATAATATTTGCTAAGTTTAAGGTATCAATTTCTTTAAGATATATTAGTTTGACTTGGATTTGCTGCAAAAAGTGTAAACTGACTGTCCTCGAACCACAATTTCCGTGGGGGACACAGTTGTCAGTGATGCATAGGTCTGGATCGTTTTGTCAGATTTGGTGTGTTCTCCAAGGTCAGGACTTCTGGACGGATTCGGATTGTTTTTTTTTTTGTTTTTTTTTTGGTATGGTAGTGTGCAATGGTTCTTAATGCTGGAAATTCTTGTCATCATTGTAGTTTGGAACTTGTATCCCTTCCAAGGACAGGAAGTTGCATTCAACATGTGTTGGATTTTTTGGATGGTAGTGCACACCGAGTTTCTGTAAGGGACACAGTTGTCACATGTGGGTTGGGATTGTTTTGTCGGATTTGGTTTCTTCTATATGGTCAGTACTTGAGGACAGATATCAATTGTTTTTTGTGGTTGTGGTTTGATAGAGTGGACCGGTTCTCAATGCTGGTAAGTCTCATCATCAACATAGTCTGGAACTTGTATCCCTTCGAAAGACAGGAAGTCGCATTCAAAACGGACTGGATTTTTTGGATGCTGATGCACACCTGGTTTCTGTGAGTGACACAGTTGTCACACATGCATGGGTCAGGATTCTTTTGTCGGATTTGGGGGGTTTTTGTTAGTTTTTTCTGCATGGTCAGGACTTCAGGACGGATTCTGATTGTTTTGTTTTTTTTTTGTTGTGGTTTGATATTGTGCACCAGTTTTCAACGCGGTAAAGTCTTGTCATCAACGTAGTCTGGAATGGAACTTGTATCTCTTCGAAGGAGAGGAAGTTACATTCAACAAGAATTGGATTTTTTCAATGGTAGTGTACACGGAGTTTTTGCTAGAGACACAGTTGTCACACATGCGTGGGTCAGAGTTGTTTTGTCGGATTTTGTTTCTCATCCATGGTCAGGGTTTCAATACAGATTTTTATTGTTTTTCTGTAGTTTTGGTTTGGTAGAGTGCACCGATTGTCAATGCTGGAAATTCGTCATCAACATAGTCTGGAACTTGTATCCCTTCAAAGAACAGGAAGTTGGATTCAACCCAGATTGGATTTTTGGGATGGTATTGCACATAGAGTTTCTGCATGGGACACAGTTGTCACACATGGATGGGTCAGGATTGTTTTCTCTGATTTGGTTTCTTCTACATGGTCAGGACTTAGGACGGATTAAGATTGTTTTTTGTTGTTGTGGTTTGGTAGTGCACACTGCTTATAAACATTGTAATGTCTTGTCATCAACATAGTCTAGAACGTCTATTCCTTCCAAGTGCAGGAAGTCGCATTCAACACAGATTGGATTTTTTGGATGCTACCATAATGACGGTAAGTCTTGGGACACGAAAAATTAATTATTTTTTTTCGTGTCCCAAGACTTATATGCATGTAAAATATATAAAATTTTCGGTGTCCCAAAAATTTTAGACACAAAAAATTTAAAGACAAAATTGGGAAGATCGGCAAATGGCGCACAGCAGTGAACAGCTCGTTCAATTACCATGTCAATAAACTGTCATAAACTACTATGATTGTTTTTTGTTATTATTTTGCATGTGCACATTTTCTGATTTCTCCAACATGATTTAAAATAAAGATTTCATAATTTACGGGCCGTGTATGTTCAATGGAAGACATAATTCACGGGCCGTGTACATTCAACGGAAGACCTGTACGATAGTGTACAGTACGTACACAGTGCAAATCGTACTTGGGATCACTTATATCCTTGTTTATTCCCAACAATATTCAATGCAGGTTCAAAACATGATGTTTTTTGATACAATTAAGATAATATTATGTCAAAATATCCATTTGTTTTCTTTTCATTCCCCTTAAAATGTAAAATTTATGTTGATAAATAAAATCAACTGGTTTATAAGCCAATCCACTCATGCAAATTTGCATATCTAATGGTTTGATGTCCTGGTTCTGTCATCTATATGTTAGTAGGAATCATAATCCTCAACTTTTTCTTTATTTCTTTTTGTCGGGTGATCTGATGGTGTAAGGCTGAATCCCCAACACCATATTTGGGCTGGGGACACATTTTTTGTCCATGCTTCTCTTCTTCCCCTCTCCCCTTGAGCTCTGATGGTACAAGGTGTCCAGATGCCACTCATTGACCCCTTGTACCACTTGATTTTGATTTTATTTTCAAATAACTCAACAACTTGTCCTAATTGAGGACATTCACCTGCATATTTGGGTAAGTCTAATACAACCATGTCCTTTACTTGCATTGGCTGCATAGACAAGTTGCCCTTGTTTTGTTTCCCAATAAGAACCTGAAATTAAGAAAATGGAGTTTCATGATCAGGATCAATGGACTCTTCAATGAGGGAAATCAGTAGTCCCCAGACAATTTATGATATTCCCTGGCATATACTCATGAGTCCATACCTTTCAACAGAATAGAAAGCCAAATGATAAAGTACATGATCATTATTTTATTACATATCTGGAATAAATTCACAAACTCTTAAGATCGCATTAGAAATAAAGTTGTTTCATCAACTTTCCCAAAACCTTTTTATCATACTGTACACTATCATCTGAAAAATAGTTTTTCATGAGTTAATTTATTTATTTTCCATAGTTAAATGTACTTTTATGCACTCTTTTAGAAAGTGTCTACTTATACTGTATTGCAGTCTAAATCACACATACAGAAATAGCAGTTATTATTATTATTATTATTATTATTATTATTATATCATACTAATTATTTGACAGTATTATTCCACTCAAACTACATACAAATTTGACAACATTCACGATTTATATATGCATCACCAATTTTAATACATTTACAACAACAAAGGGCATCCTTTATTTGCTTAACAACCGCAGGTGCTTACATATTAAATATAAACAATTTTTGGTTTTTTGAAGCCATGACATCGGATACGAAATAACTGTTAATAAGTAACACTGGCTTCTAAGTTTTGGATTTCTTCTGCAAAAGTAAAATAATGTATGCATGATACAAATGGAATTGATTAAATCATAATGTAATGCTATGTTATTTTGCAACACATTGTCACATAATTAATCACTGTCAGTAACAATGTCATAAAACCTTAAAACATCACAAAGCCAAGTCTTGGAGCAAGGCAAAGTTTATGCCTTGATGTGATAAACAGAAACTCTAATTCCTAGCATAAATACATTTATTACACACATGAGTGAGATGACTTTACATGACTGATATCACTTTTCATAGATGTCTATTTATTACAGTTGTTTTAATAATACAATACGCCATTTCCTTGAATTTTTAGCTCAACTGACTATTGCCGAGTTAGCTTATGGTACAGCTCTTTATATCATTATGTGTTGTACGTTCCTCAACAACTGGCAGTTTCCATTCTGGAGTCCATGTTTATCATCTGATTTAAAACTTTTAATATGGGTTCATATCATCACATTTTTACATCAATTTTATTTTAAATGAAATTAAAATGTAACATGCCATTCATGCTAATACATACATACGAGCTAATATATATATATATAAACTAATATGGTCAATGTGAATTTTGTATGTATTTTCTTCTGAAATAAAGTGCATTTTTATAAATTAAATGAATATACTCGAAAATAATAAACTGTCAAATTTCAATGTGAAAAACATAAAAATATGAAGTGCATACACAGTACATGAGTGATATGACTTTTCATATATGTCTATTTGCTTCAACAACTTACAATGACCACACTCTTATATTAAATATATAACTTACCATTGACAGAAGTTGCTCTTGTTAAAATATCTAATGGCCACCCATCATCAGCACAATCCAAGTCTGCAAATAATTGAAATGCTATTGTATTTTAATTGTTTATTTAATGTAGGATATTTTAATTTCATAGGTCTTCTAAAGATCTTTGTATTATTACTTTTTTTTACTACTGTGGTGATTTCATTACTTTATGACTACAAAGTGTTCAAAACTTTATATAAATACAGGATTTGGAGTGTAATATCATATTTTATTTCATGCTAGGCAGTGAATTACTGGATTTTCAGAGTGAAATAATTGTGATATTTCAATGCAGTGAAAAAAAAAATTTTTTCCACTAGGGTGAAAAAATGATATTTTTTCAATGGCCATCAATAGATATTGATAACATTATCAGTAAGAAATTTCAAATTTTTTTTAAGACGCTTGCGTGGTGTAAAGGTTAAGATGGCCGCCTCACATCTAGACGAACCGGGTTCAAATCCATCAATAGATAAATTTATATTTACAAATGAATTAAAAATCTTGAATGTGACCAATTTGGTAGTCACACATGGGTCATGCTCAATGGGCACAAGCAGTAAAACTCACAAAGGTCATTGAGTTATGATGCTATATTACTCGAAATTGTCTTGCATAATGGCACACCAAGGTAGACAGTCAGTCCTGATCCAATGCTAGGATTTTAACCCACACCCTTTTGATCAAGAGTCTTGCATAATAACAAATGAACTAACGTAGATCCAGTCTCTATTAATCGCCTTTTTACAACATGTCTGTGTGTGCATCAGACATTTTGTATGTCCCCAAGCCTGGATGGGGGTTTAATCATTATTGATTCCATAACCATACCTTCCTTTTAAAATGTAATGCCTTACACTGTGATGCCTTAAAGTAAGGGAGTAGTGTATCAGTAAAAGAACAAAACATTATTACCTTTGTCAAAATCCCGAAAAAAATGTATCCACCAGGTTTTGTCTTCATCGTTATTAAAAAACTGAAAGCTGTGACGGATATCGGTTTCCAGTCTTTCAACATTAATATCTTCTAGATTTGGAATCTGAATGTTGGGTGTACCCGGTATGTTACTTTTTAGAAGATATCCATCACAATGATTCCAGTAACCTGGAGAAAGCCAGATTCATCAAGCACAGAGCACATGCCAATGATGTTTTTGTTTGTATCACATGACTACCACGTTGACAATGTGTTCTGTGCTTGATGAATCGAGCTTTCTCCAGGTTACTGTGACAGCGACAGGTTTCTGGTCGTTGTTCTCGGAATAAATATGTTGAGAATTGTGTGTCCTTTCGTTTTTTTTACAAACATTACGTGACTTTCATTTAATGTTTTCGAATTTTTTGTACAACAACATTGGAAAGGGGTTTATTGTTGATATCACGTGACTATTTGACCTCTGATGTCCTGGACATGTAGGTTGCGAGATTAGGGTAGTCACGTGACTAGCAATGCTAATGGCGTGTACCAGGTCAAATTTCATCAACGCTGCAGTTTCGTCTCGTCTGTCAGCGGATTAAAGACAAAACGAATGTCATACTCGCAATTTCTGAGAAGATAAATCATCTTGATATCGATTCCATGCAGGTATGGCTCGATGTAAGGTCGTTTAAATTCGCTAGGCCCGGTAGTAAGCAGCTACCCTATGCCGCTGCCGCGCGGTGGCGGCGAATTCCAACTTTTCGATAGGCAATGGACTCTGATCCCACACCCCAACATAAATGCCCAAATATCAAAAATGGGGTGTGAAGGGTCAGAGGAAACTCGGACTATCGATCATCATACATCATCATCATCATCCAATCATCATCATCATCATCCATCAATCATCATCATCATCGTCATCATCATCATCGTCATCCATCCATCATCCATCAATCATCATCATCATCATCACAGGTCTCTGCCAGGGACAGGCTTGTCCCAGTCATCGCTCAGGATTTGTTGTCGTTTTGGCTTCTTTTCTCAATGGTCACTTCTGAGATGAAGTTTTTTGTTGTTATTGTTATTGTTGTAGTGGAGATAGGTCCTCAACGTTGGTAGAAGTCTCGTTGTCATAGCCTTCTCCCCCCACGTCCCCCCACATAAAAACATGCATCATAGCCTTCACCATGCACGCCCCCCCCACACACACACATAAAAATATGCACCATAGACTTCTCCCTGCACGCCCTCGCCACTTAAAACACGCATCATAGCCTTCTCCCTGCACGCCCCCCCCCCCCACACACACACATAAAAGCATGCATCATAGCCTTCTTCCTGCAGCCCCCCACATAAAAACATGCACCATAGCCTTCACCCTGCACGACCCGTCCATAAAAACATGCATTATAGTCTTCATCCTGCAAGCCCACCCAAACAAAAAAACATGCAACGTAGCCTTCTCCCTGAACGTCCCCCCACCTCCATACCAAATGGATTGTGATTCACATTGATGATAAAAAAAAACTCAGCCCTCACTCGATTAACATTATGCCTAACATTGAGTTGACGCCCCCGCCGCCGCCAATGATGGCCATCATGCTGGACATGTCTCACTCCAAAATATGCAAGACAAAATGCACCCGTCCATTGTGAGATAATTATAGATACGCATTTAAATATTTAGACGTAAAGAGTTTCGTCAAGTATCCTCATGTATATGGAATCCGTGTTTCCTCTGACATTTCCCACCCCTATTAGATATTTGGACAGTTATATTGGGGCCACCATAATATAACTGTTCAAATATCTAACAAGGGTTGGGCAAGGTTAGGGAAAATGCGGACAATTCCGCCGCAAAGTCCCAGGTGCAACAAAACCCCCTAAATTTGCTGAAAAGTTGTAGTCTATTTGTACGGATCGATAATATCAATTATTTTTTTGTCCTTCCAGAGAAAGTTATTTAATTTAAACAAATGCTGATACGTTTTTCTGGCTCATTTCACTTGTTTCTGGTAGCAGGTAAGGGAAATCCGAGTAACTTCATTGGATTGAAGGTAGTTGGAATATAGCACACTTATAAAAGGTTCTACATGCATTACTAAAGATGAGAACGATTACGATGTTGAAATCAGGAAGAAGTCATTCTAAAATCATATTCAATGATATTCATTTATTTATTAGTAATAAAGGAGCTCTGTAACTGCATGTAAGATAAAAAGGAATAATATGATTTGCGCTATTTTAAATCACAAATTATCATGTATTAATCCCGTGGTATTACTTTTCATTGCAGAGAATTAACAATTAGCATGGTAGATGATACAAAAGCTCAATCTTTCCCATCAATTTCATATTAATAGCTTCATCTAAACTCATCAAATAAAGATAATCGTACAGAGTAAATCAAGATCAGGACCCATTCCATGTTGTCAAAAAAACTGATTCCCGAACCCGCCTAACTATTAGTCAAATTGATATATCGCAGACATTCCATTGGCCATCTGACCAGTAAGTAATTATGTAGTATGAACAAATTAAAGACCTTCTTCTTCTTCTCTGAGTTTTCATCGATCCTTTTATTAATGAAGAGTATTCGCCATGCACTGGTTAAGAAACGAACATAATATATAAACGTTTAAAATAAAACTTTTGGCCAAACAAAGCATATGTATGTACATACCCAGCAAGTTGCAACTATATAACATATTAAAAATCAAATGGTCATAAACTGTAATATATATCATCTAATTTTCTCGAAATTTACAGCACATGCTTAACATCTTCATGAAGTTATATCGTGTTTTTGTCAAAACTGAAAAACAACAAACAAGATTTTATTAAAAATGCTATGTAAATAATTATACAGAGCTATCTTTGCTCAGGCGATCGGTCAATTGGTACAGCTTGTCTAACCTGCTAGACTACGGATATCAATAAACGAAGGTCAAACTTTGATAAAGTGATTTGCCGTTTGGTTGAAAGTTGACTGAAGTAACTGGGTCGCATGCCTACATATGATAACCTTTCATTTCAAAAGGGATCAAAACATTCGACTATGTACTTACAAGTGAAGACAATTAATCAGAAACAAATGTTGGATGAATGCATGTTTTACGCAATAAATCAATAACAAGGACAAGGACGAACTTAATGGACACTTGTCCCAAAAAATGACATTTTGTAAAACAAAAAAACTGAAAACTTGAATGTCGAGAATATAAAATATTTTGGTATATTTTGTATTATATTATTTCAAAATCTTCCAGATAAGAAAAGTATGATTGCTGCTTTAATTTTAATTTATGCGATGCATCAAAGCAGTTCTTAATCTTCCCGGATATAAGTCTCAATCGTATCCAAGCGATGCCAAGATACCAAACATCCTTGGAGGTTACACATCCCCTCCAAAAAATGTTACACTACAGGTAAGGGTCCATGAAGTTTAGACAGCCTTAGCTTTTTGAAAATACTTTTGTTACTATTAGTGATTGATTGCAGAGAATACACGCATTTGTAGAATAGAAATAAACTGTCCAAGATATGTTTAGAGTGTCATTTGATGGACTGTGAAATGCTTTCCAACATTCGCTGTCGGTTGTTTAGAGCACAATATTTACGTATCACCAGTGGATGAAACTTCTTTTTACGCTCGGTTATATATACGAGGTCTGAGATCTCACATATACTTGAAATATTCACAAAACTTTATCAGAATGGTATTTAATATGTATCTTCTTATGAAATCATATGGCAACGATATCTATTTTATTATGTATTTTCAAGGGATCTCCCATTCGGCTGAGGTGAAAACTTTAGTCTTTATCCTTCATACAGTCATCAACTTTAAGATCTTATTTTGCAGTATTGTCCGTATTATACACTTATAAAATATTACACATGCATTACTAAAGGTCTTTTTTTTAAATAATAAAACGCTCCTGGAGATTAATTAAGTATATTAACTTGAAATTTCTATCAAAATAGAAGTGCGTCTACCAATACAGATCAGGCCATTTACTGTATCGAGTGAGGGTGAGTTTTCGTAAGGAAGATAAGAAACAATAGCTCAATAAGTGTACACAATGGTTGCTTGCATTGCAGAAATAAGTGAAAAAGTAGCTGGTATTTAATGCTGTAAATTAAAATAGTGTTGCAACTTAATTGATCTATTAGGGGGACATTTTATGTACCTCCGTATCCCCTAAGCAGCAGGGGAGGGGGCAGGCAAACAGATCTTGAGTTTTGTCACAAAAAACGGTTAAAATGCTGATTTCGGCCTCCCAGTACCCCACTAGGGCGGCCATCTAAAATAGTGGGCTCAAAAAGAAATCCCTTAAAGTGATGTTTTCCTATAACACGCATTTTTATTTGGAAAAGTGTATTTTTAATATATATCAACATCTCATTGGGTACCAACACATGTACTTGGATACTACTGGGAAGCACTGAATGGTGTTGAAAAAGCTGCATCAGAGAGTACTGCAACGTCCATGTGCAAAGCCTGCGCAGAGGAAGGGGAACTTATGCCTGTACAGGGTGCGGGGTAGGAGTAAAAGCGGAGTTCGCAGAGAAAAGAAAAATGGCCAGCTCTATAAGTTTCTATGCTAGCCGCCATTAACTGGTAGCCAGTTAATTTTATTTAGAGACAAGTTTCCCACTTACATATGCACATGTGATTACATGAGGTAACGCGTGACAATAAGACGAAGGCAATACGCAAAGAGTACAAAGCACTTACGGGGGCCCCATCTCCTTGCCCAAGGAGCCGCGCAGCACTGCGGATACTAGAAGAGCGACTTGACAGAGTGTGGGCGGCTTATGCAGAGATTGTAAAAATTGAGACGAAGGATCTGGAAGCAGAGGCGACGATGCTTGCGCAAGCGCGAGCTGCATAAAAGGAAAAAAAAAAAGTAATATGCTCGTCTTAGCGCCATCGAGCCTAAACCGACCGAAGACTCAGTTGATCTCGACAAGGTAGCGCCGTTCTCTGTCCCTATTCCCAAAGGCTTGGACTTGGACTGGTACCGCAGCTTTCGACCGAAGACCCACTTTGGATCGGGGACGTCAACATCGTTAATGGGTACAAATTTCGAGGTGAACGCCTGCTCCTGGACATCCAGATGGAATAGTGCTAAGCCTCCATTATTGCGTCCGCCCCCCCCCCCCCCTGTGCTGACAGAGAATACTTCATCCGCGCCAAATTTCTCACCCATGGTTGAAACGCGGACAAGTGGACCTTGTTGGACACGTTTGACCCGGTGAGGAAAGAGACGCGTAGGGGAGGGAGAATGGTCAAAATCACGCATGAAACGATTCCTGGGCGTCTCACCGGCATTGACAGGCCCTACTATGACAATGCTTAGGAGCCCGAACTCAACATCCTACCCCCCTACCCCCCCCCCCCCCATTTAGGGACGTACATCGTGCAGCGAAATGATGGAACATTTTTTAAACGCCACCAGAGAGAATGACCTGACAGAGGTCCGTCGCAGGAAATGGAGGAGTTTTAAAGGCGAGTCCACGAAAGAGAAGCAACCATCAACGACGTGGCAGACCTAGAAAAAATCCTCAAGCGCACAATCATCTTAAGGGACACCGCTGGGGGTGACATCTTCAACAACGAAAACTATCGCTCAAGGGGGCGAGAGGTCGAGCTCATTGCACATAACCGGAACGCCTGGACACATACACTTCATTTTGCAGAATTCACCTGATATAATTCTATGATGGCGATGTTTGGAAGGCCATCCAGCATGTTATAGCGACCGAGTCAAAGGCAGTGTTGGTTATCGGTGGTGTAGATGACAAAAAAACTGGATGCCAAGCTTATGGAACAGTTTGTGCTGGCAGACCGAACCGTTTTAGAACCTGAAGAAAAAGCAAGAGGAGATTATCATGGTCAGCAGCAAGTACACAGATAATCCCGAGGAGCTGGCGGCCAAAGTCTTTAGCGAAGTCTCCGCCGCGGCTAGTGCAACAAGATAGCGAAAAGGCTGGAAACCCACGCCCGCGTCCTGGCTGGACGATGTGTAACGGGTATCCGTTGAGTTTAGGCATGGATGGCTCTGGAACAACCCCAGCGGCTATAACGTCGAGGAGACTGCAAGTCTCGACATTGTCGCCTGCTATCCCGGCAGCTTTATTTGGATGGGTGAATGCGCACGCGTGGCTGTTAACTGGCCACTGCCAGCAGTAGACTTAATGGGGTTTGCACAAGTGCGTTTATGTGAGGTCGCCCCTGGGATCCACCCGGTCATACTGCATAGTTTGGCCACCACTTTAGCAAGCCCGGAAAAAAACGGGGCCGCCCACAAACATCAGGGCTGAGCTACATCGGGCTACTGCAGTTTATGGTCGAGACTGGCGTGCTGACACATTTACACGTGGCTGAGACCATCGTCTCCTACAAAATAACAGACGAAAATATGGCTGCAGGATGTCAAGGAAATGGGTCGGATTATTATTGGCATGTTCACAGCTGGCAGCACGAACGACTGCAAGCACATCACGCGCCGGCTGGTTACTGAACCTGGGGAGCTGGACTACCTGGTGCGCACCGCTTGAGAGACCTCGCTCTGTTCGGCTATGACACAGCGCTGCTGGAGTACGTCATCGTGTGCTACGATGGCTCGCAGAGAAGTACATTCACCTCCGAGCGTCCATGCTGTGGTGCATGGGCATCAGCCACATTAGCATGCTGCAGAGGTTTCCCACTGAGGCTGTGAGAGTCACAACCGACTCCATCTACATGAAGCCAGAGCGTTTGGCCCGGTTGGACGGCGTACCAGCCGATCATGTAGAGGAGCCCCTTTTGCTTAGAATGCCTTCTCCTCCAATGTAAGGACCCAGCCCATAATGGCCCCATTCGCAGCTGCAAATGGGTGCAGTGGCATTTCAAGCAGGAAATGCTCCTAGTTCCTATCGAGAGCGCCTACCTGCCCAAGTCAGAGTACTGGACCGACTGCAAGCACGAAGTGCCAAATTTTACAGTCCCTAGCGCTAACGATTCATTAGCAACGCACCGCCTTTCCTACCTCAACGGCGGCGGAGGCTTCAGCCAAAAAGAGGGGACCCCAGAATGCATTGGGCAGAAATATATTCCGAAGGTCATCATCTGGGACGAGATCTGCATGGTCCCCCGCACCCAACCTCTAGATATTTCTCGGATGGTTGGAGTCCCGGAAAGTGCAGATCGACTGTTGTGGCCATCCCCCTTCCATCGCTGGAGAGCCGCCACGTGACTGGCTGCGTGGAAACGCAGATTATTACGAAGAAGTGGAGGAAGACTACAGTGTCAAGGATGATGTTCTAATAAAACTAAAAAATGAGGATGCGTCTGTCCAGTTGCGACTGGAGTTCCTAACGGCGCGAGTAGGTAAATCTCCCTACATGACCTGCTTCTTGAGCCATTCCTTGCAACATCTTGTGAGACTTTGGTGGCTTCTGCCGGCTTTTATATGGCTGACACGCTCTTCTAGTAACCCCGCGAGCTGTAATATATTGCCGCGAGCTTAGTATTCACCGCGTTTTCACATCCGTTTTCGCGGTTAACGCTGGCTACATTGGTCTACAGCCAAAATGCTTCCGCAATAAATGTTGTCAAACTTTACTAATTCTGGGTCACTGAGAACGAAAATGATGCTTAAAATTGTTGATTGGCTCTAGTTTTAAAGATATTATTCTGGGTCAGTATATACTACCCTTGACTTGGGAATGGCGGAGGATAAGTGAGAAAAAAAGGGAAGGGATCTCAATTTAAACCAGAAATGACTAAAATACATCTTTGACTGGATCTATGAATAAATCTATGACTGGGTTTGGACAGTGCTTGCTTTGTATGCAAAAGAATGAATGATGCAATCTGAAGCTGGTATTGCATCATACATGATATGAATTGCACGATGTTATTCCTAGAAGTCATGGATGATGCAATCATAACTAAGCTTACATCACTCTGCTGAAGAAATTGCCCTATATCAGCTCTACAAATCATACAGTGTCGTGCTCTCTTATTTGTCAGTGTTTGATTTTGCAAAGAGACACATTTCCGTTTAGCCAAAGTGAGCAGAGACGTCTCGTACTTGTGTGAATAATGTAGATAACTTCTGCTATGTTTGTGGTGAAGTGACTTTTTATATCATAAAAGCGCAGTATAACCACTATTGTTAAGAAAGCCTATCACCATTATTTGGCTGCAAAATTGGAGATCAGGACAAAATGTGGGCCCCCCACATATGCTGCAACACTTGTGCAACAAGTCTTCGTCAGTGGTTGAACAGGAAAAGGAAATCTATGCCTTTTGCAGTGCCAATGATTTGGAGAGAGCCAACAGATCATATCACCAATTGTTACTTCTGCATAGTGCCTCCAGTTGGGAAAGATGTGTCAAAGAAGAAAAAGTGGACTGTGCATTATCCAAATATTCCGTCAGCTATATGCCCAGTACCCCACGGAGACGGACTGCCGGTTTCTGATGCACCAGAATCATTCTCACTTGATCTAGAGGAGGAAGAGGAAGAGGATGAAACTTCTACTCCTGAAACATCAATGTCACATGACCCATATTTTCTCCCATCCTCCACCTCTGAACCACACCTCATAACACAAGATGAACTGAATGACCTTGTCAGGGATTTGGAACTAGCCAAGAGTAAGGCAGAGCTGTTGGGCTCCAGACTACATCAGTGGAATCTCCTGGCAGGTGATGTTAGGGTTTCCATGTTCCGTGACCGTCAAAAGGATCTTGTCCCATTCTTCTTCATGGAAGGTGATCTTGTAGCCTGCAACAACATCGATGGTGTGATGGCAGCCCTCAACATCGTTCATGATCCAGATGAGTGGAGACTGTTCATTGATTCATCGAAGACGAGTCTTAAAGCTGTTTTGCTGTATAATGGCAGCGTTTTGCCATCAATTCCAGTTGGTCATGCAGTCCATATGAAGGAAACCTATGAAAACATGAAACAACTTTTGAGGCTCATAAACAATGACCAACATCAGTGGCAGCTTTGTGACGATTTCAAGGTTCTTGCTCTCTTGCTTGGTCAGCAGACTGGATACACAAATTACTGCTGTTTTCTCGGCGAATGGGATAGTCGTGCGAGAGATTCCCATTACATCAAGAGAGATTGGCCACTCCGACAGTCATTGGAGCCTGGGA